>JALBCR010000192.1:7500-511588 GCA_030710515.1 Abscondita cerata
CCTATTTCTTTTGTATTTGTTCTGATTTGAATTACAATTTTCTTGCAAAACGAATGTTGTTGCGTGTTGATCAGTTGAAAATCAAACACAACTAATTCAATTCCAACGCCGCGACCAAACAGACGGATCAAAATGTCATAATTTTATTGAAAACAAAAGAACGTTGTTTTTTCCATAGCACTGCTTGCAAAAAATGAAAAATTGGATTTTTGGCAAAAATGTGATACTGGACTACCAAGTGTGATACATCGTTGTAAAGAGAAAAAAACGTCATCTAGAAATATTAAAATCCAAAATGGCGTTCATAAGAAAAAATAAAGTTGACAGGTGTTTCTCCGCCATGTTGAAAATAATTGGAAAAGTGATGTCATATTCGAATTCTCCATGAAAAAGTGTCTGAATAATGTCTTGGTTAGAAATGTCTAATCTGATTAGTTTATCGGCAAAAAATTAAAAACAAAAATCAGAAATTTTTGTTTTTTTTCGATATTTTCAAAATTATTGGAGATATTTCAAATTTCTTTTCAGATTGTAATTCAGCATAAAAATGCGCAACTTTGCCCCAATTTAACCGACTTCGTATCTCTTAAGATAAGCGAGATCCCCATAGTGGCACTCGAAAAACGGACAGCCTGTATTTTTAAAGTAAATATTATAAAAAATTAAATATTTTTATAATATAAATTTTAATTAAATATAATAAAAATTAATATTTTAAGAGTTCTGGTTCTGATTATGGAGGAACCCTCACAGTTATTCTGAAAAAAACAGTTTTTCGAGGCCAGATTATAGACATTTTTTGATTCATATCCAGCAATATAGTAATTAGTAATTGCTTTGAAATGAAGTCATTTTGCACAATGAAAGTTATTGAACATAATTTTTATGTATTCTTCCAAGAGGAACAATAACATTTTACCACCATGTGGTTGATACAAACTACGTTGGCAGGTACCAATTGACATGTAATAAAATACTTTGGTACCTATAAATTGACAAAAGCAACAATAAGTAAATGTGGTCATTTTTTTACTATGATTTTTAAAATAGAGAAATGGCAGTGCTGCTCACATATTTTTCCAGCCATATAACCGTACAAACATTTTATTATTTACTACATTTATTTAACTTTGCAAACTCATTCTCAGAAATATCATCCAACAAGTTCCTAATTGTCAACAACGGAAAGTGACTGAAAATTTTTGAAAAATTTATATTATGAACGATTCATCAGGACAAGTCCATGGGTCTTGTGTGCACAATAGCTTGATGAAAAAATCAATTGTAGAACAACCTTAAGCTCCATTAAACTTATCGAGAAGACAAGTTTATAAAAAATATAAAATTCCTGTTGAAGACGAGTAAAGGATGCGTAGTAGTAGTGGATCTATTAATCCTCCTTCCTGTTTTTTTATACTTTAACAAATTATGTAACGGCTTCTGAACCCTGGGTTTTATGATAGTAGCTGTAAATTAAAATGTTGCTGCGTTTGCGGGAACATTGTAACAAATAGTAATTGTCAATTTAATAAACTACTCCAACGTATTAGTACATTTTTCGATATTAAGAAGAAATGGCAAGCAAAAGGAAAGAAGATATGATGATAATAAGCTAGGAACCATATGCGAAAGCATATGACTTGTTTAACCAAACACTCGCTGACGGACAACCAATTGTCAGATCTACGGTGAGTAAATTGGTTATCTACTTTACAGAGACTGTGAGTGTAAGAGATCAGCCACGATAAGGTTTAACTTAAAGCAATAATAAAACCAACTTCAATGGATAGCTCAAAACTGAAGAAAATCATTGCTTGTCAACAAGACAACTAAAAAAAAATTTCTATGGATACGAAGTCGAGAGGATACACGCAGGTCGCCGGTTGCAGTTTTGTAAACAATTACATAATGTTACGCTGTAATAAAATTCAAACTTTCCAAGCAACACACAAGCCCCATTTTGTTTGAATGACTCAGTACATTGCTATAATTTTAGGTATTGGTCAATTTAAAATTCCCATTAAACGCAATAATCTAATAGTTAGCGTTATAGCAAGCTGGTGCCAGTTTTGGGCATTTTTTAGCATATAGAGGGACATAATCTATGTGTCGAAACAATCTACTTTTTATAAGTATTATAAAATAGGCCACTATAAAGAAGCAAACTTTCAGTTTCAAAAGTTTAAGTTTGTTTTATCTTCAACAGATTTGGGCCCCCTTCTCTTACCGATCCGTGTCTATTTTTCTTCTTTATATAAAGAGACATTTCTCTAATTACTTTGATTTCTTGTTTGAGTCTAGAATATGGTTGAGCGGATACGAGTTGATTATCATGAACGTTGTCACTTAATCATTTAAAGTATTTTTCTGAATTTTTAAGTTTCTGCTCTGCTGAAATCCTTTACAATCCCTCTACAAAGTTACCTATTCTGTATTATTTTACATGAATTAAACCTAAAATTTGTGTTTATGAAACAATAGCTATTGTACACGGAAATGAAGCACTATCATATGTAATAAAATTTTGGTTAAATCAATTTTGACTTTCCATACAGTAAAGTACAGTATCGGTAATGATATGCAGTTTTTAAAAGAAATTAGAAATCTGTATTAAAACAAAGTGTTTGTACATTTAATTTTTTACGACCATTTGTCAAACACTACAAACAGAATATAGGAGTTTTTACTTTTACTTTCTCTACAAACCTGTACTTCGTGGTTTCTAATTAAGTTCTTTGTTATTTATTTTTGACATTGTGATGATTTTCTGATAGTCACAACCAAAATTTTCTGTTTTTGGTAAAGTCGCAAACATGAATATTCGCAAATTAATATCAATGCAGATATAATATGGTAAGAAATGTGAAAAAAATTATTCATCAAATAAATCGGTAATTAGATGATAATAGATTACTGTACTTTTAAACTATAGGCTTGGAAAGGCGCAGAAATCAGTTTTAAATTAACTTAGTTAAACTATGGTTTACTACTAAACTTTCGCAAAATAAAATAGGATTACATCAACCTTAGTTAATCAGAAAAGAGGTTAAACAAACTTCAATGTAAGCGGTTTAACTGTGGTACAATGTAAACTTCAAAAATAGAAATAGGTATAGTGTATCAATATATTGTTCAGAATAAAGCAATATCAGTGTGTGAAACAAACTTGTTTTATAATTAATATTTCCTCTACCGTGAACGATGCAAGTCAAGGAAATCGGCTCGATCACATATATTTTAATATGTGTATTTTATTATGTGATATTTGCTAAACTAAACATTGATTAAATAAACTGGCATTTAACTATCTCAAAATTAATACGATCTCAAAAATTTTACTTATTAGGCGGGCAAAACTCGCTTGTTACCCAAGGTGTTACACACTGTTAACTAACATTCTTCAATTTTAAATAAAAATGCATGTTTCTTGCTTAAATATAAACTATTGAAAGGTTTCTCATCAAGGTACTTGTAATATTATTTTGATACATGTTTTATTTATATGTGCTTAATTGGCTGACTTTGGCTTAAAGTTTTCTTTCATAATTATTTTCCCAGGTTTGTCTAGGCAAGGAAGCACCTTTTGGCTCAAAATACTTAAAAAATAACTTTTCACAATTGACCCTTTCATTTAAAACAAGTTAATGCATTTATCACGGTTAGAGATTTTATTTTGCATTCAACGTCCGCAGTACTTTTTTGTTATGTGTTTTACATTACAATAAATTCACAATGTGTAATAAATGTGTTCAGTTTATTTTAAACCAGATTTGACTTAAAAAAAAATCTAATATAAAACCTAATTTTTGGCAGAGTGATAGTTTTGACCTCTCTAAACAATATGTTAAAATTTTCCAAAATTCTTGTGTTTGATTCACCGACTTTATGACCTCACAATATGACCACCTCCGGTATTTACTTAAAGCAATGTATCTCTGAAACTACTGAATTGAACGCATTTTAAAGAAATTAAAACGGGAGATATTTTTGGTAATAGCCGTAATTAACTTAATGGTATTAGTGTAATACTATTATTATTCTAACACGGGTTATCACAAAACTGCTAAAAGTTCACAAATATTTATAAGACATTAATTTTTTCGCATTTTATCAGTCTTCTAAGTTGCATAAAATTTTTTAATTCCGATTTCTAGTTACTGAGATATTGCGGTAAAATTAACTGTGACGAGAAAAATGTAGAGTAGCCTGGGTACATGACAGTAAGAAGATACTACGGTCATTAAGAAACTATAACATAAAGCATACTTTAAAGAGAAGGGTTTTGCATCAAGCCAAAAACGACGAGTAGCAGATTCAAGAATTTATTGCGATTAAGTACAAACCAGGTGTTTCAGGAATAGACCAAATGGTGGCAAAAGCAGTTGCTGATGTTACTATCTCTCTTAAGTAAAATAAATCTATTGTCACTCATTCAAGGCATAGTTACAATACCAAATGAAGTAATGTCAATCAGTTCAAATCAGTTTTTCTGGAGGATTGACTGTGTAATGAAAAGGGATAGTAAAAAGAAAGAGTATTTCCGATATCAGCTTGCTGCATGATCGTCAGTTCTTTTTGACCAATGCCTGGACTGCATTCATACAATAATTTAACTCGCCAACCAGTAACTTCTTTTTTTGAATTCGACTTCCTTCCACCTACTACTGCGGTCATGAATTAGCATTTGTTGATTATTCATCCATTGCATACAGTATTATAAAAGATATATTTGTTTTAGATCCAGAAATGGTTGGGAAACAACTTGTCGCCTAATGACGTGGGATGGCGTATGACTGAGAAATTGTTAACTCCTCTCCAAACCATTCTTCCCTCTGCTCCAGATTTGTTGCTCTTTTTTATCACGTGTAACTGTAAAGCCGATTGTAAAACAAGACGCACTGCATAGGCATCGACTGCCTTAATGTTTTGTAAATTGCATTAAAACAGGATGATGTTAGTTTTTACGTTTTCCTCAATAAGGTTGCGTATTTGGCATGATAGAGGGATATATCGAGGATTATTTTCCAAAGAAAATTTTACGCAATTGTTGTAGGAGAAATCTCATTATGGAAATTAACAAAAAATGAATTAAAAGAATTACAGTCCGAAAATCCGGATTGTTGAAGTACCGTAAGTATAACATCTCAAATATTTAATACTGTGGGAATTTGGTGAAAATATGTATTTACTGCATGTCCAAAAACGGGTGAGATCACTCTATCAGCTCAGTAGTTTCAGAGATACCGTGTTATGAGTGAATACCGGAACCCGACATCTTGTGTCGTCATAAAATTAGTGAAACAGCATTAGAATTTGGGAAAATGTTGATAAGTGGTTTAGGTCGGTCAAAACTATTACTAACTTTACGTAATTTTTTTGAAATTCAAACTTAACTTTCCTCGGCTATAATGATTTTAGTGACTAAGACAAGTAACTTTCAAAAGAGCTACTTTTTGTTTAGCTTCTTTGGGGGTAAAGTTTTTTCGAAAGTGACATTGCATGTTGCTGTTAAACTGTTAGGTAATCACTTCATTTTTACTATAATATGCAAGTATGAAACTTATACAACTGCTTAACTCTCCAGTTATGACAATTTTTTTGTTGAGAATTTTACGTTGTGACTGACTTAAATTACTAAAAGATTAACAACTTGGTGTGGTGTAACGTAACAAATAATAATTGAATCTTCATTTTTTCTGTAATTTTTTTCAACTCTTCTTTGACCGCTTTTGCTGCTTCCTGCTCTTCCTCCATTTTATTCATATACTTTTCTATGGTTTTTTCATTCCATATTTTTTCTCTCCCCATTCTATAATCTCTTCTCTTCTTCTTCCTCTTCCTCTCCTATCAGAATCACTTCAATCGGTTGATGATCTGAATCTACTTCGTCTCCAATTTTATATGATCTATTTCTTCCCTACTTGATTTGTTGACCATAACGTAGTCAATTATCGATCCTCCTCTCCCTCCTTATATATGTTAGCTCTCCTTCTCCTCCTTCTTCCATATTCCCATTCAGAATCGTCCAAACTCTCTCTTCACATAGTTCCAATAATTTTCTACCTTGCCCGTTTATTTTTTTATGTTTCGACTTTCTTTTGCTTTGTTCTCCATGTATTATTATCCCTCCTTCCTTTCCTGTTCTTGCGTTAAAGTCCCCTCCTATGATAAGTTTCTTTTCTTCCCCTTCTTTAATTGTCTTCTCTAGTACTTCTCTCGTCTTCTCCATTTCTTTTCCATATATCGTAATTATTTCGTATATCTTCCCTTTCCTCTGTCCTTACTCTTGTGCTCATAATTCCTTTTGTCTCACTTTTGTTTCCTATCTCTTCTTTCTCCCATTCCTTTTTTATTCCGGTGATTATTCCCCCTTTGCCCTCCCCAATTTTTTTTCTTTTTCTGCGAATTGTACTTCCCATTTAAATTCTTCTGGCAGCCTATTACTCCAATTTTTCCAATTTTTTTCTTCCAACCATGTCTCTACCAGTCCTACCATTGTAAAACCCTTTATGTACTTCCAGAAATCTTCTCTTTTATTTTTTAATCCCGCAATATTCCAAAACAGTATTTTTTTTCGTTCTTTTTACGCCCCCTCCCACTTCACTTCCCTTCCCTTCCCCTTCCATTCCCTCTCCCCTATTTTTGGTTTTTTGCTATCATCTGTCCCAAACCTTCTTCTTTCTTCACCCATCTCCTTTCCACTCCTTCTACCCATAACTTCTCATACCCTACTTTCACTCTCTTCCCTTCTCCTTGCAATTTTCTAGCTTCTTTCCTTAACTTCTCTTGTATCACTTCTCTTTTTTTTGTCAGATCGTTATCAATATAAATTTCTGTACCTCTCAACTTTATTTTTCTTTCATTATTTTCATTTTCTTCCCAGCTTCCCAACTTCACTACTATCGCACTCTTTCCTACTTTTTTCCCTATTACGTATGCGTTTGTTATTTCTAATTCTACCCCTATGTTTTCTCTTAAAATCCTCTTCACTCCTTCTCTACTTGGTTGTTCTATCTTTATTGGCCCTTTTATGACGATGTTGTTCCTTCTGCTTTCTTTTTCTTGTACTTCCATCCTTTTTCCATTTCCCTGAATCTTTTATCCATTTCATCTTTTCTTTTATCCAATTTTGCCTTTTTGTCGCCCATCCTTAATTCTTTTTTTTCCATTTCTTCCTTCATTCTTCTAATTTCATCTTTACATTCTTTAAATCCCTCTATCATATCTCTTCTCATCTCCAATATCAACATTTTTATATGTTCCATTATTTTATCTTGGTGTTCCATCTCTCCCTTTCTTTCTTGTTCTGGCGTCCTCTGTGTTTTTGTGTTTCTTCTCTTTATCTCGTCATCCAATTTTTCCTCCCCCTTTGTATCTCTCTTCCTTTTCAAAAACTCTTCTATATTTCCCAAACTTCCCGATCTTTCACGTATCTCTTTTTTTCCACTCATTTATAAAATTCTTATATATGCCCACCAAATTAAATTAATTTTCTGTATGACTAACAAATACGCAATCAAAATAATTTTATTTTATGTAATATAATCTTGCAGTTAAATTTTTGTTTATACATTAATTTAAAATACAAATTTACGCCGAAAATCCACACTGTTATCTACTGTCCGATAACAACTTTCATTTTTCCGCGCCGATAACTTTTATCTTTATCGGTCACTATTTCCTTTATCACCTTACTTTTATTACTTTAATTTTACTTTTAAATACGTAATAACTTCTAATTAACTTCCAACACCTTCTTTACTTAACAACGTCCGCACTCTTCCACTTCTAAACACCGAATTTTGTGACTATAGTTTAATTAATTTGGGGCAATTGGCTTTTAGTTGGTCATTTCGGACAAGATTATGTTACAGTTTGTTTGTAAGTAAACTATAAATTAGGAAACAGTGTTAAAAACGTGGGCGCCAGCTTTCTTAGTCGTAGAGTAGTCGTCGGCGTACTTTAGAATAATTAGATCGAAGAATTTCACACTGCAGAGATAAATGACCAGATTTGGCCTACTTATTTCTTACCAGATATAAAAATAATTTTTTTTAGGGGAAAGGAAAACGAAAAAATAATTGAATGCTGGGGGAGGGAAAAAAGCTTTTGTTGTGTATAAAAAAAAAAGAAAAAGGGGTGTTTTTTTTGAAAAGGTGTGGATGTTTGGGGGTGTGTAAGGGAAAGGATGGAAAAAAAAAAAAGAGCGGGGTTAATGTTAGGGGGAAAAAGTAAGAGAGAGGGGGGGAGGAAAAAAGAAAAAGGGGGAAAAAAAACGTGGTAGTTGTTTGGGGGTTAAGGCGTTAGCAACGAAAATTGAATTTACTGAAAATTAATATTTTGTGAAACATAAATGGCAGATAAGCGAGACTTGTACAACTTTTCTCGAGATGATGTGATAAATTAATAGGGAAATAGTACATTCGGATCCCTCAAGTCTCAGATTTCGGGAATATACCACCTTCCTGCACCAGCGGTTAGAGCAAAAAGAAAGACGTGCTTTTAGAATTTTCGTCAGTGAAATAGTACCAATTTTACAAGGTTGGAAACAGTAAAGTTACAAACTTCCTATAAACGTTAGTACTTGAAGTGTCAGTTATAGGAATACACGGACGCAACCTCAATTGTCTAAGCTACAGGCGTATATTATATTGAAAGTCAATTTTATGACGCTAAAGATGAATTCCTACCAATAGCAAAAACGGACCGTCACAATTATAGACATCTAATACAACTAATCAGAATAGAGAATTTAAAACACTTCAAGCGTAAACATCAAAAAAATTCTAAAAATGATACGACAAATTGCGTAGACATGAAAGTCATTAATGGTGAAAGAAAACTAAACAAAACTGCAAGTAAAAGGCGAACAATAATGTGAGACGAAGAAAACGATACAAGAAAATAATATTTTTAGCAAGAAATGGAATAGAGGAAGAAAAGACGAAAAAATATTTGTTTCAGTACGAAATGAAACTAAAAATAGCAAAAAAAGATAAATAAAATAAGAACGATGTTTTATTTACAAATGACCACCATCAACATTATTTTTTAAATACGTCTTATTCTTTTTATTACATACAAAGTATATTTACATACCACAAACTTTTAGATCACCAGGTATTATCAAAAATATTTTCAAAATGTGCACTGAATACCTGTACTAGGTCTAATAAGTTTTGAAGTTGCATCAATTTTTAAAAATATTTAATCCTGCAACGCTGTATAAACAAAACTATGAAACGACATATTTTCTACAACTTTTACTTCAACCTAAACTCTATAATGCATTTTAATGTAATCATGCAGAATGATTTAGAAATCTCATAGCAAATAATAAAAACAACGCAAACTAATAAATTGATTCTGATTAATGTGGCAAAATTTTCATTTCAATTTTCGACAAATTTCTTTGTGGCAAAAAATTATGGATACAACTTTTCTGTAAAATTAATTCAACAACTTATGATTTATTTACTAATCAATCTTGTGTAGAATAAATGTAAAGATAAGTAGAAAAGGTAATTTGCAAATACAACTTACCTTTTTTTTTCTTAAATCTTTTATTAAAAGAAAAACGAATCATAATCTTGCGTATTTAAAAGATAAATCTGTACATCTTACCCGTAATAATCTCGACTAAGATAAATGGATCAACGTTTTACATTTGAAAGTTTAAAATCCTTTCCCTAAAATAAGAGCTTTTAATGTGTTAACTTTATTGAACTTTTATAGAACGAAAAAGTTAACAAATACAAGTATTTTGTACACACACATATGCGTTAGAACCAAAAAAAGTGCAACTTTATGTAAAACCGAAAGTTATTTAATAACAAAATAAAAAATTTATGAATGAGCCTATATAAAAGAGGCAGAAAGATACAGTGCAAACAATAATCCCCCAACTTTTTAATTATTTTCCTTTTTTAATAAAAGTTGAAATTGACATTAAGTACTTGAAATGTTTACTTATTAACAGAAATATGATTGCGTTTGTCCAAGTTTCACACAAAATTTCACCTAAGATAAAAGGGTTTTTCTTTCTTTTTTTTGAGATAAAGGAAGTAATCGTAAAAGGTTTCTTATCCAAAAATGTTCGTCAAATTTCAACCTTCTCCCATTACACTTGGCAGAATGACTTTGCTTTTAGGGCTCGCACGATTTCGAAAGCTTTTCGGATAACGGTATTAAATTTAGGCATCACTTTAAGTGACTTGTGGCATTTCTTTCTAGTTAGTGTAAATAAAAGTATGTGCATGTTGTTCCATTACTACCAAGGTTGTAAATGTTTAATAAAACCTAAAATTTATTTAGTAATTGATTTAAACGCATTGTTGTTTATAGAAAACAAGAACTACAATAATAGTATCATTGGTAATTTTCTTAGAGAAACATGACATTTTATACACATCATTAAGAGCTTCAATTATGGTTTACTACATTGTGAATTCTTCCGTCTAGACACAACACAATCTAAGATAATTACACATTCCTTCTCCTCGCAAGTTAAGATACAAAATGGTTTACATTTTATCACATGTACGAGAATTTTGAAATTGAATTTTTAATGGATTCTAATCCTTCGTAAAAATTGCGGAAAACTGGATTTCAAACAATGATAAATAGATATATTGCAAATAGTGTGTCTAAGTTTCTTTATAACTGTGAAAAGTTTGCTGAAGGAAGAAGTTTGTTAGAAATACAGGAGTAGTGGATGACAACTTGAGATACAAGATTATCTTCTAAATTTTCGATTTATTTTACAGTTAATTAGATATTATCAAACAAATATTAATCATTTTTTGTAGTTTTAATTAAAGAATTATGTTCATACTTCATGAATAAATGCATATTATTGTAGTTTTCATAATTTTGGTATATGCTGCATATTTTCCAAATTTATAGCTATCTTCGAGAAAAAAATTAACACAAACAGTAACAATTTTTTGTGGAAATAAGTTGGTAATTAAACCCTTTCGCTGCTGATAAAAACTGCTATTTCGTCTTTAACTTAGTGATACGCGTACCTGCTTTTGTCTTAGGGATTAAGCAAACCTTATTCATTTTTGAAGTTTCTTGTTGAGTCATTATTGAGATTTTGGTATAATCAATAAATAACTATTAATTACTAGTGGATACAAAGAGGATTGGTTTTTGGGTAACGGAAGTGGAAGAACACACATCCGAAGTTAATGAAAATGGAAGAATTACTATAATACTTAATAAAATGTTTGAAAATAAAACGGATACATTAGTAATTCAGGACAATGCTGTGGCAACATCTAACTATGACGACAATGAAATAGAAAAGGTATATGTGATCCTGCTTGAGGACCGAAACGTAATAGTAGACGAAAAAGAAGATGGCAAGATAGTAGGTAAATATAAACTTAGGAACAGTAACGATAGAAGAAGCAAACTATGGAATCCTGTCCGAAACACAAGTTAGTTATACTTTCAACATTATGTACAAAGAAGGAACACTTGGACTATGCCACTGAATAAAGGAAAACACCAAATTGATTATATAATAAATAATAATAAAAGATTTATTTGCTATAAATTCACATTTTTGGCAAAGGCTTTACATTTTTACTTTATTGGCATTTACACTGTTTTCTTCTTTTCCATACTTCCAACATCCAATCTACTTCCTCTCGTTTTCCACTTAGTATTTGTTTCCTACTCTTGTCCTCTTCTCTTAGCTTGTTACATTTTCTCCCACATAATCTACACTTCTTTTCTGTGTCTTCCATCCAGTATCTGCTTTCTCTTTCCTCGTTACCATATCTAAATCTGGTTATCATTTTTCACTTGTTCCTTTCTCCCTCCTGTGATATATTCTTGTCTTTCTTCTTCCATTATCTTCTCATAATTCCTATTATACCTTGAATTTCTAATTTTTTCCCTCATTTCTTGTTTTCCATGTCCTTATAATTTTGTATTATGTCCATTTCAACTTCCCCCCTTTGTCTTAGTCTTTCTACTTCACTTGTTGCATATCAATTTTTTAAATAATAATTCCTCCTATTCGCTTGCCCATATTTCACTTTTTCTCTCTAATCTCCTTTCAGAATTCTTGTAGTATTTTACAGTGTTTCCTTCCTTCCATACGTTGTTCAAATTTCATTGCCCTTTTTCCCGCCTCTATTCTTACTTTCTCACCCTTTACTTCTTTCATCGTTATATATCCTGGTGTGTCTTTATCTATCCCAAGCACCCATTTCCAGTATCTTTCCTGCACCTTCTCCATTTCCTTTTGTTCTTTCCATTCCCATATTTCCGCTCCGTACAACATTACACTTTTTATCAGTTTCTCCCACATTAGTTTCCTTTTTTCTATATCCATTCCAAACGTTTTTTCACCCATGCTCCATACCTGACCCAATAGTTTCATCGCTTTATACACCCTGTCTTTCATTTGTCCTTCTTCCTTGTTGTTTTTCCTAAACACATATCCTAGGAATTCCTTCACACTTTCTATTTTATCCTCCCCCATCCCCACATCACTTTTCTTCCTTTGCCATTCTCTTTCCTGAATTCCACCATTTTTGTTTTTCCCGTATTTAACTTTAAGTCCTTTCTTTCTAAATATCTTTTAAAACCTTTATCATTTCCCTCATCCCGTTTTCTTCAACACTAAGTCATCCGCGTATGCTAGTGTCCACACTTGTCCTTCCAACCACCACGCCGCCCGCTTGGTTTTTCTTCACCATCTCGTCAAGGTTGCTTATATATAATGAAAATAAGACAAGGCTTAAAAGGCATCCTTGTTTTAGTCCTCTTGCTGTCCAGAATTCCTTGCTAATATCTTCTTTTTCCCATACTTTGCATACTGTTTTACTATATATATATATATATATATATATATATAGCAACTTTGTCCGACAGGTATGTAAAGCAGTTACATAGTCGATGCTTCAATAATTATAGGCAACATAACAGTTGGCAAGTATAAAAATATCGAATCGCCTGCAGTAAAGTACGCAAGAGGTTGTACAATAGCAAACAAACACTGAGAATCACCCGACAGCTGTTTCATACTTTGGGAATCATCGGGGTGAGAGAACTCAGTGTAAGTTCAATATTGTACAAACGCGCTGTCGACTATATGCCCTACTGGAGGGATCACAATATTTAAACGATAAGTTTTCCGACATCTAGTGTCGACTCGTGAATGCGTTCACGTACGTAAATGTTAGCAAGTTTGCCGACAGGTATGTAAAGCAGTTACATAGTCGATTCTTCAATAATTATAGCCAACCATAACAGTTGGCAAGTATAAAAATTTCGAATCGCCTGCAGTAAAGTACGCAAGAGGTTGTACAATAGCAAACAAACACTGAGAATCACCCGACAGCTGTTTCGTCCTTTTGGGACTCATCGGGAGTGAGAGAACTCGAGTGTAAGTTCACTATTGTACAAACGCGCTGTCGACTATATGCCCTACTGGAGGGATCACAATATTTAAACGATAAGTTTTCGACATCTAGTGTCGACTCGTGAATGCGTTCACGTACGTAAATGTTAGCAACTTTGCCGACAGGTATGTAAAGCAGTTACATAGTCGATTCTTCAATAATTATAGCCAACATAACAGTTGGCAAGTATAAAAATTTCGAATCGCCTGCAGTAAAGTACGCAAGAGGTTGTACAATAGCAAACAAACACTGAGAATCACCCGACAGCTGTTTCGTCCTTTTGGGACTCATCGGGAGTGAGAGAACTCGAGTGTCAGTTCACTATTGTACAAACGCGCGCTGTCGACTATATGCCCTACTGGAGGGATCACAATATTTAAACGATAAGTTTTCCGACATCTAGTGTCGACTCGTGAATGCGTTCACGTACGTAAATGTTAGCAAGTTTGCCGACAGGTATGTAAAGCAGTTACATAGTCGATTCTTCAATAATTATAGCCAACATAACAGTTGGCAAGTATAAAAATTTCGAATCGCCTGCAGTAAAGTACGTAAGAGGTTGTACAATAGCAAACAAACACTGAGAATCACCCGACAGCTGTTTCGTCCTTTTGGGACTCATCGGGAGTGAGAGAACTCGAGTGTCAGTTCACTATTGTACAAACGCGCGCTGTCGACTATATGCCCTACTGGAGGGATCACAATATTTAAATGATAAGTTTTTTGACATCTAGTGTCGACTCGTGAAAGCGTTCACGTACGTAAATGTTAGCAAGTTTGCCGACAGGTATGTAAAGCAGTTACATAGTCGATTCTTCATATAGTCGACAGCGCGCGTTTGTGCAATAGTGAACTGACACTCGAGTCTCTCACTCCCGATGGTGCCAAAGGAAACAGGCTGCTATCGGGTGATTGCTCAGTGTTTGTTGCGACTGCTATACAACCTCTTGCATACAACTACGGAGGCGATCAAAATGTTTATACTTGCCAACTGTTATGTTGACTATAATATTAAAAGAATCGACTATGCTAACTGCTACATACCTGTCGGCACAAGATAATACATATAGTGTGTCCAAAATTCGATGCTCACCATTGGTATTTTGGAAACGGTAGAGATTACAAGGTCGGTTAAATGGAACAATATGGAGGTATTTATCTTACCTCTTCAGACCTTCTCTTGTTTTTCCAAAGAAATGCGTTGCCTACTAGATATTTCAAAAAGTGAAAATCGGCATTTTCTTTAAACTTGCGTAGAATCCACACTATTTATCCTATCAAAAATATGTAAATATAAAAAGTTGTAGACATTTAGATATTGAATAATATGCGTCATTAAAATATTTTTTTGCTTGCATCAGTAGCGAAATATGACCCAAAGTTGCATTTTTTAAATGCGGAAGCGAAGTAATTTATTTTTATACAGTTGAATTCCTTGATTTTTTCCTTTTCAACGATATAAGGTTCGAGCTATTTATCTTGTGTACTTTAGAAGATATAAAGAAAAATCGTTTTGAGATCTGTAGATGTATTTTTAAAGCACATCACACTATCCATGATTGCAAATTTTTAAGAAACAAACAACTGCACATCAAATCTGTCAATAATATTGTTACAGTAGTATCGTGTCAGAACTTGTAGTTGTTGTAGTAAGCTATTCATATTCAAAATTGATGATGCAGTTTTCAAACCATGAAAAAAACGGACATGTTTGTTGTCTACATAAGATGCCATCGTAATTCCAACTGCGGCAAGCAAATGAATATCACAACTTATACCCCGAAAGAAGGCAACCTCCACAGAACTTTGTTTCCCCGACTCGAGCAAAATCTTCGACAAAGGTGGATCCTTCACCGCCGTTCGATCCTACAACCTATCAAAAAGACAATGAGGATGCTAGAAATCGCTGTTTTAGCCGCTGTTAATGTTGAGCCTTCCGTTTCCGGTAAGAAAAATTTCGAGGTGACAGTGGTATGGCCAAGAAGTTCAGTACATTATGTTTTAAAAAAGAAGAAATTTCATCCCCTTATAAGCCAATGATATGCCACCATCATATCAAGAGAGAATGATTATGCTCGAAGAGTTACATTTTGTAGATGGTACCTGGATGAAGTTACAAACGATAATTCTTTTTCTAAAAAAAATTCTTTGGAGCGATGAAAGTAGATTCACAAACAACGGCATTTACAATCGGCATAATTATCATTATTGGAATAATGAAAATCCGAAAATAGTTCGAGAATCGCGTTTCCAAGAACGATTCGGATTTAACGTGTGGTGCGGTATTTTTGGGAAATCGTTTGATAGGTCCATTTATTTATAATCAAACAGCTTAATTCGACTAGATATCTTCAACTGCTGCAAGCCGAAGTCGAAGATGCATTGGACGAGCTACCTATTCAAGAAGAAAGAAAGTATTTTGTTTCAGCAAGACGGCGCCCCGGCCCATAATTCCAGGATCGTCACTGAATATTTATCAGCAAGATTTGGAAACCGTTGGATTGGAACAAACGGTCCCATACGTTGGCCTGCGCGATCACCAGATTTGTCCATACTAGATTTTTTCCTGTGGGGACACATAAAAATTTAGTATACGTTGTCAATTATGAGAACGTTAATGATTTGCAGCAGAGCGTCATGCAGGCCTTTAATTCAGTTAGCGTCCGTCAATTAATGAATTGCCGAATAAATATGAGAAAAACGCTATACAAAATGTTTAGAAAGTCAATGGCCGCACTATTGAGAATCTTTTATAGGAAAACTCATTCGTTTTACGATGTTATCCACCCGTTATGTTTTTGTTATTATTGCTCACAACTTGGTAACATTATAAATCTGCCTCAAAAACGATTTTTTCTTTATATCTTCTAAAGTACACAAGATAAATAGCTCGAACCTTATATCGTTGAAAAGGAAAAAAATCAAGTAATTCAACTGTATAAAAATAAATTATCATTTCCATTAAAAAAATGCAACTTTGGGTCATATTTCGCTACTGATGCAAGCAAAAAAATATTTTAATGACGCATATTATTCAATATCTAAATGTCTACAACTTTTATATTTACATATTTTGATAGGATAAATAGTGTGGATTCTACGCAAGTTTAAAGAAAATGCCGATTTTTCACTTTTTGCAATATCTAGTAGGCAACGCATTTCTTTGGAAAAACAAGAGAAGGTCTGAAGAGGTAAGATAAATACCTCCATATTGTTTCATTTAACCAGACCCTGTAACTCTTACCGTTTCCAAATGCCAATGGTGAGCATCGAATTTTGGACACACTGTATATATATCCTCAATTCTCCTCACTATACACTCCCTTATCTCTATTTTCCTTAAAAATTCCCACATTCCTTTCCTGTTGATATTGTCGAACGCTTCTTTTAAATCTACAAACATTGTGTATAACTTCACTCCTTCTCTTATTCATCTCCTTGTTAATAATATGTTTAATAATATATGTTGTCCATTGTTCCTCTCCCTCTCTAAAAACCCGTTTGCTCATCTAGAAGTACATCCATTTCTTCTACTTAGTTTTTTAACTTTCTCTCTACCACCATTGCATATACCTTGTATGCTATGTCTATGAGATGTGTATGCCTCTGTAGTTTTTGTTTTCCTTGTCCCCTTTTTAAATATCGGTCATATCAGTGAAGTTCTCCATCTCCTCGGTATATTTCCACTTCTTATTATATTGTTTTATAATTTTTTGTAAATTATTTTTGCACTACTACCGTCGTATATCCATTCTTCCTTATAATTCATCCTCCTTGTCGCTTTTCTTTTTTTAATCTGCCTATCGCTTTCCCCTACCTTCTCTCACCATCCATCATCCAAACAGCCCTTTCTTGTATCCACTGCTGGATATAGGCCTCCACATAATCTCTTCCATATAACTTCGATCCTACGCCGCCTGCATCCAGTTTCCCTAACAACTCTTTTGGTCATCGGTCCATCTCGTTGGATGTCTTCCCCTATTTCGATACGCTTCCTGTCTTAATCTCCATTCCAATATTCGATTTGTCCATCTGTTATCTGTCAGTCTGGCGACATGCCCTAACCATTTCCATTTGAGTGTGGTTATTCTCTCTATTGCATCTACTACTTTTTTTTGTTTTTTCTTATTTCCCTGTTTTTGACTCTGTCTCTAATAGAAATACCAATCATTTCCCTTTCCATCGCCCTCTGTTACCACACTGTTTCTGTTTATTGTTTTTCTTTTCTTTGTTAATGTTTCTGCTCCATATGTCAATACAGGCAATATACACTTATCAAAGTCTTTCTTTTATGTGCACGTTGGAAGGTCTGACTTTCTCCTAATTCATTATATATCAATGAAATCAAGAAATCTGATAAAAGCTGCAGCAGCTAACAGAGAACAGGCATATACCACAACTAAAATATTAAAATTCAATTTAAAGTTGTTAACTTTCTAGGTAGAAGAGGTGGGGTTGAAAATAACACATAAGCACACTGTTGTTTATTTATTCGTTTCGTTGGTTCTATTTTTTATTGTGTGTTTATATAATTTATTAATTTTTAATTATTAATTTGTGACATCATTTTTGTGACCAACGCGGTTTTTTAATTTACATTTTAGCGTCGATAAAGCCCTCACAGGTTTAGGCGAAACGTCGGCCTTTAATGTGGACGTTATTTTGAATACATAGTAAAGTATCTGGATGGAAAATTGATACGACACAAAAAAGTTTTGAACAAGAGTCGAACAAACAATAGATCTAATCACAGTACCCACAATCACGACTTGAGGTGTACTTGAGTCGAAGAACCGTTTTGAGGCGAGGATCCATACTATAAACGGCATTTGCCTTCAAAATTACAAAACAATGGAAATTTTAAAACGGAAAGAAAAATAATAGAAAGAGAAGAAATCTTCAAAGAAGATGAAAAAAGAAAATGTAAGTTTGAGAAAACAGTACAAGACTTAAAAACGGGAAAGTGTCAGGAATCAACAAGGTACCTGACGAAATTATCAAAAGCAGGGGAAAAATTACGTTTCTTTCAAGACTAATTAGTAATTACATGAAACCACAAAAGTGCTTTTGGACAAAAAAAGTTATCATACCAATATATATCAAAATTTATTTGTCCTTTTACAAATAAGGAAAATGATTCGGGTCACTCACAAAGTTTTTAAACGTAAGTAATTAAATAAATGTAATTAAATAAAACATTAACATGTTACTACTCTTTTTCATTAATTTTTTTGTTTTATATAACATTTTCTATCTGTAACACTTTTCGTTTTTTTTTTATCTATCTTCTTCTTTTGACTCATTTTTCTGCCCCTTTCTCATTTTCCCCCTTGATCTTTCTTCTATTTTTACTTCACTACACCCATCTAGCATATGTTCTATGCTTTCCCAGTCATTCTTACACATGCTGAAAATTCTTTCTTCATTGGTCCACCAATACTTATTTATATTTTTTTTATTTCTTGGTTATTATTTCCTTTTCATCTCTGCTTTTCCTTTAGTTAAATACTTTGAAAGTACGTCCATTATTAAATCATTCTACTTGTCGTTATTTCTTCCTTGTCCAATCATCGTTCTTCTCTTCCATACTTTGTTTCTTTTGTCTTATATTACTACTTATTATTTCATCTTTTTTCTTTCACTTCTTAGCATTTTTATTTCCTCCTTTGCGTATCTTCCTTTTTGATAATACCTTTCTATTTTATTCCCCCTATTTCACTTTTTCCCTCTATCTCTTTCCAACATTTGTACTATTAATTAATTTTCCTTTTTCCATCTTCTCCTTTAGCTTCAATGCTCTCCTTTCTGTTGGGTTCCTGATCTTTTCAAGTTTTAGTTTTTTTTCTGTTAGGTATCCTGAAGTTTCCTTATCTAATCCTAAAGTTTGCCTTCAGTATTTTTGCAGTATCCTCTCCCATTTCTTCCACCCCCATATCACCATTTCGTACATTTATCACGCTTTTTACAAGTCTTTCAAATAGACACTTCATTTAGCAATATCTTTTCCAAAATCCTCATAGCCCTAATATTGCGTTTCTTTTGCGTTGTTTCTTTATTATCGTATCTGATGGTTTATCTCAGATCCTAAATCTATCTACTTTCTCTATCTCTTCTTCTACCCAGCATTATTTCGGTTCCTTTTCTCTTCCGTTTTTCTTCTTGATTTGTATAGTTTTCGTTTTTCCTACATATGCCCTCAGTTTTTACT
Organism: Abscondita cerata; assembly: GCA_030710515.1. Taxonomy (NCBI): domain Eukaryota; kingdom Metazoa; phylum Arthropoda; class Insecta; order Coleoptera; family Lampyridae; genus Abscondita; species Abscondita cerata. The sequence goes on from JALBCR010000192.1 coordinate 27,130, forward strand.
TTCTAAGTACTTCTTTAAAACTTATCCCTTCTCCCTTTTTGCAAAATTATGATATCGCCAATTTACTTTTGTTCTACATTTCGTTTTATGTCGCTTCTATTATGTCTTTATTCATTCTGTTTTCTTTTATTATTTTCCATAACATTCTTTTTTGTATTCTATCAAACGCCCATTTGATGTCTAAACATATCGCATATACTTTTCCGCTTTCCTTTCTATTTTCTTGTTAATGATGTTTTCTAAAATATATATTGTCTATCGTTTTCCTACTTTTCCGGAATCTCATTTCCCATTCTGGTAATATCTCATTCTCTTCTGATTCTTTCTCTAATATTACTCCTATGTTTGATACACTTATTTTTGCTAATTCTTTACTTCTCTCTTATCCCCCTACCTTATATATTAACCATATTATGGTTTATTTCCGTCTTTCTAAGATACTACACCATTCCATATTATTATGAAAGATTTCTATTATTTCCCCCTTTACCGTGTTTTTCCCATTTCTTTTCGCCCATTTTTTTCATCTTCTTTTATTTAAAAATTTTCATGTTTGCCTTTCATCCTTATTTCTTCTACCTTTTTGATTTTTTTTTTATTTACTTTAATATCTCCTCTTCCTTTTCTTCCATTTCTATTATTATGCTCATCTCCATTACCGGATGATGATACTAATACAAGAATGAAATCAAATATGAATTTACTAACTATTGAATTATAACTTATACGCGTCACAAATATTAACAGCAATTTTCTATAGAATGATATAAACAAAATAAATAAAAATTCTATAGAACGATCAGTTTGGTTTAGGAAACAGTCAGAATTAGTTATCCAGACCCTGAGGTTAATCATAGAAAAAAGAATCAGGAATAACACAGATTGTAGAATTGTTCAAAACAGTTAAAAGAATTGGAATAAAATATATACAGAAGGAAAATTAAAAATCTATACCAACACCCAGTACCAATAATTAAACGTACACAAAGCCAATCAGAAGCAAAAATTAAAAAAGTGTTAAGTAGAGTAGCACTTAACGAAGTAAAGAGGGGAATTAATATAGGAATTAAACCACAGTATGAAAAACTTAAGATGCCATGCGGCCGATGTTGCACAGTTGCAAAAATAGAAAAGTATGGTATGAGAATATATAAATAAAGAACAAAGATACTAGTCTGTAAACGTGGACAGATAAGCATAATAGTCGAAAACAAAAAATAAGAGAAATGCACAATTTTTTTTACTTGAGAACTATTATAACAGATGATAAAAAGTGCAAGAGGGAAATAAGCACCAGAACCGCGCATGTTAAGTTAAGTCCTTCAAGAGTATGACAGCCAAAAAGCCCATGGAAACAAATTGTGTGACTTAATAGATTATATCTTACGGTACGAGAACATATTAAAGACGATATTGAAGGAAAGAATAGAAGGAGTTAGTTCTAGGGCAAAATCTATAATAGACCACCTGCAACAAATAATAAAAGATGTCAGCACAATAATTACATGTAATTAAAACGACTAACAGAAAATGGACAACAATTAAAGTCTGCGCCAAATAAATCAAGAGATTGAAAACTAAGAGAGAATATATGGTATCGTAGGATAGCGAAAAATCCTATTGATTTCGATAGTGTTAATACAATATTTTTGAAAGAAATTGTTGAGAACCGGCTAAAGAAAAAGTTGGCGACCTAATTATAAAATCCTTAATGATACAATTAAATAGAAGGCAAGTCAACCTACTTCACAGTATCAACTCAAAATCTACTCCAGTACAAAAATGTTCCTGTTTTAATCCAAAACATAATTTATCTTATTGAATATTGTAATTCCAAAAAATACGTAAACAAATTTCAAATGCAAAAATATATCATCCAATCATGTAGTGTACATTCTCAACAAATAATATAGTGTAAAAAAGGTATTTTTTTGTTCACCTTTATATGTCTTGTTATATTGCAAAATTTTTTGAGCTACTGGTGCTAGTGTATAAAACAGTAGAAAAATTATATGAATAAATTTTTCAAAATTCACAATAAAATTATAAATATTAACTTTTTGAATACATGGCAAGAATTTAATGATCCATGGTAAACCGTAATATTAATTCTTTAACCTTTCTTGGAAGAAATCAGCTTTCTCAAAGTCTCACTACGTACTAGTAACGTAAGCAACGTTTTATAATTTAATTAAATCTAAATCACCTTAAATTTTTCTTTGCTTTAACCAGAACCTTCTGAAAATTTTAATATTATTTCATAAATATATTGGTCTGAATAGTAAAATATTATTGATGAGGAAAGTAGTATTAATCATTTATACCGGAGCAGTTACTCTCAATCAATCACCGCCCGACGATTTCCAATCCTTGCACAAGGCAGATTTTTATCACTGCATACATAAAATTTGCATAATAAATAGTTTCAATAAAATTTTAAAAATATCATTGCAAAGAGTAATGCTTCTTCTACGATTCTCGTGTATTAAAATTTTTATTTTGTTTGCATTTCTAATTGCTAATAAAATTCAACTTCAAACAAATTTTACCAAAACTTTGTAAATAATTTAAAAATTTGTATCAGTTGGGTTCTACAATAAACCTTCCTCTATCTATTAACTCTTTTATTGTCGAGAATTCAGGTAAGTATTCCTCCAAAAATTAAGTTTTACAATAAAAATGGTGTTTTTAGGACCACTTTTTGTGGAAGTAGAAAGACAAACAACTCAAAAGGCTGTGATTACCGACGTTTCGCCACTCAATGCCGACGTTTCGCCCCTCATTGTAAGTCTTAAAAAAGCCCTCACAAGTCAGAGTGATGGATTAATCTGAAGTTGTTATAACCATCCGCCTGTTGTGGAATATAAAATACAATAGATATGTAATAAGAAATGAAACGGATGTTGTTTAGAATGAACGTTTGCAGGTGAGCTTACTGACCTATTTTTCACCACGTGGCGATAGTTTGCTGTATTGAGTTTCTCTAATTATTACAGTTTCTTTGTCCGATCGTATTTTTGGAATTACCTTGCTTGATGTCTTTTGAAATCTGTTGCAATTGGAAGGATTAACCTCTCGACTCTTACTTAGTAGTCGACAAAGTGGTATTCGGAAATAGGACCAATGCTGTTTGGAGGTGCCGGTTAAAATTCTGTCACACAAGATAGCGGTGACCAGCGACGTTGGCGTGTCTCGTCTTAACAGCGGAAAGAGCTTTCCTTCAATAGTTTTCCGCAGACCTAATAGGCCACCGGTGCTTTGTTTTACAGCTATTTCAATTTTATTTTAGCTGTGATGTGCATCTGAACAATGCATTTACCAGTACCAAATGGATCGTTTTTCTTAACATATGAGGCTGGGAACTGTTGATGTCAGCAGGATAAGCCTCCAAGGAAATACATAGGTTTGACATTACTTGTAGATGGGGTAAGTCTTTATTTTTATGCTTGTGTATATCTACAAGTAACACTTCTGTATGCTAAAAACTTTTTTATGTAGTAATAGCAACAAATTACTGTATTAAAGTGGGTACTGCAGGGCGAGTGTTGGTCTTATCTTTTTTGTTTGTTTTTTATTTTTTTTTTTTATTACAAAGTAAACCCTTATCTTTGATGAATGTTTGATAGAAAAAAAATGAAACAAAGTATTACACTAATTGATGAATTGCGTTATAAGTCAAGGTGGCGCTTATAAATAATTTACTCCTTGTTACATTTGAATCCACAAGCTCTGTGTGCTTAGCTAGCGGGATAAGTTCGTCGCTCAAGGAGGATAAGGACCAGTCTCACTCGATAGCAACGGCTACCTAGGTTTGACTATTACTTGTCAGATGTGCCGCTAATTCATTTATATTTATATGTATGAAATATCAACAAGAGAGCACTTTTGTATTGCTATTAATATATTTTTATGTATGTCTCATTTGTGTGTAACCGATTAAACAGCTCTTAAACTGATGCAACTATTTTAATTGCCTGTAATAAAAGTTTCTGTAACAGAGTGTTGGTTCTGCCTGATTTTTTTATTTCGTCATTGCTTTTCAAATATCAAATTATTGTCAAAAACAAATGATGGCGTTTGACACTATCAAATTTATTTGACGGAAACAAGGTAAACCTAAAATTTGATTAATGTTTCATAGATTGAAAATTGACCACCAAAGTTCGAAATAAAATCAAGGGTTTATAGTATTGCAACGCGACAGGTAGAAAGATTAGAAAGACACAATTACAGTGTCTCAAAGTTATACCATGCTAAGAAAGAACAAAGTGGAATTTCGTTATTGTTTACTTATAAAATAATTTTAAATGTGTTTTACTTGTAATTGCACAATAACTTTGTATTTTTCGAATAAATTTGGAATGTTTTAATGAAAATCTGTTGATGGCTACAAATTAATAGGAAAAACTGTCAACGGTTTCTAGGATTTATCAGTCTATTAGGACAAATTCAAATTTAAAATAAGAGCGGTTCACTATTTTTATTTCTTGATGCCACATAAACAGCTATTTGTTCGTTTTCTCATTTCTAGTAGGCGGTTCACTATTTAACATGCACGTCATTAAATTGCATCAACAATTCAACAACATATTATTTATCTATTAATATTAATCGGCTTCCAAGTCTGGCCTATTGCGCTCAGAAAAATTCGGCCGCGAGTACATTCATTTCACAATTCTCCAAGACTTTTCAGTATTTATTGTTTACTTAATGTTAATTTTTCTCATTTATTTGTAAGTAAAATTAAAAAAAAAAATAGGGTTGTCAGAAAATTATTATCTATGTCGCGCAGGAGTCGAAATTTGGGCTTATAAGGAAACCCATTTTCTATTATTTTACGTTTTAATTAAATTAAATACAACGAAGACGAAAATTAAAAAAAATAGCTCCTGCACAACATAAATAATAATGTTAGCTATATGTTTGTTCAAAATCAGGAAAATATTTCTAAAAATAAGCGAGATAAATTTACATAAACTTTATAGCTCCCTCAGAGAACAGCCTTTTAAACACATACTACAACAAAATCGAACGCATGAGGCTTCACCTTTTTTATTTCCAATGTTACATTTGGTTGATTTCTAGACAAGAAAAATCGTTTAATAGCGAAAAAATGCTTTAAATGTTATCATGTACTTTTACTAAATTTTTTTTTAAACCATTTATAGAATCTTTCACGCACAATCACTTATTAATTAATGTGCTGATGCAGGACAAACGTAAATAAAATATTTTTTCTGCCAGCAATAATTTAATACGCCTGCAAAAGCTTTTAAAAGTGTGATAGAAAATGAAAGGAAAGAACAAAATTGAATGAAGCCGGCAACTTTAATCGAAAGGTATAAAAAGAACGGGATCGAATTGTAAAAAAAAACTAAATAAAAAATAAAAGATCCCACACAAACATCTTAAATGAAGGTATAGCAAAAACGTAAATACTAAATCGAAAAACGACTTCAAACAATGTCGAAAGGTCAAATCAAGTTTTCTAATCATTACCAGCGATGTCAAAACATAAAACAGAAGAATACAAGGTAAATACAAAAATTTTGTAATAGGTATAAAGCGTAAAATGCCAAATTATTAATGGAGTGTTGAATTTTTAACAAACTAAAATTTATATTAATATTAAAATGCAAACTTTTTGTACATTAATGTTGTTGGGTTGGATATTTATAACGCAATTTAAGTTTCGTTTGTTATAAAATAGTAAAGGATACGCACATAAAAATGCAATTTTAAAGCCATTATTGTTATTTTACACTATGTATATTTAAAGTCAATTTTAATAACATTTATAATTCAATACTCGGAAATTGGGTAGAAACAAAATTGCATTTTAATTTAAATTTAAACAAATGAAAGTTTTAAGAACTAATCTTATAAGATTTTATTACTTCACATCTTATGATATAAGATGTGGAGTTATGCGACGGTTTCCAAAGCGAAAATTTTGACACCCCTTTTTTTCCGATAAATTTGAGTTAGTACGTTATAATGATGCAAAATAAAAAATTAGGTCGTTGGTCTGTATGTAAACAAGATATCAAGAAAACCACCAGTCTGATTTTTATGAAACTTTGTACATAGAACTTATTTATAATTCCCCAGATCTAATTAGATTTTGGGCATATTTTGTGTAACCAAAAGGACCGTTAGCTTACACAGATTTTTGAATTTTTAAAATATTTAGAAATATATACATTTTACATATTTTTGTTTTAATTTGTAGTTTTAATTTAGTTATACACAACTTTTATTTAAACTATTTTTTGATCCGATAAGTAATTACTGAGATATAACAATCACGTGGCAATAATTGTTGTAACAATATCTCTACCAATATCAATTTTACAAAAAAAGTTGAGGGAGAACAGTTGTTGGAAATTTTATTGTCTATAGCTTTTGTTTGAAACATTTTTTTCTAAAACGTAATTTTATTTTCGCTTATCTTTGCGATGTGGAGTTCTGCGGTAAACGTTTGTTTATTTATATATTTATTTATTAATTTGTCCCACTCTACAGTGTGAATTATTTCGTAAAAGGGCACTACATTTAAATTCAAACAAGTTGATTGACTAAAGTACAAATACGTAAAATATTCTATATACAGGGTCCTGCATTAGTGCGTCGGTCTTTCTTAGCGGCTAGCCCTTTGGAGATAGGTATAGAAAGTTTAAACTAAACATACTTGGTATAAAGAGATCTACTTTGTAAAATTATTTTTAACAATACATAGTGTTCCATTTTTATGGGATGGCAAAATGGGATGGAACACTCTGTATCTTTAAAGTGTTCTCCTACATTGTGTTTTAATTATTTTTGATTTCCTGTCAGTGTTGCCAACTATAACTGTTTTATCTGGAAATAAAACCATTACTTTAAAAATCATACCGACTTTAATAAACATTTTAACAGCGACGTTAGACCAGATAAAAAGCAACATTTTAATAGTTAGAAATTTAAATTTTGTGTTACAGGGTGTTCGCAAAAAACATGCCAATTTTTCAAAATTCATATGGAAAAATTAATTTTTTTCAAATAAAATGAAGCCTGTTTTATTTGTATAATTTAGCATTTTTTACTTTTTAATTTTTACTAAAGGTATTCTATAGCTAAACCCCATAGTTTTGGAGAAATTTGATTGTTAGAAATTTTAATTACATTTTTGTGCACTCAAGAGAGCAATGGCGATGATTTAGTGTCACTTTGGGGTTTGAATAACTTAAGGATTTTTTCTTAATTATGTATTTACCCAACAAAATAATAGAATACATTAAAAAAAATGTAAAAAAATGCAAGAAATGAATACAACATGTGTTCCAAATGTCTTTCATTTTCATTCTAGCACCTGATTCGCTGATGAAAAGACGTTTCCACTCTCTCAACATTTGAGGTGAAATGCTTGCAAACGAGTCCACTATTCTTTGCTGCATGTTTATTGGTGTTGTTGGTGGATAGTTATACACTATTTCTGTTACATATCCCTACAAAAAGCCTAGTTTTATCAGATCAAGTGATCTAACCGGATACCTGGTGGGTCTATTCGACAGATTTCATCGAGATATGTTCTTGCAAAGAATGTGAAGGGGCGATTTTTTTTTGGACGCCCGCATGTGGCATCTACTAGTGTGCAATTTATTTTCCACTAATGGCCTTCTTTGGTGTAAAAAATATAATACAATAGGTGTCGCAAAACTTATTGTAATTAAAATTTTTTTTAAAACTATTAAATATCTCAAAAATTACGAAGTTTAGGCATAGGACACCTTCAGTAAAAATCAAAGAGGATAAAAAATGCAAAATAGCAAAGTAAAAAAAAATGTCATTTTATTTGAAAAAAATTAGTTATGGCCTTTTGAGTTTTAAGAAATTAGCATTTTTTTTAGAACACCCCGTAGCACACAATCTATTAAAATATTGACCTTCATCAGGTCTAACGTCGGTGCTAAAATTAGTTTATTAAATTTTCAAAACAAAGTCGCTATGATTTTTTAAAGTGAAGCCTGTTTACGGAAACTTTTTCAGAAAAACAATTATAAGTTGGCAACACTGACAGCATATCAAAAAATAATTAAATGGCTATGTAAAGGTTGAGAAACTAACCCACAGCATCTTGAAAGATACAGAGTGTTCCATTTAAAAAAATATATTTTTTGGCATCCCGTAAAAATGGAACACCCTGTATCGTTAAAAATAATTTTACGAAGTGATCTTTTTAAATCAATTATGTTTAGTATAAACTTTTTTTACTTATCTCCAATGGGGTAGCCGCTAGGAAAGAACGACGTACTAATGCAGGACCATGTATATAAAAATAAATGTGTGTGTGTTTGTTTGTTTGTCCTCAAACTCCTCCTAAACCGTTAGTCCGATTGGAATGAAATTTTACACACTTCTTCAGGTCAATCCAGATTAAGTCACACACGTTTGATTTTCGCGGTTTCCGCGGAAATAGCGGAAAACCGCAAAATTTACCACTTTTTAGACGTTTTTTGTCGAACAGTGGGTGTGCATGTTTCTGACGAGGTCGAAATGTATAGAGCGAAGTAGTCATAAGGTGTACCTTTCCAACAAAAATAAAAAATTGCGATCGGACACATACTTTCGGAGATATAATTTTTTGAAAATCAGTGATGCTTTTTCGCTTCTCTTCGGAAGAAATCAGATGATTAAGACGTTGATCGAATGCAAATGTATGCACGCAACGGTTTTTATGGTGATCGACTTGACATCTCGATCGATTTGGCACTTGACATATCGATGCACATTTGAGTTCGCAATCTTGATCGTCAACAACGCAAAAATTCAGAATATCTAACAGATCTAACAGATAATTGCTAACAATTCTTTTATTTAGCATAGCAAAACGCGCCGGAAACTAACTATCAATTTAATATTTAAAAAAGTTTGGTTACTACGAAATCTATACGATAATATGCATTAGATTACTTTGTCAGACTACACATTCAATATGCAACTTGAACATAAAGAAGAAAATAATTCTAATTTAATTTTTCTTAATGGGTACAATTAAGCACAAAAAAGCTGCATATTACTTTTTCAAAATTATTTGCAAGAACAATCTTTCTTAAACGGGGATTTGTCTATTAAGTAATTTTTTGAACATTTAACTTCCTTTTTTTTTTTCAGGTGGTTTCAATTTAGAAGTTTGGAAAATTTTGAATGTAGGCATCATTTTGCCTCGGACACGGATGTCAATTTGAGAACCAAATGTAATTATTATATTTTTTATTATCTTTTTGACAATGTTGTTCCTGTTCTTGTTATTGTTATAATATAATTTTCACTTGTCAAATGGGAAAAATGTCTTTGGAAAAATATAGAAAAAAATAGATATAATAAGTTTGTAAGAAGCGTGTTAAAGTATGGCGCAGAGAGATATGGGGATGGAAAGAAAGGGAAAGACTAGAAAAGACAAATTAAATATTGAAATAGATGTTAGATCGTGAGAAATAAATAAATAAAAATATGGGCAGGAAAAGTTGCTGTCAGATAAGAAGAAAGGATGAGGGAGACAGAAAGTGTAATATTAAAGAAATGTTCAAAGGAAGTAGATGTTTAAAATAGCAGTTACGACGAGGAGGAAACAGAACTGTATTACAAAAGAAGAAATAAAGAGAATAAGAGGAGATACAGAGAGCATACAAAGTGGAGGTAATAAGAAAAGACGATGACATGCAGGAGGGGAGGATGAATATACCGGAGAGGAAATGTAATGATAAATATAAACTTATAATACCTAACAGAAATAGTGTCAAAATACTTAAGATGTACAGGGTGGGCAAATAAGCGAAGTAAGCGGCTGTATCTCAGAAACTAATGATCGTAGAGAGTTACGGTAAAAATTTTATAGGTAAAGTAAGTAAGGAAAAATTCTGGAATTATGTTTAAGTTTTCTAGATGACCGCCAGTGGACGTTTCCGCCATCTTGAATTACATAAAGTTACGTTTCTCGCGATTTTTCTCAATAAATGTAACAAAAAGTATTTGCGTTTTAATGTTAACCTAAAGTCAAACATTTTTGTCCAACCAATGTTTCAAAAAATTATTCGATATTATAACCAAAATATTGGATTTTTTTCAAAAAAATTAAATGCGATGATACGACTTTTTTAGACCAGATAATAGACATATGACCAACCAATAAGCATGCGTAAACCGCATATTAACTATCTTTTTCCTAACTCAAATTATTAAAAAAATACTAAACCAGGAAAATTCATATATACACATTTAAAAATGCATCGGTTGCTTTTGATAAGAAGGCAAGTAGTAGGCCATGGAAATAAAAAACAACTCCTGTCAAAAATATTCCCAAGTAACGTCAAATTTTTGTCACACGCAGCTTCATATTGTTGATTGCGTATAATTTGAGGACTATTTAATTAAAATGCCTTTCACAAATAATGAAGCCGTTGACATAATTGCGAAGTTATTTCAACTGTTTTAAAATGCAGCTATAGCTGCAAGGCAGTACGCAGTGCGTTCACCAATCCGCCGCCTTTCGGGGGAAGGAATGTTTTCCCCCTTGTTCCAACACTCACCGGAACCTGCAAGCTTCCCCCCCCCCCCACCCCCCAAGGCCCCCCCAGGAAGGAACGAAAAAAAACATTGCATTGTTTTGGTTTACATAAAATTTGATAGACAGGAAGGAACCAAAACCTGTCCCCTAGAAATGGGAATAAAAAAAACACCGGTAAAAAAATCTGAAAAAAAAAAAGTAAAAAAATATTATTCCCCCCAAAATACCTTCCCCACACCCCCCAATGCCCCCCCCATCTACTCTTTTCCTCTTATTATATACAGGGTGTCTCAAAACTCACGACCGTGCTCTCAGGGGATGATGCGGGGACTAAAATAAAGCGAAAAACAAGAATGAAAAAATTTTCCGATCTGCCTTCGTCTGGGAGTTAGTTGAGAAAAACGAAAAATATTTTAATAAACTTTAATTCATAATAGTAACCAGTGATAATGACCTAAGATTACAAAAGATGTTCAAAAATACCACCTTCTACTTCAAGGCACCTATGCGCACGAGTTACAAGATTAGTCCGAACTTGTTGTAGCATGTGGTCATCGATCAACGCCACAGCAGCATGCATACGGGCGATACACTCTTCCTCCGTCACAACTGGTTCAGCGTAAACGTGAGTCACTAACAAACCCCAGAAAAAATAGTCCAAAGGATTAAGGTCAGGAGATCTCGGTGGCCATGGGATAGGCCCACCTCTTCCGAGCCATCGTCCCGGGAACTGTTCATTGAGAAAGTTTCTTACTTGCAGGGCATTATGTGCTGGTGCCCCATCATGTTGAAAATAACAGCGCAGTCTAGTTGCCAAGGGAAGATCATCAAAGAATGGCGGCGGGAAGTGTCCAGTTAAAAACTGATGATAGGTGTCTCCAGTAAGGCGTGGAGGTAAAAGGTGGGGTCCCATCACAGTATTCTGAAAGATGCCAGCCCAAACATTGAGGGACCAGCGTCTTTGGTGGCTTCTTGGCCGTGTGTTATGAGGATTTTCATCTGCATCAGCCCAGGCGTGAAGATTATGCGTATTTATACTGCCTTCAGCAGTAAAAGTTTCTCGTCGCTAAACACAATCCTATCAACGAACTCTGGATCCTGTTCTACATTTTGCACCAACCATCCACAGAATTCTGCTCGACGTTCCCTATCACCCTCATATAAAACTTGAACTTTCTGTGGGCGGAAGGGATACAAACCATTTGAACGTAACAGTCTATGAATGGTATCTTTACTGCCAGGCATGTTCCGTGCAAGTGTACGGAGACTTGTACTGGGTTCCTCCTCTATCCTTTCCAGAATCTCCTCTTCTTCAGCGACGTCTAAGAGGGGAGGACGGCCACCCATATTTCGTCGGGGATTTACATTACCAGTGTCGACTAATCGTTGCTCTATGCGTCTTATAGTTTTTGCAGTAGGCTGCCGACGGTTTGGAAATCTTTCCGCATAGACCCTAGCTGCAGCAGTGGCATTATCATTGGTGAAACCTAACACCTTCACCATATCTACATACTCTCGATTAGAATAGTATCGGTCCATTACACAAAATTCAACTTGTCGCGATAAGTCGTGAACTTTTATTACAACGAACCAAAGACCTAAACTTGGGTTTACTTTTTTGCAAATTTGATAAACAGACAAAAAGTAGTCAGCTAAAGGTCACAAATACAAACACTGATATACCTGTCATAGTTCAAGAGCCCACTCGAAATACGTAAATTTTAGGAAATATTTTTCGTTTTTCTCCACTAACTCCCAGACGAAGGCCGATCGGAAAATTTTTCATTCTTGTTTTTCGCTTTATTTTAGTCCCCGCATCATCCCCTGAGAGCACGGTCGTAAGTTTTGAGACACCCGGTATATTATTTTTACGCATATGTGGTTTTTTACTTTTAGACTACATCCTTACCCCAAACCCTTAACCCGCTCCTAAAAAAAAAAAAATTTCGGTAATAGATTAAATTATTGTCAATGGATGCTAGCATGCTATGGGAAAACAAAAACTTTTAAAGGAAATTCTGAACGGATGAGGCTACCTTTAGTAGTGATGGTAGAGTAAACTGTCATAATATGCATTATTGGTCCGCTGAAAATCCGCATTGGTTAAGAGAAGTGCAACACCAGGGCCGCTGGAGCCTAAATGTATGGTGCGGTATCATTGGGGACAGAATTATTGGACCTTATTTTTTTGAACAAGTTTTAACTGGTAACCGCTTCTTAGAGTTTTTAATCAACGAATTGCCAATTTTGTTAGAAGATGTGCCACTGAAAACTAGGACAACCATGTTTCTGCAATTAGATGGTTGTCCGGCACATTATTCAATTAATGTCTAAACCAATTACGAGACCTTTCGACAACGCTGGATAGGAAGGGAAGCCTATTTTCTTGGCCGGCAAGATCTCCCAACTTGACATGTCTGGATTTCTACTTGTGGGGACCCTTAAAAGACATTGTTTTTCAAACTCCACCAACAACACGAATGAATATGGAAAACAAAATTCGAAACTCAATCCGTCAACTATCAGCGGCAGAAATCGAGGTTGTGGTTTTGTCGACTCAAGAAAGACTGGAACAATGTATGGAATATGATAAAACTTGATTGATATAAGAAAACAAGCCACTTTAAATGAAAACCTGATAAATATCTATTGAAAATATGAATTTAAATCTGTCTTCATTTACTTGTAGAACAACAAATTTACATAAAGCAATTTTCAATTACATTACTAATATATTACAATTTAAAAAAAAAATATTGGTGACCAATGCATCTTCAAAAATAGTATTGGGTTGCTACAAACGCCGCTGATATTAACTTAAAAAATACGATAATTGTAACCTCGCAACATACGCGTGCAGTTTCGCAAGAAAAACAGTAAAAACAGAAAATAAAAATGTAACCTGAAAACATAGCAAAATAATGGTCTATTTTCTTTAACAAACTAAAGAATCAGTTTATCATAAACTTTTGAATGATATATGAAAAAATAACAAAGTAAAAGCTTCCCAGAAGGTTAATAAATGCCCCTTGTTAAAAACACTTATAATTCACGTATGCCTTACTAAACTTCCTTGAAAATTATCACAAAAAGGCGTTAAAAATACTAATTATTACAGCATGCTTTCACATGCTCAAAATTTTCTCTTTGAACTTCAACAAATTATCTTTCAAGTTCAGTTAAATTATGTAGGTATTGCCGCTACAGTTAATCAAACATCCAATTAAAGGCACTAATTTAATTATAACGTATAATGTTCGCATAAACTTGCGTTATAAACCTCACATAAAAAAATCATATTTAACTTAGATGAATTTCTACTATAAAGCAACCGCCATTATGCCTTTGAGTAAACTGTAAAATTTTGTTTGGTTTGTTAATCGTTTCTGATCACATTAATACCTTATCGGTTTAATCTCTAAATTTACTTTATAACTAATACAGCGTTATTGTTACTTATCAGTTTTATCTCATTAGCAAACATTAATTACAACATGGATGTTGGATTAGTGTCGTTAGTACCTGTTCCGGCATAAGTTTTGTAAACGATTACAATTAATATTGCATGGATTAAGGATTATTTTTTAAAGTTTATAAATGTTGACTCTTATATAATATTATTCGTATTTTATTAAAATTAAATGTTATATGACCTACAAAATGTTAATACGAATTTCCTTGACAAATTTAGATGCGTTGATTTGAAATTTAATTACAAGTTACAACTTTGTGCAATTATGTAACTTGTAATTAAGATTTAATTGTATGAAGTGTATCATACACGTCGATAACAATTATTTGTACAGTTTCGAATTTAAACTTTGGGTAGAAAACTATTTACTTTGAAGACGTTAATGTAACTTCAATTAAAATGTGTTCAATTTTAACAACTTAATTTAATATTATCAATTTTTAAATATGATTTTTTTATTAATGTTTGATTAGTTATATAAAAAGAAATTGTTAGAATAAAGAAATAAATAAGGGTCTATGTAGAGATTATCTTATTTAGAATAAAAACGGTATTCTTTTGATCGGATGTGGAAATTATTGTATATAATTTAACAAAATTTGATTCAAATTTGAATGCAAAAATGATGACAATTAAAGGAAGAGCAAACTTTCTATTTACCTATTGTCATATTTTTGTAATTTTTCGAAATAGCAAAAACACATTTGTGTGTTAAAAAAATGCAAACTAATATTCGCTAAATATGTAACAGAAACAACACAACCACCGTCTGCAAATGAAAAATATCTATTTGCTGAAACTTCACAAAAACTCAAAAAATGTGTTGGACAAACTACAATTGTTTTGACTGTATGATTGATTCTCGGCAGACTGTTGATGGGAGTATCAAAAAACCTAACTAGATAGAAACGAATTGATTAAAAAATATGATGTCGGTATTACAATAATATCATTAAAGTGGTCTTCGTCATTGTTAAAATCTCATGGCACATCTTCTTCGATACCACTGTTTTTGTCATTTTGACCATCATTTTAGTTTTGCTGACTTAAGAAAATGCACTGTAACCGCATGGCTTAGTTGCTTCCTAGCAGATAGTCAAAGAACATACTGCTGTTAGTTTGTCTATCACTATTAATTTATTTTACATTCGATTTAATGCAGTTAGAACGTCTTTTTTCTGCATTAGACAGCCGACAAATATTCATAGATTGTCGCTCCGTTTTTAGTTTTAAATGTTCAATGCTACAGATGGATTCTATAGGTGACAAAGAACAGTTAAAAAAAATTATTAAATTCCAAACAAAAATGTATTTTCACATTTTGCGGGTTACTTAGCAAAAACTATAAGATACAGGGTTTTCAAACTTAAGTCGGCATTATTGCTAACTTCGTTATTATTAGAGCTACAGGGTCGGTTAAATTAGCAAACTAGTAGCATTTGTTTCTCTCATCAGTATGGTGAACAGAATAAAAATCGAACGTTGCGTTTGTGAGGTATGTCAAATTGTTCCATTTTTTCAAACGGGACACCTTGTATACAATATTTTCAATCGATTGGAAATTGAATACTGAACAAAAATTGTCCCAGTATTTTTTATTCTAAAGTCAAAAATGACAGAGCTAACGTCAAAAATGACAACTCTATTGATAATTTTTCAAATTGGTTAAGGTGGCTGTGTTAGTTATAACTTTGCCTTACCATTAAGTAGAAAGTAGGAGGAATATTAGACCTGCGAGTGGTCGAGTAGTAATGTCAAGAACGTAGTCAAATTTACTAGTCGGAAAACCGTTGGTCGAGGCGGTTCAAATCTTGGTCTCGGCAGACACTTAGAAAAAATTATTTTGTGATGGGGATAGATCAACATACAAAACTCACGGGAAATGAAGAAAGAGGAATATCTATGAAGCGGAAGGATATGGTTTATTTGAATTTATTCTGTGAACATTAAAGAAACATTCAAATTAGATGCTCAAAAACGTCACCGTCTTGGTCCAAGCATTTTTGAACTCGCCTGTCAACTGTTTACCAGTAAAATTTCAATTTCAATCCTAATGACATTTATACAACAAACGATTGTAGTTTATAAAATCACAGCCATTTTAAACTTATTTGAAAAATCATCAATAGCTCTGTCATTTTTGACTTTAGGATAAAAAATAATAAGACACTTTTTGTTCAGTATTCAATTTCCTATCGATTGAGAATATTGTATACAAGGTGTTCCATTTGGAAAAATTGAACAATTTGACATAACTCGCGAACGCGATGTTCGATTTTTATTATGTTTTGACCATAGTGATGAGAGAAACAAATGCTACTAGTTTGCTCATTCAACCGACCCTGTAGCTCTAATAATAATGAAGTTAGTAATAGTGACGAGAGTAAACTTGGAAAACCCTGTATGCCAAAATAGTAATAATAACTATTTAACTTTATGTTAACTATGCAGCTCAAGTGCGTGTATGTGTCGTAGTAGTAAGTTTAGATATACCATTAACTAATTGTAATATTTGTGAACTTCATTCATATCAATTATAAAACGAATACTGTGAATAATTAATAGCTATAAAGTGTTACCAAACGTTATATAAAATTTGTTTACAATAGATAGAAATATGGTAAATCTGAAATGAAAATGTTGCGATAAGCAAACTGAAGCCGGGGATCTTATTAATTGTTCCGTTTGTAATGCTAATTATAATAGTAAATGTGTTGATATTACAACTGCTGAATGTCGGGTATTAAGATCTAAAACTACTATTAAATGGACATGTAGTAACTGTTTAGAATTTGATGTTGACCTCAAAGAAATAAAGAAACTTATAATGGATCTTAGGACCGAAATTAAGGAACTAAAGGGTTCTGGTGGTATTAATATAATAAAAGGATTTTTACTTTCTTGACATCATCGATGAAGCAAATGATATTAGGAAGCGTGAAAATAATATTCTTGCCTTTAACATACTTGAAAGAAACGTTAACAATGATGAGGATACGATTAAGAAATTAGTCTCAGAATTAACGACTGTACTCTGTTATTGATAAATATGTACCAAGTACTATTACTAGTAAGCGTCAGTATCCACATTGGTATTCCAAAGAACTAATAGGTAAAATCACTCTCAAATATCTACCTTAAACAATACAAAAATATAATCTGCTGATGTATAACGCTAAATTTATTAGCACGAGACGTGAGTTAAGTACCTACTGCACAGAGACTTCAGAATTACATTAACATAGTGCAACATAACATCAAAGGAAACGCAAAGGAGCTATGGAATTATGTGAATGCAAAGAAACGCCGTACTAGAATTCCTGGTAAAATGTCGCACAATAGTTTGGTTCTTGGTAAAACTGATGAAATTGTGAATGCGTTTGCTACTTACTTTAAAAGTGTGTTCCTATCAGAAGATTCTAAACCTTGTCAGTGTAAGTGAAAGTGAGACCTGTGATAACATCAATGTATTACATTAATTTAAAATTAGTGTTTTGGATGTACGGTCAGCTAAAAGGAAACTTTACTATGGGCAGTGACAACATACCTGCATTTCTTGTGAAAGATTGCATATCATGGTTTGAAATCCCATTAGTCAGACTTTTATAATTTAGCTATTAAGAACTGTGAGTTTCCTGAATTGTAGAAAACCTCTAAAATATGCCCGGTATTTAAATCTGATGTCACTAGTGACATATGTAACTATCGTCCGATTGCAATAATTCCTAATTTTGCTAAATTATTTGAACAAATCCTAGCGTCATACATATATCATCACGTAAAATCTCAACTCATTGTAAAACAGCACGGTTTTATTAAAGGTCGCTCAACATCAACAAATCTCTGTAACTTTACTGATTTTGTATCTAACCATATAGATGAGAGGCATCAGATAGATGTCTGCTATACAGACTTTAGTAAAGCGTTTGACCAAGTACACTCATGAAATTTAAAACTTGGACACCACAATTTCTGGAAACAAAAGTTTGCACATTGTGAAGCGGGCTTAAGGGTATCATTTACAATTCTAACAGCAGGTAGTCTCAGCAGGGGTTATCTTATAGAAGGACTGTAGAATGAATCATTACACTAAGCACGTTTTAGAAAATAGGTAATTTACGTTGCTTACTTAATTTTTTTTTAAAGAATATATTTGAAGGTATCGCTAATTAAACACCATAGCTCGATTAATTATCGAATCAAAATTTTGTTTAGGAAATGTTTACAAAATAAAATTAGAAATAATTTTGATTTAAAAACGTCTACAAGCAATAACTTTTAAATTAAATCAAAAACTAAACATGGTTATTTGGGTTGACTGATTATTACTTATTTTTAAATAAATCTAACCTACTAATTATTGTAAGTTATTAAAAAAAATCATTAAACTCTCTATTCATAATATTTAGTCCTTACAAAATGTATATTTTATGACGTTTCATTTTTTCTGTAGTTAATATAAAAAGTGAAAATAAAAACTAAGGCAATTCTTATTGTCAACGTATATATTTAGTTTTTGACAAGAATTTATTACATAATTATAATTAAGATACCAAGTTATAGTTTAAAATTAAATGAAAACTTTTTTTTTAAATAAAGGTATTACTATATAAATAAATATAAGAAATCAATAATGGGTGTGACCTCCATTATTATTGATACATTCTTGGAGGCGTCTGCTCATTGACGCTATCAAGGTATCAATATAATTAATATTAATCGTTTCCCATGCGGTATCAATGGCTGCAATTAGTGCATTACGGTTTACTGGTATAAAATTTGGCCCTTGTTGTCTTCGGATAACAGCAAGTATTCGAGCCCAAACATTTTCGATAATGTTAAAATCTGGGCTTTTGCTGGCCAGGGTAACAGCTCCAAGTTATTTTCTTGTATCCAATTGCGCACAACCCGCGAAGTATGAATAGGGGCGTTGTCCTTTAACAACAAAATACATTATGAAAATGTTAATTCAACAGATCCCGAACTATTTTTGGAGAAAGTATAGTGAAATAAGAATACTTACTTGTTGGAAAATATAATCTTCGTCTGGATAAAACACTTCGACTGAAGGTTTCATAATAGTTTCCAAAATATCTAAATACGCAGCAGAATCAAGACGTCCATCGATAGCCCAACAAACTCCTGGACCCCGCGCGCTAACCCAACCCCACACATTCACAGAAAAATAACCACTTCGTTTTAGGACATATGTGATTATTTTCGTAACGAGTTCCTTCCATTCTAAAAACTTTTAGTGGTCCATCGTTGCGGCTATTGAACGTTTTTCGTCGCTAAAAATCACTCGATTCCAAAATTCCAAAGGTTCGTTCACATATCGCCTTGCAAATTCCAGACGACGTCTCATATTTTCGTCACTGAGAACTTTTTCGCAGCAGCATTATACTTCTTTATTCCCATCTCCTTTAATCTTTTTGTGCAGTTATACGGCATCCGGGAAAATGTGTATCTGCTATAGCCCTGGGTATGTAGCAAATGGTTGTTCTGTTACGTAATGAAACAACTCGAGATCTTGAGCACGTGTAGATACTTTAGGTCTACCACTTCCGATGGCTCTTTCCAAAGTGTGTTCAAGATTCCATTTTACTCGGTAATGCCCTACGGTGCTTTTGGTATATCTAACATACGTGAAATTTCACGCACGCTACGGCCCGCCGCTAATTCCGAAACAATCCGCGCTTTCAAATCAGCACCGAGATGAGGTGGCATTTTCACAACACTTGAAATTTTAAACTAAAATGGAATTTACATTTCTTACTTTATTTATTGGTTCACACTACCCCTTCTCAAACAGTAGGTAATTGTTTATTTATTACATACTTCTAATGACCAATGTAACAACCCTTAGAGCAATATGACTCAAAGGAAGTAAATTAAACAAGCAAGGATATTCTATTGTTATTGAAACTTATTCATAAAGTAAAAGCCATTTCCTTATAATGCTAATGGACAGGATTTTCTTTTAAGTATTAAGATTACAATAGAGGACTTATAAACTTTCGAAAATATCTAATTATAAATATTTACACTGCAATTGCGCTTTTTCCTTAATAATTTCTTAGCAATAACATACACGTTCTTGGTTTTAAGTTGTCATAAATTTGATATGATATAAATTTGTGTTTCTAATATTACATCACAAACTAATCTTTATTCGCCAAAAATTGTTGCTTAAGTTGTAAAGCTTCGTACACACCTGAACAACAAACCGAGCAACAAACATAACAACGAACCGAAAGTCAAACAGAACGACAAACGATCTTTTATGATTTCCACAATCCGAACAACAAACGGAACGTTTGTGCTGTTCCATAATTATTTTCAGTAGTTTTCAGTTCATATATATTTATTATTGAGAAGAGAAAATTGCGGAAAACAAGAAGATAGTGCCAACCAAATTTTTACGCACAAAGAAGAGTAAAAATTATAATTTACTTCGCTTTTTTTTATTTTGGAAATTTCCCGCCCAAATGATGCTAATAGGGACATCATTTTTTCTTGCATTCTTAAACACTGATTAATTTAAAACATTTTTCTTCTGTCAACTCCATAATATTACCTAAAACACAACAAACCCACAAAAGGGAGGACAAAAATAAATAATTTAATTCTCCCGCATAAGTTTGTTCGCCGTTTTGTTTAGATTCGTCCAAACCTGCAAACGCATTCGCGCGCATTTTCTTTGATGTCGGAGAAAAACCGACAAGTTGCGGGAACGCCGCAAACCGTTCGTGGAACAATCAGGACTTGCGAATCTGTTCTAAAATTCGTACGTAGCACCGTCAAATTAATGTTCCGATTGCCGTTCGGTTCGTTGTTCTGTTTGTTCCTCGGTTTGTTGTTCAGGTGTGTACGAAGCTTTACAATAAGCATATTAATATGAACTATATCTTATGAAAGGAGAGTTATGTAACTATAATTAACGACTTAACGTTACGTTAGTAGATTCCATTTACTATTTACACATATTTTCTTGGAACATTCGATAATTAACTATTGGGATATGGTGACCCTATACTTCGTAGGTTGTGCGCAACTGGATACAAGCAAATAACTTGGAGCTGAAAGCCCAGATTTTAAGATTATCAAAAATGTTTAAGCTCGAATACTTGCTGTTATCCGAAGACAACAAGAGCCAAATTTTTTACCAATAAACCGTAATGAACTAATTGCAGCCATTGATACCGCATGGGAAACGATTAATATTAATTATATTGATACCTTGATAGCGTCAATGAGCAGACGCCTCCAAGAATGTATCAATAATAATGGAGGTCACACCCATTATTGATTTCTTATATTTATTTATATAGTAATACCTTTATTTAAAAAAAAAGTTTTCATTTAATTTTAAACTATAACTTGGTATCTTAATTATAATTATGTAATAAATTCTTGTCAAAAACTAAATATATACGTTGACAATAAGAATTGCCTTAGTTTTTATTTTCACTTTTTATATTAACTACAGAAAAAAATGAAACGTCATAAAATATACATTTTGTAAGGACTAAATATTATGAATAGAGAGTTTAATGATTTTTTTAATAACTTACAATAATTAGTAGGTTAGATTTATTTAAAATAAGTAATAATCAGTCAACCCAAATAACCATGTTTAGTTTTTTGATTTAATTTAAAAGTTATTGCTTGTAGACGTTTTTTAAATCAAAATTATTTCTAATTTTATTTTGTAAAGATTTCTTAAACAAAATTAATCGAGCTATGGTGTTTAATTAGTGATACCTTCAAATATATTCTTTAAAGAAAAAAATTAAGTAAGCAACGTAAATTACCTATTTTCTAAAACGTGCTTTATGTAATGATTCATTCTACAGTCCTTCTATAAGATCACCCCTGCTGAGACTACCTGCTGTTAGAATTGTAAATGATACTCTTAAGCCCGCTTCACAATGTGCAAACTTTTGTTTACAGAAATTGTGGTGTCCAAGTTTTAAATTTCTACATCATGATATTATTGTCAATAAACTTAATATTTTTTATCTTAACAGAAATATTATTAAACTGATTACTTCATTGTTAACAAATAGAGGCAGTATGTTGAATTTAATGGTGTTTGGTCGAAATTCAGTAATGCCACAAGCGGTGTAACACAAGGGTCTAATCTTGGACCACTAATGTTCTTAATATTTATTAATGATGTAGTCAATGTAATAAATATAAACTTTTATTTGTACGCAGACGACCTTAAGTTAGTACATATTATCAAGGATGAAAATGATTGTGTAACTCTTCAAAACAATATTAATGGACTTTCACATTGGTGTATGTTAAATAAATTAAATTTAAATGTAGCTAAATGTCAAGTCATGTCCTTTATAAGAAGTAAGAAGCAACTAGTATACAATTATAAAATTAACAACACAACACTTGTTAGATCTAATTACTTTAAAGACTTAGGCGTTATTTTTGATTCACGACTAACTTTTGCTAATCATAGATATTATGCTATAACAAAATCGATGAAAATGTTAGGATTTATCGTTCGCAATACAAGAGAGTTCACAAATATTGAAGCCATAAAATCATTGTATTATGCCTTTGTGATAAGTGGTTTAGAGTATTGTGCTATTATTTGGAGGCCATTCTATAACACCCACATTGACGCTTTAGAAAAAGTTCAACACAAATTCTTAAAATATTTATTTTTTATTAAGCGTAAGAGATATCCTGAAAGGAATTATCCTTATGTTCAGCTGCTCAGGGAATTTAATGTTGATTCATTAAAACGCAGAAGAAACGTCCATGTGTTGAATTATTTACATAAACTCTTACATGGTACTATAGGTATAGATAATTCTGAGTAGTTAAGTAGGTTAAGTATAAATGTACCACGTATATCATCAAGAAAGTCACAAGTATTCAAATATGCCACACGTAATTCTAATTTTCACAAGAGCTCACTATTAATGATTATGTATGATTTATGTAACAAAGTAAATGTTGATATCTTTAATAATAATTGTTTAAGGTTTCAAATATGTCTTAAAAATAATTTATTGTAGAGTAGTTTTAATCTCAATTTCTCTTCCCATAATTATGGGTTTATCGTGTCTGGTTATAATCTTGTAATGTTTTAGACGAGATTCCACTATGGACAAATGTATGTCTGTTGGATAATAAATATTATTATTATTATTTTTTATTTTACATAATCACAGGATTTTTCTGGTTTACTTTCTTATACGGGCGAACCAAGTATAAGGAAGTCTTTTGCGCTCTTAGAAATGAGCGAACGACATTGCACGTGTGGAGGATTACCGCTTTTTGTAATTGTGTATGAGTTTTTTCATGAATCTGTAGGTCAGTAAGGTGTTTGCTGAATGTTTTGTGTGTTATGCCAGTGGAAGATATGATGAGAGGGATTATGGTGACCGTGTTTTGTTTCCAAATTCTTTCGAGTTCTATTGAGAGAGGGATACATTTTTGGATTTTTTCTATTTTGCGGTGAGGTTGTGGTCAGCAGGAATTGAAATATCTATAAGGTATGAGTGCTTGTTATTTTTGTCAGTGAAGGTGATATCCGGCCTGTTACATGCTAAGGTTTTGTCAGATTGAATTGTTTTGTCCCAGTATATTTTATAGCTCTCATTTTCAAGGACATTAGAAGGAGTGTATTGGCAATAGGGTGTGTGCTTACCTAGTAAAGAGCACTTCTTGATGAATAATTTTGGCTGCACCATTGTGTCTGTCTAGATATTTGTTTAGGGCAAGATTGTTGCATCCATCGGTTATGTGTTCTATTGTTTCCCTGTGAGAGCGGCATCTTCTGCATTTGTCATCGGTAACCGTTGGGTCTTTTATAATGTATTTGCTGTATGGTTTAGTTTTTATGACTTTGTCTTGTATGGCTTGCATGAAGCCTTCGGTTTCACGAAATAAATTACCTACTTGGAGCCATTTGTGTGATTACGCTTTGTCAGCGTATTCGTTTTTAGTTTGGTTGTAGTATCTCCCGTGCAACTCTTTGCTTGCCTATGTGCGTATTTTTTCGGCTTGTGTAGTTTTTTGGTCTTTTAAAAGTGAGTTCGGTGGTGTGAAGGTCCAGCGGTGTGTATTTTGTGTCAGCATTAACTGTTGCAAGGTGGAGGCGGCTTTCAGTCTGTTTGCTATGAAAGTATTTTATAAAGTTTGACACTTGAGTGTCGTGTAGCTGGTAAATGTCGAGAAGTCCTCTGCCTCCATCTACTCTGGGTAGGGATATTCTTTCTACGCAAGAATGTGTGGTGCATGTTGTGTTTTGTCAATAGCGTTCTTGTCTTTCGGTTAATATTGTTAAGGTCTGTTTGTGTCTATTTAAGAATTCCAAACAAGTAGATGAGTGCTGGAATGGCGTATGTATTTATTGCTTTTGTAAGATTTCTGGAGTTAAGTTTGTTTGTGAGTATCTGTGTGAGTCGGTTTATGTATTCCAGTGTAAATGTTTCTTTAATTGTGGTGTGGTCGAGTTTGATTGTTTGCTCAAATCCAAGGTATTTGTATGTGTCACCTTCGTCCATGTGTTCTAGCATGCCATTTGTTGTTGGAATTTCATATGTGTTAGTCCATTTACCATGTTCTTATTATATATTTATTATTATTATTATTATTATTATTAAAACTTTTCGGTAGAGCATAAAATTGTCTATAAAGAGATAAGTGACGAAATATGTCTATTAAATGGATTGGTATGCATCCTTAAAAATTTTAAAAATTGTAATGAATAATTCTGACAAAATTAACCGAGCTTTGAAGAGTTTAAAAATTTTGTGAGTGGAAAAAACAAATATTTTTCTATAGCTTGTGTCTTCTATATCTTTTGTAATATTTACCCTATGTTTTTTTTTTTTGTTTTGTAGTTAAGTGACAATTAGTTTCAGTTTAATCTAAAGGATTTTATGTCAACTCATTTGTATACTTAAAAAATTAAAGTGCAAATCAACGCAGTTCAGTTAACAACGTTAACATTCCTGAAAGTTAACAACTAAAAACATGCTATGCATTATTTACATTACAGCATCACACGACAAAAAAAAAGTTCAAACGACCAACAGAAAATAAAATTCCCGAAATAATCAGTTACTACAGTTAGAAAATGCAATAAAAAAGTAAAACAAAAAAAGCTCCGGGACAAGACGGTGATAAAAACATAATTATTGAAAGACTAACTTATGAAATCACCAAAACGGGTGGGATTCACACAAACCAGTAACATTCCAGAAAAGGGAAAACAACGACGGACGCAATAAATAAAGTGTTAAAGACTGTAGAATTAGCAAGGAAAAAGAAGCTATGGAGCGCCAAAATTTTAATCGACGTTAAAAACGCGTCTAACAAAACTTCCTGAGACATAATTAATCAAAAAATGGAACACCTACACATACCCAAATATCTTACCAACATTATTAAAAGCTACCCGAGAGAAAGAAAAATTAAAATCGACTCAAAAATATGTATTGGGATTGGAGCAGGAGTCCCACAAGGGTCTGTATTGGGAGCAACACTGTGGAACTTCTGCGATAGCTTACTACCACACCAATACTAAGAAGAAACATAAATAATATGCTACACAGACAACGTAGGTATCGTTATTGCGGCCACCGACAAAATAGAATTAAAAATATGAGAGGACATAACACTACATAAAATACGCTTGTGGTTAAAGAAAGGAATAAACTACAGCTTGCACATAAAAAGAAAACATCTACAACATTAAAGCTAAGCAGGAAAACAAAACAAGTATATTTTAAACTAAATTTAATACGCCCAATAAGGCAAGTAATAATACTTAGGATTGACTATAGACTGTGGATTAACTTTTACAAGACACGTACAGAAACTCGCCATGAAAACTAAATACACAACCAGAGCGCTGACATGCATTCTACCAAACAAAAAAGAACCTACGGAAAACAAGAAAAAAGTACTCTCAACAGCCATGCAATCTATAGTTTTACATGTCGCCCCAATATGCAACTCTGCGATAAATATCGAGACAAGTCAAGGTAAAATTATAAGAAGCCGAAGAACACTAGCGCTAAGAGTGAAGGCACTAACAGGCCGACACTTTACTCGTGATATCACTAGACCTGCTGATTCTCGAAAAATCCAAAATACAGAAAAAAACTGAAAAATTGTAACATCAAAGAACTATAGAAGAACGAACATGAAGAAACCATAAAAGATGACAAGAACGGTATGACAGACAACATGAACAACTTAACTATTACCGCATGTAGTTTTGAGACAAAAATTAAATTAACACAATTTGTTCAAACTTTTAACTTTACTTAAACTATGTAAACATTTAACTATGAACATCATTTTTTAAAAATAAAAATAGATTATAATGCAGCTAGCGGTCCATAGTCATCAATCTGTCGTAGTTTTCTCCGAAAGAGCCTCATAAGTGTTTGGATGTATTAATATTGATTTCCTGAATCTTTTAGTAATTGTTTTTCGTTTTCTGCCTACCATCCACCATCATAAACTTTTCTGATCAATATTGCCCAAAATTCTTCGATGGAGCGTGCTTGGGGAACATTAGGTGGTTTATCTTCTCTGAGTAATCAATTTATTTTATTTGTTTTTATAAATAAACAAAGAATTGATTTTCCTTACAAATTGAACTAAACTATTTTTCACTCTACACATAATAAATAAATTTAATCGGTCCTTCCTCTCTTCCTCCTCTTCTCTTCCCCAACTGCACCTCTTATCAATCCCTTCTTCATTGACTTGCTTTATACCTTGCTTATGACTCTTTTTCTATTTTCTATTATTTTTCTTCTTTTAATTATTTTCTCATCCACTCTATCCCTTCCCCCTCTTCTTCCAGCAACTCCCTTCGTTCTCTCTCTTCCTCTCACTTCCTCGCATTCTCTACTTATGTGATATAAGTTCTCCCACGCTTCCCACACATCCTACACTTTCTATCTATGTCCTCTCTCCAATATCTGTTTTCCTTTCTTCATTCCCTACCCTAAACCTCGCTATAATTCTTTTTTCTTTTAATCCGTACAAACGGGCTATTATTGACTTCAACCAATCTTAGTTTGCCTGATATAGTGACAAGATGCTACATCAGAACATGATTTTATCATTATTGTGGTGATCGTTTACAAATCTTAACAATTTAGACAAACATATTTGGATAAAAAACCTGCAGTGACTGGTTCTCCTCTGACGTATCCTACATATGGCTGCGAAGCACCTGCCGGAGAAATTGCGAACCATACCACCATTTTATCTTCAAATTTGGCTTTTCTTTTAAATCCCACATTATCAGAAGCGGCATTAAAATCCTCGGTATATAATCCATCATTCCTCTTATCTCAGAGTTAGATAATGTAAAATATTTTTCATCGTCCAAAATAATGGTTCTGTTGTTTAGAAAGTGTCAAAGCCTAAGGGCTCGACAACATCTTGAAATTCGTTCCAACTGCACAGCTGTGTATTTTGGGTATTTACATTTGTTATCTTGTCAGGACATGGATGCTGCTCCCAATACTTACATAAGATAAGAAAAGAAGAGACTACTAAATACTGGTACTTTAAAGAGGAGAACCACGCTAAAATCACATTACTTACCTGCAAACAATGATTCAAGGAACGACAATTATTAGAAACAAGACTAAGACGACAAATAAAACCAGAACATCTGACGAGATCCATGACGGGAAAGGAAGGTAATTTTGAAGTTAAACCAAAAACAAGGTAGTGCCAAAATCATAATAATGGGTGTGGAGAAAGTAGTTTAGTTGGTAAGCACCCTTTTAGGTAAATCCAACATAACTAACAGCATGGATTTGTAGCTGGTAGTATCTTTAACAAGATTTTCTAAACCCCAAAACAAAGTTGACATCGTTGATATTCCATACATTGCGCCGCAACCTGTGTATTTTTTTAAGCTTACAAATGAGTTGGCATAAAAAATTGTGGCAGAGTAAAGTGAAGTAAGAAAATAGGAGTCTGTAAGATGTTTCCTCTCTATTTTATATATTTGATGGATTGTTTTGCTTTAGAGATTATCCACGAATTCTTCTAATTAGAGGAAGAATAGAAAAACATTCTTTTTAGTATATGGCGACGTTTCGCATCAAAAATTGGGCCGATATCTATTGTAACGTTAAAAAAACAAATACAAAGTCTGGCAAGAAGGACTGATTAATTTATTTCTTTGATTAAAAAATAATCCGTAAAGGAATCTCTGTGCAATCTTCGGACATGAATAAGAAGACTTGGAAAATTTTTGTCGTAATGTCATAATTGTCAAAAATGGAGCGTTGGACGACATAACACAAAGTTTTTTGCGTTAAAGAATTCGTTGAACTGAAATCAATTTCAGCTGTGTTTAGGAGTTTTTGACGTCGATTTGGTAACCATTTATTTTAGCTTGGATTAAAAACTAGAAAGAAACAGGGTCAATACAGAACAAGAAACCAACTGGTTGACCACAAACTGTTTGCAATCCTGGTAACAAAAAAAGGGTAAGAAATGCAATCGGTGATAGCCCAACAAGATCGGTAATTCGCCATGCAGAGGTGCTAGGTTTAACAGATCGCAGCACATGCGGAATATGTTACGAAAATAGTCCAAGAGTCAAAACAAAATTAACAGACTTAATTTTTGTTAAAATTTGATGATAAAATTAGAAACAATCTGTTCATGACTGATGAAACACACTTTCACCTTAATGGCAGTGTAAATAAACAAAATTACCGTTACTAGGCAGAACTTCCCACCAGATCCACCAAAGAACCACTCCATAGTCCGAAGCAAACAGTTTGGTGTCCATTTTGTCTTCAAGAATCGTTGGACTTTATTTTTTTGAGGAAAATGGTCAAACAGTCACAGTTACATCAGCACGATACGCTGAAATGCTGCAAACTTTCTTTTTGCGACAGATTCAAAAATATGTGGAAGACTATTGGTTCCAGCAAGACGGCACAATCAGCCATACTGCGAGGGTTAGTATAAACATTTTATAGGAGGCATTTTCCAATAGGTTGATTTCTAGGAATAGTAATCTTCCCTGGTTTGCCAGATCTCCTGATATACTTATTCTTGACTTCTTTCTCTAGGGTTATTTAAAAAGTATGTGAATAAGCCAAGAAACTTTTGACTTTACAATAAATAGCGGTCCGATGGAGCATCGATTTTCTATGGAAAACATCGCCATATACTAAAAAGAGAGTTTTTCTAATTGTCCCCCAATTAGAAGGGTGCGTGGACAATTTCTATGGTAAAACAATCAATTAAAATAGAGTAAATCGTACAAAAGATACAACTTCCAAAAAGGTGTTCTTTTTTATGCACTAATTTCTTAAAACCCTACAAATGCTTGGTAAATTTTCAGAATTTTTGGACCAAGCATTACATTTTTAAAAAATTTTTAGTGATACATAACAAGAATAAAAAAAGTTCCAAAACTTAAATATCATTACAATTAAACTAAAAGTTTTAATTTTCAAAAATATTAAAAATCTTGTCACATTTAAATTGTCAAAAAGGATATTGATGTAATTTTAAATGTATTTGTACTTACAAAGAAATCACTCACAAATGCAGATCGGAAACTCACAAGCTGTAACAAAAATAAAAATTAGAAACAACAAGATCAACAATTTTGATTATTTTATAAAAACGTTAAAAACTATGTTTATTTTATAACACCATACAAAAACAGTTCGTAATCAGTTTTTAATCTATAAAATATTTCGTAATAGTATATTATAAACCTAGGTAGTGAAGTAAGTCATTATTGCCCGACCGCTGAAGTTTATGTACCGAGCGATAGCGAGGGACATAATCAGCGAGAGGGCAATAATGACCTTCACTACCGTAGTTTATATACTATTTTTTCACTACTAGCTACTAAACTTAATTGGAAGTATTTTAATTTTTGAATTTTTGTAAAACTATGAAAATATGTTAGTCTTGATTTGAATAGAAATCACTATTCATTTGTTTATATCAGACATTTTGAAAAAGTGTAATTTCAAATTTGCAATTACTATTTTCATTTACGAATATTTTTATCATGTCTAGTGATGAAAGTGAAGGGTGTACTCCTCCAGAATTGCATGAAGCTGCAAAACAAGTATACAATAAATTGCTTCCAGAAAAATCAAAACATTTATATTTAAAAGTATACAAGGATTTCAAGGATTGGTGTCACACAAAAAATGTTACTACAGTAACAGAAAACGTGCTGTTGGTATATTTTCAGGAGCACGCAAATGTAAAAAAGGCATCTACTTTATGGTCAACATTTTCAATGTTAAAATCTACCCTTGCAATTCGAGAGAATATTGATTGCGGAAAGTATCCAAAACTTATATCTTTTTTAAAAAGGCAAAACAGATCATACAAAGCAAAAAGGCACCTGTTTTTTCCAGAGAACAAATTATAAAATTCTTGACTGAAGCACCTGATGACTTTTTTTTTCTACAAAGGTAAATGTAGTAAATTTTTGTTAAGAATTTACAGAATAATCTAGTTTTCTATAGGCAATTCTGGTCGTTGGAATAGCAGGGGCTTGTAGAACAGATGAACTTGTGAAAATGATGTTCAGAGATGTTGATGTACGAGGAAATGATCTTGTCGTAGTAACCATTCCAAATAGTAAAAATGACACTAGCCGGAACTTTGTCATAACTGATCCACTGTGGCTTAAAGTAGTGTTAAAATATGCAGGCACTCGACCAACTTCAGATATGCAAAGATTTTTTATAAGATTTCATGGTGGTAAACCAACCAAGCAAAATATAGGTCATAATACTATCAGTAATGTGCCAAAAGTAGTTGCCAAATATCTAAAATTAGAAGATGCAGATTGTTATTCTGGTCATTCCTTAAGACGTACCTCTGCGACCATGTTAGTAGAAAGCGGTGGCGATATCTTATCGTTGAAACGCCTAGGAGGCTGGAAAAGCTCTACGGTAGCAGAGGGATATGTTGAACAATCTCTTACTGACAAGAAACGGATTGCGTCAATGCTACAAGGAACCTTCGTTTCAAATCCTATTCAGTCTTCTTCGTACATTAGTGCCACTACGTCTAATTCTGCATCAACATCAACAGCAGTTGAAAGTGCAACACTGCACCTTCCAATGCAAAATGTAGCTAATACTTCTTCGATCACTAGTTCTTCGGGAATTAATGTGACCTATAATAATTGTTCGATAAACTATTATTATAAATAGATAGTAATGCCATTGTTTCTAACTTACCTAATGTGTTTGAACTTTTCTAACGTTATTTGTATTCATAAATTAAAAAATTGTTTAATTGTTTGAATTTTTGTGTAGCTTGAAGTTGTGAGGTTATGTTTATCAACTAACTGAGAACGCAGAGTCGGCTTTGGACTACCAAATTTGTTTTATTATTGACCTAGGTTAATAAAAATTTTTTTATTGACTCGTAGCTTTAAAAGTTCAACTTCACAACCTGCATTAAGGTTAATATGACTGTGTTTGATAGCTAGTAGTGAAACAAATAATTTATTTATATTCCTATTCCAAAGTACCGTTGTTGAAAAACTTTTGACACAGAAGTTTTAATCATAATAATAAAATCACTAATTAAATAAAAAACTACAAAATGCAGTGTATACAAAGAACAATAGGTGGTTCTGATTCAAAATTGAATTTATTCAAAATATTGTCGAACAAAAACTTTCCTTGTAGTGATTACTAATTCAGAAACTTATTTATTATGCGTATTAATTATTTATACACCCAGAAATAATTTTGATGTACGGCAACGTGCCACCACTACACAACAAAGGACGTTCAATAAATTTTGTCCGAGTTGCTACAATGATACGGATAACGTGTAAATTTGACGGATTCGTTAGTGATGAGAATAAATTATATAAAGACAAATTATTTCTAGCTTATGCCTAATATAATAGTTTTTCCAAAACTATTCATTTATTAAACAGAGTAAAATTAAAATTTTAGTAATTACAAAAATACGTATTTGTATGTTTTATAAATTACTAAAATTGAAAAATTCAATAAATTCTTTATTCACAATTTACGGACAGGTAAATCTATTGATTAAAAAGGTAAATTATGGAAAACAGGAAAAATTGTGGTCATAAAAATTCTTAATGTTTTAGAAAATTTAAATACATTCTCTACATGTGAGTTAAATTTGCGATTAATAACAGATTTTATTAACAAATATTGAATGTTTGCGTGCTGTACGTGTCCGTTTTCATAGTTTAATTATTTAATTTCTACAAAAACTTCTCTTAATTTTTGGTGTAGGTCTGAAGAAACAACTACATTAGTTGCAAAACGTCGTTTTACACCATGAACTGACAAGTTCTTCTTTCTTCACTTCCATTAGAAAGAGCCCAGACGTGTACTATCTGGCATAAATACACCAGATATTTATAGTAAACATTTGGTTAATAATAATTGATGGGTGTAACAATCTAATGTGAAACTTATTTTTCCGTCGACCTCATTATAAAATTGAGTTTTACGTACTCCCTGAATAATCATAAAGTAACACTTTTTAACTGTAATACTTTTCGTCCGCAAACATCTGTCAATGTCAATTATTATTTTATGTCAAATTAAATAAAGTCGAAGTAACCAGTATGAAAACCCATTTTTAAGAAAGGATGAATTTAGTGACTACATAGGATATTACAGTACTTTAGGTACATACTGAAACATTTTAGATACTGCAGAATATTGTTTGTTTACTTCCATTTATAACCTCAATTTCTCAATCCCACACAACTTTGAACAAAAACAATTTGTTGTTCAAATTACAAGTAAATGATTTTAAGTGCTTTGAAATGATATTAATAAATTGTTTATAGTTGCTACAATGTGCGAAGCATATAGAAGAGCCTGGTTGTAATCTCACAATACTCGATACATTGTTTTCAATATGTAACACTTTAACTTCTTTAAAGTTATTCATTTATAGGTAAGACAGAATTCATACGACTTGAGATTGCTTTAGACAATTTTATTAGGTAACATTTTGATACAGAAGCGGAGTTCCGATACAAAAATTTTCACGATCATAAAATACAAAAACTTACAGTAGAAGTGAGTTAATTATGGGTACTACCTTTCTATTACTGTATTTGATTGATGTAAATAAGTAATAATGCTAATGGAAAACACAAGAACAGTAATTACTTGTGAAAAAATCATTTGAATATTATGAGAAAAACAAAAATAGAATCATATAAGCCATCAACATTACTGGGTTCAAGATTTATTCGTACACAAAAAACAAGGTGAATTTCACAGTTTTCAATAAGCTGAAAGAAGATTATTACATTTTTGAAACATTTTGGGGTGAATAAAAAACTACGTTTGCATACTTTCTTACGGTCAGGCAATATTTTTATTGAATATAAAATGATTAGTAGTCTGCCTACGGTACAAACTCAGTCTTATAACTATTATATGTCCAATTAGTAAGAATCGACTTTAATGTGTCTAATAGGAGAAACTTCATTACATCTTTGATCATAAATCAATTAAAGAAATGCATTAATTTTGAGGGTAGGCTTCCAACTATAACTACATTTTTAAATATACTTCAAAATAACACTACCTAAATGTAATTTTATTATTTTAATAAATTATAAAAAAGTACATGTTTTACCTATTACCTATCATAATCAAGTGCTCTTATAAAAATTATGTGATTGTTGTAAACAAATGCTTTATCGGTACAATATTCGAACGCGGAAAGCTTTTATTTCCTTTAATAAATTTTGACACAAATGTTACAATACTGAACGGTGAAGTGAACATTAGGTACAGTAAAATCAGAACAAATGTAAAATTTTTGTTTAAAATTACTAAACATTTTGTTTTCAGTAAACGGTAATAAATAGAAAATTAATTAATTTAAGGTCAACGGAAAAAATTAATATGAACCTCGGAAAAAGTGCTTTTAATAACCTCGCCTGTTTGCTTGCCTCGGGTAACGTCTCGGCCAGCAAATTCAGTCTCGTACATAAAAGTGCACTTTTTTGTCCTTGTTACATAAATAACTATTATAATATACTCCAAGATCATTGGTAAAACCATTTTCGGACGAAAAACTAATGTTGGAATCATTCATAAATAAAAACAAACAAAACAGAACCAAACAATAAATCTTGAGAAACACCTAATAATACAGTGTGACTCATTTTGAATGGAAACACCCTGTAAAATTGGGAGTTATTAATAGATATCGGCCAATTTTTTTTTTAAATGTCAAGCTATAACAGATCTACTTCTGGACAAAATTTTAAATGTTTATTCCAATTTTCAAGGCATGCTACGATACTTTTTAGACGAAATTGAATATTTTTATTAGCAATATTTTTAAAATAAAAATTTCTACGCCACTGGATTCAGAGAGCCTTCAAATAGCTATGACCAAATTTTATAAAAATAAGTTTATTAATAACAAAGTTATGACTACTTAAAGTTCGAAAACTCATTATGCTAATTCGTAACAAAAATAACACCCTGTATCAATAGATGGCCATAGAAAACATTTGATTTCATATCCTAGTTCTTTCTACCAATCCACCATTCAGTTCAATACATTTTTCGTAGCGCTTTTGGATATGTTTAATTGCTTTTCTCAGTACTTGAGGGGTAATTTCTTGGCATGCTTGTCGAATTCTTGCATAAAGTTCGTTTCTGTCTCTTGGGCGGGTTTGTAAACTTTTTGTGTGAGTAGTCCCCAGAAAAAGAAGTCTAAAATTGTTAGATCTGGAGATCTTGGTGGCCAATGTATTAACGAACTACCACGGCCTATCCATCGGTTTGGATAATGGTCGTCCAGCCATTTCCTCACAAGTCTGGCAATTGTTGAGTAGAACAACGTCTTTAGACCCGAATCTAGACGACAATAGTTCACTAATAGGCTGGAATGCCTAAATCAATTTCTCACATACAAAATGTTTGTCTTGATCAAGATTATTTGTGCCAGTTTGTTCAGGACTTATACCACAACGGTCCTTAAGAAATCGTTTTTGTTGAAAAACATTAAAAAAAAACATTCGTAATTAAGCTAGTATGTAGTTTGTCCGCAATTGTTTATGAGCCAAATTATCATGAATTACGCTTTCAGTTGGAGATAACCGCAAAATTTTAATTTGTTAATCAATTGAAATGCACTTCAAAACACATTTCTGCAAACCGGCAAGACAGTGATGATGACAGTTTCCGGCTCTAAATACAGAAGTTGAATGATAAACGTTTATTTCTAACGTTCTGCTAACGCAAGTGGTCAGCTTCTTTAGAGATACTTCTATCTCTAATGTTGAATGTAAACTGATTAGGTCCGGAATAAGGTTACCAAAATGTTTGGAAAAAATTCTAATAAACCACGACAATTAGACCCAAATCTAGGCCGCACTAGTTCAGCTTAAGGTAGGTTGGATGATTCTCTAAGCGCGGCACAAAGTTGATGTTGTTGGTGTGACACCACTACCGTGTGATTTCCATACTAACATTAAACAAGTTCAAGCCAGTACATTATGTCATCATTGGCATGATGTGTCCAAACACTAAAGCTGTTTAGGGAGTCATCGCTGGACATAACAATCTGCATTTAAGGCTTTTCCCAAACAAAACCGATGTCAAACGGCAAAATAAAGACCAATTATTTTATGTCAATTTTTTTTGCGTTTGGATTGCACATGATCAGGTATATTCTCGTCAGTGAAGAAACCCTTCACCTCTAATTTACGTAAAGTGAAATATTTTTCATCGTCCACACGATTAACCATTTTGATGTAATGCATTCACTGCAAGCGCGGCAACATCTTGGAATTCTGAACTTGATAACAATGCCGAGAGTACGTCAACATCAATATTTTGTTTTATTAAGTGATTTTGAAGGTGGCTGTATTATTGGTATGAGAGAGGCCGGACTTTCGCTAAGAGAAATTGCTCGTCGTGTAAACCGAAATGTTTCATCGTTATTGAGATGTTAGTTCTAATAGTCTGAGGAAGGGATTCAACATCGTCGCAGGGGATCTGGACGTCCTCGGAGGACTACAGATCGCGAAGAACGTCGTTCAAGAGTTTTTTCCACAAGAGACAGATTTTCAACAACTCGATTAATTGCAAATGTTTGGATGAGAGGTGTCGGACGGAGAATGTTAATGTCATCTCTTTATCGCGGGATAAGATCTTATGGGTTGCGTTTATATCATTTATTTTTGTGTCTTCCTCTTACACCACTTCACCGTCTACGCGGACTTGAGTAGAGCAACAAATAGGTAAATTGGGCGCAAGAATGGCATCAAATTGTGTTTAGTGACGAGTCCGGATTTTGCTTGTTGACTCACAATGGTCGTAGTAGGGTCAGACGAATGCGTGGAGAACGTAAAAATCCAACATTTTTTATGGAACGGAACACAGCCTTCACTCAAGTAGTTATGATATGGGGTGCAATATGTTATGGGTAGTAGATTACCCTTGGCCTTTATTAACGGCTACATAAACGCAGCTAGTTACATTGCTAATGTGCTACAACCCGTTGAGGCAAAATCCCATTTTCCAGCAGGATAATGCTCGCCCTCATACGGCAATAGTTACAACACGATTTTGAGAAGAAGCTTACATTGCCCTTCGCTCATGGGCTACTCAGTCGCTTAATTTGTCGCCCGTTGATAGTGTATGGGATATGATCGGTAAGCGACCGTGTAATTTACCATACCCTCCAGATCCATGATCTCCAGATACGGATTCAAGAAGCTTAGGACGACATACTACAAGAAACCATAGATTACTTCGTTGATAGCATGCCAAACCGTCTAAATGAGTGCATTGCAAATCGTAACGGAGCAACTCACTTTTAAAAAAGCTTTTTAAGCTTTGTTCTTTTGTTTTAAATTTTAATCGTTATTTTGTTTCATGAAAATAGACGTCTCCTGAAAATTTCAATAAAATCGTTCAACAACTTCTAGGTGTTGCAATTTTCTTGAAGTTAATATATTTAACCAAATTAAAATCTTTTTTTATTAGTCTATCTGAGGTTGGATTTTTCAACTTTGTTGGATTGTGGGAATCATAAAAGTTCACTTTATGAGTGCTATAAAATTTATTCTTCATATAAAACCCGCTAGTAGTTAGGCAATTTAAGTTGCATTTGAGCATTCCCGTTAACAAATGAGCGAAGTTGCAAATTTTGTGGTTTTATAAGTTGGCTAACTTGAAAGATATTAGTTCCCAGCCAAAAAAATAAACGATTTTTTCTCTCTTCTAATTAATACGTTGACGTAAGAAGTTGTGTCGGACTTCTAATTTAAAATTGGGGAAAATCCAGATAATAAAATTTACTAATTAATTGCTATTGAATATAAATCTGTTACAAAGTTAAAGAAATTTTGTTGTCAGATAAAAGTTACATACAATACAAGTATTGGTTAGAAATTGGAGAATACCCGTCAGGCGGAGAAGGTATCGTGAGGTGAATCAATAACACTGGTTCAGAGAAAGTTATAAATCTAACGGCGCCAAGTTCCAATAACTGATATCAAAATCTAACAAAGAATTAATTGTTAGCAGTTATTCTGACTCATACAAAGAACCGCAATTAAATCACATAAAACACATTATATTAAACCAAAGCACAAGTTAACAAACTACAGTAACACATAAGTAATATCCCAAGTGTTTTTAATTCTTTAAGATACGCCACTGTTTTAAATCGTGTTTAACATTTACCTAAGTGACAGTACGTCAATGCATATCAAAATGGCCGCAAATATGTTCGTGTTTGTAAACAATTTGTTTAAATAGATGTTGAGCTAATGTAAGTATAATAAATGAATTGATTCCTATCAATTAGTTTCACGTATTTTAGCATTCGGGGACAATACCGGACTGGTCCACCGGGCGGAGTTAGGTACCTAACAAAAAACCTTCTAACTGATGGCTATTAAGAAGTTAACCGAGAATTTGGCTTACACATACTCGTACAATTAATTGATCAGATTATATGCAAACACGAAACATAACACGTACATTACATTAATAAATCGATTGATTGCAAATTAAATAGTTTTTTCACGAAATACACTGTAACGGTTGGGGTTTACAAATAAACGACGGCTCTAGATGAAACTAAAAAAAGAGGACGAAGTACGGATCAGTGTAGCGTATTAGGTTGGTAGAAACAAGTTGTTGAGGTAGAACAGCAGCTTCCCGGCGTCGTCGTAGAGTGGGGGGGGGGGCGTCCTTAAGGAGGTCAAAGAGCAACGACACTGACGCTTAAAATAACTTATCTAACGGGGTAAGTACCTCTCGCAAACCTAAAAGGCTCTTTGACTTCTCGACAACCGTTGAAATTAAAGCGCACTAGCCCGTATTGAGCCGATTAAAATCTCTCGGTTGGTGAGTAATGTTCACCAAATAGGTTTTACCTTAAAAATAAAGATTAAAACCGTTTTATGTCGTATGTACATGATCTTCACACTCACTAGCAAATAAATAAGACACTAAAACTTAGCTGTATTATGTGAACGAAGTCCCGAGAATAGGATTTTCAGTTAGCGACGAAATCGACAGTTTCTTAATTGCGTACACAAGATTCTTCTTGGGGAAGGTGTTCAAAGAGAACTGGAAGGCATAAGGCTCCTTTGTTTAAGTCACAAAGCGTATCCATCTAGCTGGTAGACGTGGTACCCACCGATTGCCTGCAGCTGTCTGATGCCGCTACCCGTGGCATAGTGCTTCGTCAAAAAAGAAGGTCTTAATCAGCCAGTCGAACACTCCAGAAAATTATCCAGATACGAAACAAAATGCAAAGAGTAGATAACGAACGTAACGTCTAAAAAGATGCCACGTGGCATTTAAAATTTGTACAAAGAAAAAGAGAAAAAATCGAGTAGGTACTTACGGTAGGTTTAAGCAAATATAACTTAACCAATTGTTATTAGAAATCTTTTAACGCATTTCCGCTATTTGGGTAATTTAATTAACAATTTGCTAAACACTACCCGTTAACAGCAAGCAGAAAGTAGTTTTACGAAATGTCGGCCTTCGTTTTGGAGATGTATATCGATATTTATTTTCAACCAATCGCAAATTTGCAAAATGCGCGCCATATACGACTTTCAACGTATTAATCGCGACATACATTTCATAGATTTATATTCCGTGTGACATATTGCTCACGACACACGTTTTACTCAGTTTATAAAATAAAACAATAACAACACGTTAGTAATAGTCCAAATCAGTAATAAGTAACACGATTGCTTGCGTTAATGGTTTCTTATAGTGATGACACCCCCGAATAGAGAAATAAGTATAGGACTTTAAGTGGTAAACTTCTGCGATATCCTCACGGACAATCTGCCGTGATGACTCCGACGGGTCTACGGTATGAAAATACCAGCAACCCCCTTTGATTGAGTGTGACATCCACAAGAGCCAGTACTTTAAGTGTCCAATAGTCATGTTGAGTGTCGATGTCTATGGCGTAGCGCCTTCTCGATCTCGATTCTAAATCGGCTTTGACCAACGCTAGATGATTATGAAGACAAAAATAATTTCAGCCATAAGGAACATAACAGAAAGAGAACAGAGGCAAAGAAAAAACCTCCCCTAAAAGGAAATCTAAAGTACGTATTAAAATTTGTAAAACCCTAATTAATTTTCGTTATTTACCTGCAAAATAAACAAAATCCTCAAATCGGGAATTGAACAGTGTCTCTGCATTAGAAATTCGTTTCCTTTTAATGGGATACATCTCTATTTTTTGGATGGCAGTGAATTAAATTCGCCAGCTCGCAAGCGAGGTTTCTTTTAGAAGATGGTTTTGATCGGAAATTAGAAACGAAAATCGATAATGACACCGGACAGTCGATTCAAAAATTTGATGATTCAAAAATTCCCTAAATAAGTTGCCGCTAAAAAAATAAATTTCAAAATCGACAATAAGTTGGTACACGTATGTATGGAAAGTTACCTATACCGCAGTACGGTAGATTGATATGTCTATGTTATTAGAGAAATTGCATATTAACCCGTTACAAACTTTATAGAAAGTTCCCGATAGTGCTGAAAGAATTAGTGCTCGACTTCTTCTACGTCAACTTTCCCCGGTATGGTTGATAGAAAATAAATATTTAATTGATTTATTTAAATATATTTTTTACCCTTATGGTTAATTATTTTTGTTTTGTTTTTATTTTTGTCACCTAGATTGATCTAGTCATTCATATTTAGAGATCTTGTTTCTGCTTCTTTCGTCTGCCTGTCAGTGTTACTACTCATCCGTTCTGGAATGCGAGCCTGCTTACCTTCTATCGTAATCATCAACAATCAGATTAGTTTATACTATAAGTTTACCTGAAACGCAATTGTATCTATATTCAGACGTTGTATTTGATCGATTTGATTTGAAAGATCTTTCAAAAAATTCGTATGATGTGACTGTGCCTTTTGTTCTATTAGATTTTGCGTCAAGTAGTGTTACACAAAGTAATGTTTGTTTCTTAAAATTAACGTCATTAATTTGGCACACGTATTCGTGGGTGAGCGTTTGTTAAATTAAATTATCTGTTTATCTTAAATGATTACCAATTTATTCGGCAACCATGCCCACTCAGTGGCGTAACATTCGATCCGGTTATTATGTATTTTGACGGTTCGATTAATTATTATGAGAACAGGTAGTTCTATTTAATTACTATTGAAATAATTTGTATTGTGTAGTTTCCTACACCCTATTGTTATCTACTTTATATGTGTTACGTCTTAATAAGTTTAGTCGTTTTACAAAATCTTTACAGTCTTATGGTTTTTTTCGGTGTTTTGAGTTTTTAGTTGCTCTATAGTATATACTACGAGTTTTGCTAGATGGCGCCTTTTTATTACTTTTTTACAGTGTCAAAGCATTCTATTTAATTGCAATGGAATTATTGACACTGTCATTTAATTTATTGCTTTATTACAAACAAACCGTAACAAAGCAAAAGGTGTAGGACTTGATATAAATGAAAAAAACAAAATACATGAAAAACCAGAGAAGAAAAATGACCGAAACTTATGAAAATATAAATTTAAGAAGGTAAAAGAGTACAAATAAGGAACGAACATGTAAGGAAATAATACAAAAAGAGCAATTAAGAATTTTCAAAAGAAAGACAAGTAAAATTATAGGATTCAAAACAATAAAAAAAATATGAAGGTGGAAGATATTATAAAAGTAATGAAGACTTAGGATGCATGAATATTACGGACTGGAAAAGAAAAACAAGAAATAGGAAAGAATGGAGAAAGATAATGGAAATAGCAAAAAATACACAAGAGTCCGTACAGGAAAAATAAAAAAAACAACAGAAAATCAGGGGAACAATTCCCTCAAATTAATAGTTATTTAACAAACGAGTGTATTAATAAGGGCGATTAACAATCCAGATATTTTAACGCGTGAGCGAAGCGAGAGCATTAATGTTTGAGATTGTTAATCGCCGTTTAATTCAACTTTCTGTCGATCGTACTTTGTAATTTTAATAAAATTATAATTTAATAATTTTAGAAAAGATATGCTATTGTGAACGCACCTTTAGAAAGTACCGTTTTGTGAACTCATCACAATTTTTTAATTGTATATCATTACCTAACTTTATTGTTTTTACTTTTTCGTGACCTTTGTATTCGATTATTCTTTACCTTTTCGTCTTTTGTATGGCTATTTGACAACAGTATTTTAATTAAGGTCATCTCTATGTTGCCTGTAAACAAGTTGAACTTTTGATAATGACTCGTCACATCATACCAAACAAAGATATTCATTCATATCGCTATTGTGCAATCCAGCTTAAGATTCTTTAATGATGAAGCTTGATTTTACTTTAATGTTATTTCACATAACATGCTCATGTGGAGTTTATAAAAAAAAACATTTTCTTAAAGTGGTTCCACTACACTTCCAAAAGATATTTTTAAGAGTCGGAATGTTTATCGGGCCATTACTTTTTGAACAATGAGTAAACAATATTGAAGAACTGAGTGAGACAATAGTTTGTAAAATGGATGTGATAAACATCGTTAAATGTTATTAAGTGTTATCATCGGAATGTTGTATACAGTATGTCTCAAAGTTTGTGTGAACAAATTGAAGGTTTATTACAACTGTAAATTAATGTTGATTCGTTATTAATAAAATTTGCTTTGTTACAAATTATGACAGACGTTTTATTTACATTTTCAAATTGTATTTGATTGACAGATAAAATGGCAACTTTAAGTATGTATACACATGTATGCTTAGTTGCCTATACTCAAATCGTTCATTAATAGGTTTCATTAATTAACGATTTTGTTTACGTTAATGTAAGTCATAAATGCACGGTCGACGGAAAAAGGATTTATACACTTTAGAAAGAAGAGGCAATATTCTAATCCAACAATAAACAGCTTATATTATTATTATTGTAATTTTATTTTGAAAATGTTTGATGGACTACTTCACAATTTAGAACTTGCATAGAGTTAGTTTTAGATAAATTATAGTTGTAGAAGGAACGACGAGTCACTAAATCTTGTCCAATGTAATGAAATTTACAATAACCCGCACAGAAACACAAAATTGTTATTTATGATACAATTGTTTAAAACAATATATTTTGCAACCGCCGTATAAGTCAAAGATAAAACAAATAAAACATTTGATGTGGTATTAAGCTGAATTTATGACAAAAGCTTGGTAATGTGGTTTTAATCGCATTAAAATGATAAGCACCATTATACTAGTAAATTTAACGCCTTCGAATTGAATACGTCAACAGAACCCTAATAAAACTAATTACTTTGTAACACGAACGTGTGTACGTATTTAAAAAAAATGTCATAAGAAATTAGTAGCACTATTAAATTATTCCGTGTGTATATTTACGAAATGTCAGGTGAAATTAGTTTCGAAAATACATTCGGCTACGTAATAAAGTTTTAGCTTTGTTTGTTCGATACCGAACATTTCAAATGCGACTTTTCGTTCGGAAACACCTCCACTATTAAAGCTTCATTGTTAGACATGCTAACCACCTACATTATGAATGTTTAAGCATAAGAACCGCAATTTCAGTCCTTAGATGCGGTTGCGGTAACGTCCTGAATTTAAATAGCTACGAAACGAAGGACTGACTTACCTTTCTCAACGTTGTCACTTACAAGTTTTAATTTAATACGAAAAATTTTCGCTTCGTTCCAAATTTAATTGCTAACGCAAAAATTTTACTCCATTATTTTGTGAAAAAATCACTTTTGTTTCATTCTTCAATTGCGCTTCAAAGAAAATTGCATAAACTGTTATAAAAGATTAAAGGTAGAAACTTCATTTTATTAAAAGAGCTTTTGAAAAGCTTTGCTGTAATATTACGGCTCGACTTATTTTTATCTGTCTTGATTATTAGGAGTTGAAGGGTTTAAAAATGACAGCGAATGCGATCGCTTAATTTACACCGTTTGGGAGTTTTCAAATTTTAACTTGTTGTCGTTTAATGTGTCATAATATCACGTCGACTTTAATTAAACAAAATTAAATTTTTTTGTTGAACTTCGTTCAAACGAATACATTGTATTCGCTCCTGTTTTGAAAGTTTTCTGTCGAGGACAGCTGTTTTTCTCAAATACAAGTCGCAAAATAATTTGGTAGTTTCTTTAAACAGAGATGTTTTATTTACTTTTTGTTTTGTGAAATTTTAAAATTGGTTGCAAAATCATTTTCCAAAGTTTTGTATTTGGTAAGCATTATAAGTTCAATCTAAAATGACATGCTTAAATAGTTTAAGTAACATATCACTGATATACTTTGAGTATACTTAATCATCTAAGAATATGATTTAACTGGAGTCCACATTAACAGAAACAAAATAGAATGTAAATATAGAAATGTATAGTGATTGTTTATTCAAATATATCAATAATAACGTAATTAAATTTAGATTCGACTTTCTAAAACCAATCTACATTTCATTTAAGAAAAATAATTGTTTCCATTTTTTGTAAATAATCTTTTCATTTAATTAAAAATTAATAGTGAATAAGAATTTGTTTGTTAGTTGTAAGTGTTGAAATAAAATTATTGAATCGACAGTCTGCATAAAGAGAACTGTTATAAA
Organism: Abscondita cerata; assembly: GCA_030710515.1. NCBI lineage: Eukaryota > Metazoa > Arthropoda > Insecta > Coleoptera > Lampyridae > Abscondita > Abscondita cerata. The sequence continues at coordinate 71,296 of JALBCR010000192.1, forward strand.
AACTGACATGAGGTTGCATGTTTGGGTTTTACCGAGATAGTGAACGTTTACCTTGAAGAGATAAGGCGGTCCGTAGAAAATAAACTCAATGATTTCTGTGTGTACGAACGCATTTTGTAAAAAGTCAAAGTAAAATTTGCGGAAGAGGAAACGTTAACATGCATTCAAACGTTGAAGTGTTAGCATGTAAGAATCAATTTAAATCCGTCGACTGAAATTAACAGTTAAAATTTAAAGACATCGTGTATCGTCAAATGAACGTGTAAAAATCACTACAGATAATTTCCGACAAGTGAAATAAAATTTATTGTGAATAAACAATTCAAACCGCCTCGTCATTTTAGTTGCGCCGTTATTACCTTGTGTTGTAGCAATTAGTATAAACAATCAGTGATAAATTAATAAAGAAAATGTATGGAAAGTATGGGGAAAATTCAGTTACCAGCGAAGAAACCATCTAGGGAATTAAATAAATAAGATTTTTATTAAATTTTAAATTTGTGTTATGTGTTTGCAAGTACCTACTAAAAATTAAATGTATGCAATGGATAAATAAATTTGTTATTATACTAAATTAATAATTCAAGTAAAAACAAACCCAAACCTAAGATATAAGAACGAGATACAATTTTAAAGCAAACTTGTATGATTTCTTTAAATAATCAAGACCCTAATTGCTAAATTATTTTTTTTTGTTAAAAGCACAATAACAATCCATCGCAATATGTAGATAAATACAATCACATACAAAAATTAAATCAATAGGCCTAAATAGACAATTAAACAATCCTAGTTAACTAACATATAACGCTGGTAACAATATTTCATGTCTTCTTTATTGTAAGATAATAAATACTAACCACGAGACAATAATGAGCGAGTAGGTTCCTAAAATTACTAAATAACAAGTGCCATTTAAACAAATAACCAATAATTATCCAATAGTAGTTAAAGTTACGATGGAACTTGACAACCAAAGAACAAAAGAGACAATATCAATAATTATTCTTAACTTCTTAATAATAACGCAATAGCGTGAATAACATTACCATTTAAAATGCGGAATTTAATTTAAAGTAACAAACGTGTTTAGTCTGGAGAACTAGCGTCAATTTTAGTTATAGTTTTATTCTGCTTCAGTGTTTAATCTCTTATCATTAATTCAAATATATGAATTCCGAATTAATTGGAAAAACTAAAAGAGAGTTTCTAAAAAGCACTAGAAAAATGCACAGCTTTAACCTTTACTGGCCGCACATTGATGTCATGTCCATAGAATGATAATATTCTAATAGGTTGTTATTAGTATTATATTATATACAGGACTAAAATAAAATTTTGTATACATTTGCTGATTTTGAAAAACGACATGTTACCATTTTGGGAACGTTGGCATGTTGCGGTACACGAAGTACTTTAAAAATATGAAAGCGAATTTTATTATTATTTATTTCTGAGTGCATGTAAAATATATAAACTGAACGATTATTTAGTCATTGCCTTAGCAGAACGTGTATACGCCTACTTGGAATGAAAATGATCAAAACAAACATTTTTGTGAAGACGTTTTTCACATTTGCTGCATTTCAGCCTCGTGTTGTTTTGGCAGACTATGCAACGTCCTTGCGATGTACTTGTGGGAATGTGGTTGACACCGTCAAATCTGATGTCTCGTAATACAGGTGCAGATGGCCCTCCCCTTCTTCTTCTTTGGGCTGCGCCCACATTGATAAGCGCTAATGCTACGTTTCGTCTAAACTGCAGATGGGTTATAGCGTTTCCGGGATTTATATGTTGATAAAACCGAAACGCGGCAATAACGGCTAAATTTAGACCATTTGAGAAAAGGTTCCACCACCACTTCTTCGATCGTAACATAGGCCTGTAGCTGGCAGATAAGCGGTCAAAAAGATCCACACCTCCCATGCCGAAATTATACATACTAATTAGGTTTGGTTGGGTGACATCTTTTTGTTTACAGACTTCACTCTACGTGTCGTTGTTTGAACTGGTGTAACTTTGAAGTCGTTACTTACCACAGTCACTACTGCATTGTCGTTCCATTTTACACATACTACAAACCCGTCTGACCTATAATCGTAAGAACCTCTATCCTTTTTCTTCATGTCCTTTGACGATATCAAGGGACATTTGTTCGTTCTGTTCTCTCTCACCGTACCACAAGCACGAATACCTTTTTGGACAAATCTGTTAAAAGCGCGTGGCTTGTAAAAAATTGTCAAAATACACTACATGTTTATCAGGGTTTTCTATTACTTCCAGCATCGAATGTACCACCCGGCTTCCTAAAGGTGTTGTACGGTCTCCTGACTTCCCACAATAAATTTCCAAGTTATATGGATATCCATCGTTTCCACAAAGCATCCAAATCTTGAATCCAAATCTGATTTTATTTTTAATGAACATTTTATTTTTAATGAACATTTTGGCTGAGTGTCGCCCATGATATGGAACCATGGCTTCATCTATACTAAGATGTTTGTGAAATACCCCAAACTGTTGAAAACGTTCTTTTAGTTTTTCATAGAATACCAAAACTTTTGCCACCTTGGAATTAGAAAGGTTACGATTGTCAACGAGATGAAGGTAACGCTTTATGGTTCGAAATTTTTCTCGGCTCATTGTTTGAGCGAAAATCGGGGCTTGCATATCGTTAGCCGTAGACCAGTAATCATTTTCAGATGGCAGGCTATGATAGCCACTGATAAGTAGTAATCCTAGAAATTGTCGGATCTCCTCGTCAGATACATCAAAGTTATGATCATGTTTTTCTCTCTTAGCATAGAGCTGAGTTTGTTCTCGAATATAAGAAATAATTTCGGTTGTAAGAAATAAACAAAATATTTCATATTCTGACTTTCCAACATGTTCTTCGCCTACTTTTGAGGATCCTCAGCGTCACGATCGATTGACACGTTTTGCGTTTTTTCCACATTCCTCTTGTTTTCTTTGAAGTTTCTTCTTCTCCCTCTTCATCGTCCGAAAATCTTGAATATGTAGCTCCACTTCTCCAGGAACTTCCTGGGGCATTTCATGCGAATGCAGTACATCGTCATCAATTATCTCTTCATCACTATCAATATCTTGATTACCAGATTCTGGAGGAAGTATTACTATATCAATCTCTTTGGCAGACGAAGATTCAACATCATCTACCGCGTTTGTCAAAAATCTGTATCTGGCGACAGATCTAAAACATAATTATTTCTATATTGTGTAAAATTTAACTTTTTATTGTTAGACTAACCCGTAAAACACCTTTGGATCCATAATTACTTACGGCACACCTGATCAACACTACAGTCAAAATAAATACACTAATCAAATTCTAAACAAAAACTAAAAATCAGAATGAAAATTCTGTTTGCAAAATAAACGGCTTAACTTCAATACAACTGCACTGTTCGAATTCCGCATGAAAACTAAAACCGACTAAAAATTTCAGTGTAAAGGAAACACCTGCAATGACAAGTTACGACTTGCAGCAGCCTGTACTTGTAACACTCGACGACGATTGATGACAGATTGTGTTCGGTACTGGCCAACGTTACCAATTTGGGACATGCAAATTTATGATCCATTTTAGAAAAAAATATAATATAAAATTTGAAATCTTGATAGCAGTTACCAAATTCATTCTATTGACTATCATTCTAGCAAAAATGGTTCTCAAAAAAACAAAAATAGTGAGATGTTGTTCATTATTGCTAAAAGAAACAAAAACTTCAATTTTTGGTAAACTTCCGACATGTTTTTCCTTTGACTGTGCCAAAAAATTAAAAGCATCTTTCATAACGGATAAGTACGAACCCTATTTTTTAGTAATAAACAGCTATACTGACGAACAATATTATGTATAACTGGTAAAACGAAATACAAGCTATGTTCCCAAAATGGGAACGATGGCCGTTAAAAGGTAAATGTCTAGCTTGTACCGTCTTGTGTAAAAGTAGTGATGATATAAGATCTCCTACACCGAGTAACTACTCGTATATCGGGTTTGTGTTCGTATTTTCACATACAGGTAGTTATTGACATCTTAAGGTAGGAGTGTACATCATTTGTAATACCAGATTATCCCCAAAAAGCCCTTTATCATGATTAGACGGGTAATAGTTGTGACGTTATGCCAACCAAAAATTGAACAATTTGACATGTGCTTTGTAATATCAATTGAAGTAAAATCCCATTGAAATTAGGGAATAAGTCTTCGACTACTGTTTCTGTGTAAGTACCTGTTTTTTTACTTTCCTTGGTTTTAATAAAATATTTACTCTCACGAGTTCTATTAATTGCAGGCACTTTTTTCTTTTTTTTTGTTAGTTTTCCTCTTTGGCCTTCTTCTTCTGGTCCCTGCAGATGTACTCCGTTTTAATTAATCCATGGATATTCAATTATGGTTATGCTGGAAAGGATAATAATTTGAAAATTACAAAAGATTGAAGTGGGTCTGGTATCACCCCAACGCTGGAATTTTCATCTACTTTGAAACGTCCTTCGGGCCAAGGACACTACCCAAGATAAGCCGTTTATCTGCTTCTTTGTGAGCAGCTCAGTAACTGTTGCCAGCGGAGTCCATTTTGGTATTTCCTTTTCTTCATTACATAATAAAATATTAGATTTGGATACGAGAGCGGTCACATCTGCCGATTAACTGTCGAATACCGAAGACTTCCTATTTATACAAGCTAAGTTGATTCTTTTATGCATGACATTCATCAATTTTGTCGCGTTCTATGTATACGTACCGTAGCCGTGGGTTTAGCAACGTACCTTTTTTAGGGCTGTATAAATACTTTTGTGAACTAGAAAGATCTTTAAAGACCTGATTAATTTTGTGCGCTTTGAACCCATTTAAATAATTGGCCAAGGCCCGGTACTCTCCGTAATTGTTGTCAAGTACATTCCAAACAATATTTGTTACATGAATCGTTTGCAGGGATTAATCGGTGCTACGAGTGTCAAATACGCTAACCTATTTAGGGCGTTTGTACCTCGCATTGGTATTTGTGCTTTGACTCGCTCTCGTGAATTATTATTATTTTCTAACTATATTTTGCTATTCATTCTAAATGATATTATCTATTGTTGTGTCGATGTGTTTCTATGTGTGTGAATTTTCCTTTAATAAGGTCTAAGGTTGAACATGTGTTAGCTGTAAACCTTTACGTTGGAAACATTTTATTTTCTATATTCACTTCTAAAACATCTACCTGAGAACTGCTTAGGCTCTGTGACAAAGTTTTACTAATTAACCCATTAACACCCAAAGAGATGTCATTGTAAAATTATTTTGTTAACCATATTTTACATTATAAACACTGTTAGTAGCATTTTTTAACAAAAGAGAAATCAATAAGACATTTACAAAAAGGGTTCCCATGCGAGTACACTGGGACACATGGCTATTACTTAGTGTGATATTGTTCAAAACAATTTTTTTTAACGCACCGAGCTATTTTGCACTTTTTACACTGTCAACAAATTATAGAATGACATAAACAACATCTAAGAGGATTGGTAATTTTTTTTGGAAAGTGTCCAACATTTTTCTTAAAACGTTTAGGAGGACGGAAACACTGTTTCTAGTTTTTTTTGCTGCAAATCCATTTTTTTGTCAGTGCAAAGCATATACAGTTTCTAGCCATTTACCATGGTAACATTTATCATATGCGTTATGGATGATCGGTTGGACCGAATAGTAATTTGTTACCATAGTGCATACGCTGTTATCTTTTCAGGGAACTACCAAGTTACTATCAAATGCATAATCATGTGTCCCTCTAGGTCTTTTTCCCATATCTTTGATAGATAATAACGTACATTTCTCAGTCCTGTTTTGTCTCAAAGTTCCAGTTATCTAAATCCCTGCAATTTGAAGGTTTCAAACAACGATAAACTAGTAAAGAAGTTGTCAAAGAAAACCACATGATTAGTTAGGTCATTTATATACTTTAAGAGAGAACGCACTACTCTGGTACACAATTTATTTATTTTGTCTACGATTACACTGAATGTGTGGTTAATCTTTTTATCGGGTGTACAAAGTTGTTTGTTCAACAATAATGGTAAAAAATGGATTCATCAAACACTGTTTTAAAGAAATTTTTTACTACATTGTCTAACCTTGCTGTTGTACCACTGCCACTGCGTTGACCAGAATTAAATTGTAATTTGGATTTTTTTTTACCCAACCTTTACAAATCTTTCGTTTTTTGACGCCAAGTCATCCCAGTCTGAATTAGAATTTTCTGTTTCTTGTTGAAATGGAGGGCCTCCAAAAATTTCTAATGTTCAAGAACTGAACCACATTCTAAATTGTTCTCATCTACATCTTCTTAATCGGTCAAAACTCGGAGGCTGAAGGAATTATGACTTTGTCAACATCGTTAACACAAGACTCGATTAAATCTTCCGCTTCAGTTAAGGTATTAATCTTTCTTCTACCATAAAACGTACGAAACCCTATTTCATTAAATAATAAACATAATGATCTATAATTTATACACATATCTTCTCTGACGTTTTAGAAACAGTAATTTACAAAAAACTGTTAAATAGCTTCTAAAGATTTTCAAATGACTTAGAATAAACTGTCAGCGTCACAACTGGAGGGAATTTTCACTAACTTTGCAAAAAGAATAAGCATTATTTTCCCGTCGACAAAAATTCCAATTAGTTTACTGCAAACAATAGTTTGACAAAAGGATAATGCTACTTTGACACCAAGATGACTGCAGTGGATGCTAATTGGTTAATAAACCTTAAATAAAATGTGTGTCTTGCGACATCTCGTGTAAACATTGACACGTATGAATAGTATCAACTAAGAAAAATGCCAACAGTTAACTGTGTTACAAGCATTAAAGCTATCGCTTAGATAGCGCTTTGCACCTTAACACACACATGCCGTTACAGTTAACTGTTGGTATTTTTCTTAATAAACCTTCTTAAGTAGAGATTTTTATTCCAAAGCGGTAACTCATTGATCGATGACAAACTGTCATGGGAAAATTTTAAAAAAGTTGGGAGAAAAAAAAAAAAAAGTAAGTGGAGAATGTTGTTTAAGAAGGGAGGGGGGGGAAAAGGGGGGGGGGGGGGGGGATTGGGGGGAGGGGGGGAAAAAGGGGGGGAGGGGGGGGAGGGGGGGGGGGGGGGGGGGTTTGGGAGGGGGGAGGGGGGGGGAAGGGGGGGGGGGGGGGGGGGGGGGGGGGGGGGGGGGGGGAAAAGGGGAAGGTTGGGGGAAAAGGGAAGTTTTTGGGGGGGGGGGGGGTTTTGTTGGGGGGGGGGGGGGGGGGGGGGAGGGGGGGGGGGGGGGGGGGGGGGGGGGGGGGGGGTTGGTGTGGTTGGGGGGGGGGGGGGGGGGGGGGGGAAGGGGAAGGGGGGGGGGGGAATGTTAAGGGGGAGTGGGGGGGGGGGAGGGGAGGGGGGGGGGGGGGGGAGGGGGTGGGGTGGGGGGGGGGGGGTTGTGGGGGTGTTTTTTTTTGGTTGGGGGGGGGGGTTGGGTGGGGGTTGGGAGGTGGTTGGGGGGTGGTGTGGTGTTGTGTTGTTATTTGGGGGGGGGGGGGGGGGGAAGTGAGAAGGAGGGGGGGGAAAGGGAGGGGGAAGGAGGGGGTGTGGAGAGGGGGGAGGAAGGGGAGGGGGAGTGAAAGGGAGGAGGGGGGGGGGGGGGGGGGGGGGGGGGGGGGAGGGGAGGGAGGGGGGGTGGGGGGTTTTTGGAGGAAGTTTTTTTGGAAAGGTTTGGGGTTGTTGTTTTTTTTTGTTTGCTGCTTGCCTCAGTACACAGCTAAATTTATTGTTTAAGACACTTATTCACTTTGCATGCGTATAGAGCTCACGTACATGTGACATTAAACGGTTTGAAACCCTAGCATATAAGCAAAATTTTTTTATTCGAGGTAGACTCCATCCACCGACGTTTGCTTTTGTTTTCACTAGCTCTATAAAAGCTTGGACGCTTTAGATAAAATAGATGAAGCTAAAACAAAAGGCCTTTTTGGTTGGCGGGAGCTACTTACCGCACTAGTCCGAGTTTAATTCTATTTTTAAGTCACCGTGTGTAAGTGACGTGTGTACGTCAAGTTTCCTTAATCACCAATTTTCAATTGGTACGCTAACTTTGATTTTGGGTGTAACAAACAAAAGCTTAACTAAATTTAGACATATTTGATTGCGAGCTTTAACTAATATGTTGTTGCTAACGCCCGTAAGTTTTATGCGCCAGAATCTCTTACTTCTCACATATTCTCTTAGTATTTTAAATTGAATTTGCTACATTTACATGTCTATTTGTCTTTTTGATTTGTGTTCGTTTTAGCGTAGTAGACCTTAAGTAAAAGCTATTGAGTTCTTGTTGGTCGGTTTTATTTCTCTCTATTACCCAGCAGGTGGCGCTTCGTTACCCAGCAGTTTATTTCTTTCAGTTTTCTCAAGGACTTCCCCAACTCACCGACTAAGCCGGACACTGCTGTGCTAACTCTTACAAATACGAAATTTTCCATGAATTTAGTGCGCTATTTCAAATTAAACAATATTGTTTTTTTTTTTTCTAGGTTGTATCGCTAGAGCCGTCACTTTCTTTTTATTTTTATTATTTGTGAACTACAACCGTTACAAACTACGGTTACCTTTTCGACACAGTTAATTACCGGAAGAAGGTTTTGTTTCAATAATGACTTCGACTGCGAAAGCCTCAATTCTTACATATGATTAATTGTTTATAAAAATACATTCTTGAGATTTCCTTAAAATATTCTAATTTTTGAGATATCTTAAAAAGGTGATCGTTTAATTTCGCCCACAGGTTTTTTCAATATTGGCAGAGGTTTTGATAAAAAAACAGCTATTTCAGATACTAAAATTGTTCATTATATTCGTAGTCATGGCAAAACCGTAGATTGAAAGGTCTAAATTTTCTTCAAAACATCAAACATATTTTGTAGCTGTAACAGGAAAATTATAAGTGACTGGTCTTCCCAATAATTAAAAAAAGCCGGATTAATGATGGAATTACATTTTTGCATATTAATATAAAAGTAAGTAATTTATCTTAACCAAAAAATTGTCGACCTTTCTTTTTAAAATTACCCACTCATTATCAAAAACAAAACGGAAAGAATAGAAACTGCAGAGAAAGTCCCATTTCCATCGTTTTCAGAACTCCTAACTCCGAGTTTGATCATAATTCCCAACAGCAAACGGGAAAAGTAAAATTTTTACAAGCAAAACGGGAATCACAAAAAAAAAAGTGATAACTATATACCCGCAACATAAATATATAAATTAACTTCTTAAAAAAGAATCGTGGTCGGAAGTAGTTATAATAGTTGGGAGTTGTGACCAAGCCTCAAAATCCCTTACAATTTATCATTCACTTGTCTACAAGTATTGTGTATGTTCAGAAAAAAATTTTGCGACAGTTTTCATAAATAAGTTTAATCCTAAGATGGTTTTATATTTTTAATAAACTTGTTTTTTTTTAATTTTGTGAAACGCAAGTACATATACACTTTTTGCTCAGTGTCGTGGAAAACTAAAACAAGACAAAAAATAAATATGGAAATTGATTTATCTACGTTTAATCTACAATCAGCATATTAATTAATATATATATTTTTTTGATAATTGAATTTTAAAAAATTTATTACTACAGCTGGCAACCAAGCAACACCCAAAATTCAAAATAAGAAAAGTGAAACCACATGCGTTTGTCTGCACATGTGAGTGAAGGTCGTTTACGCACTCTTGCAATTAAAAAATTAGCCTTTAGCTCGTATGTTAAATTGCGCAACTCTTGCATAAAAATATTACTTTACACGAAATTTAATAAAAGTGATTATTTAATTTCTAAATTATTTTCAATTATTATTTTATCAAATATGCAGCAATATTAAAAGTTCGTACACTATTTTTAATAATATTTTTTAACAAAATATCGTACTTCCAATTTTACAAATGCTTATTGCCTCTTTAAACTTGTTTGCGAATAAAACTTTTGTTAACTGTTCATTTTATGTTCCTGTCTGCTTCTAACTTTTACCGTAGTCAGACTGATTTATATTTCGACCCTTTTATTTTTTCTTTTCGAACTACACGCTTTCAGTAACTAACAATTGCTTATGAGGTTTTAATAAAAATTTTCAAACATCATTTAAAAAGTTATACTTGTATTTAATCAAATATTAAACAACTTAAAGTTTTGCTATAATTTGTTGAAAAATGATGTACGTCGAGTTTGGGAAAATTTAATTTAGTAAAGTTTGAGTAAGTTTTTAATTCAATAAAATTTGTTTAAGTAGAAAGTTTAGTATTTAGTCAATTGATTATTAATAGATTTTTGATCGTTTCGAGAAAAAGAGACCAGAATATATTCTTTTTTTAAAGTCCTTCATTTTATTTGACACACGTTTTTATTAATATTATTAGTTAGTCCCCCATATTTTAAGTTTAAATAAATAAAGAGACAGCAAAATACATGAACAAATCTTCAAAGAAATTACCCCCCCCCTTCTTTAAATTTAAATATTTTCTTAGCAGCTGCAGGTTGTTCTATGTATGTTTTGCAATGTTCCAGAATTATAAGACCAATAATCCAAAACAACACAAGCAACCAAAAAAATACATTTCTTAGGATATACAAGTTGTTTTAAAAACTACAATATTCATAGAGACGACAGAGATGACGGATATGGCGGTGCAGCTATTATGGTGAAGAAAAAGTTACGTTACAATATCATTAATTTAAAGACAAATTTTGAACGTGTTAATATATGTGCTATAGAATTACCAGAATTAAATATCTTGTTTATCTCAATCTATCTCCCAGAACAAGGTAAATTAACATCGGAAGATTATAGGTATATTTTCTTTCAAGTACGTACTCCTTTTGTTTTCGAGGGAGATCTAAATAACCACCATCAAGCCTTTGGTTCTGGAAAAATCATAACGCTTGCATTATATTGCTAAAACCATTGGTAACCAAGAATTAATTTTTCCTAAACGACGGCACGTCAACTCGAATTAATCAACCCTGCTATAAAAAAGTCAGCGGTAGATGTGTAGATGTAACAGCGGTTTCACCGGACATAGCTCCCAGAATTAATTGGTAAGTTCTAGAAGACACCTATACCACAGATCACTTCCCAATAGCTATGAATTTAAATGATACAACCTTTACAAATTTTTTAGCTCAGCCCTATAAAAAATGGAAGATGAATCCAATTAAATGGCCTTTGCACACGGACCTAGTTAGAGAACAGTTAAGACCTAGAAATAACACCAAATCTGCACGATCCAAGGTTAGACATATTAAGCAGATTATATCTAATACTGCCGATAAAATCTGTTTAGGTAAACAAACGTACCGAAAGAACAATAAATCGCCTCCTCTACTATGGTGGGACGAAGAATGTTCTCAAGTCATAAGAAAAAAGGCACTAAAGGGGTATAAAGGAACTCGATCTTAGGAAAATTATCTAAAATATAAAGAAACAATGGCATACTCCAAGAGATTCCTGTACTTAGCCCAGTTCTATTTAATCTATAAACATTAGATCTTCACCAGAAATTCACAATCTGCATTCAACACTAATAAAAATAGTAGAGCAATGTACTGATTTGAAGAAAAAACAAGTAGTGGTGACATTCTACTGGGTGAAAAGACACCGGGATTGCAGCTAATGATGCCGTTAATGAGCTAGCGCAACGAGCCGTATGAGATGCTAATGTCGTGTGGGAGAAGGTATGTATACAAGACATCATACCTGTAGTAAAACATGAAACAATACAACTGGAATAGAACCAACAATAGGTTAAATCATATGAAAATAAAATGATTCGGTACGCAGCGATACTCCCGAGCGTTTACATTAAGCCTTAGTACGAAAACATCAAAATCTCTAGATTGCTTGTTAACTGTTGTTTTGATTTTTGTACTTAAACAACTAAAATTAAAGTTAAACTACCGTGGGCCTATGGGCTAAGATCCCAATAAAGCCTCAAAAAAAAAATGTACTACATACCTTACTCTCACGTCATAACTTTTCACCAAGTTACTCAAATATCTGATAAGCATAAAAGAAAAGTTAACGTCGCGTCGTTCACGGAAGTAGATAAAATTAGTAAAAAAAGCAAGTGGCTTCAAAACGACATGTTAAAACTAGAATATCAGTTAATAGCCTTTTTCGGGATATATTTGATCGTGGTCAACATTATATTATTTCCAAGGATCATCATCGCAGCTTGCAAGGAAATATGACTACAATTATCAAAATCCAAAGTAACACAAATTAAAAGGGAGGCTGTATTAGTCATCTTTGTAATGAAAGCTTTTACGATTTTCACAATATACATTGTGGAGAACATCAAGGGCGTTTATTTATTATAAATTCAAGGTGCTTTTGGTCCAATACAAAGAGTGGTACATGAGGTCAAATGGGTTTAACCCTTTAACTGTTTATTGCTTGTATACTAACGAGGTTGAATTAATTGTTCAGAACACACAAATTCCTTGTATACATGGTCTAAAATATTTAAGCAGTAAATAATTAAATAGGAGTTTGGTATCCGTTTTTGTAAGCATTAATATATTAATCTCAGTCTAAAATCAGAAATGATAAAATTTATTGTGTATAATCTCATATTTGTTATTATTTTTTTACTTAACTACACGATTGGTTGTATTTTTTCATCATCCGGTAAATTTTCAACTGGTCTGCACAATATACCAAATCTTACTGTGAAAGAAAAGGCGGAAATAATATCACCATCGTTAGCTAATGTGGTAAATGAATGTTTTCTAACAGGTTGTTTTCCTGATTAATTAAAAGCTGCAAAAATAGTTCCTGTTTTTAAACAATAAAATCCAAATTTTATAACTCAAATCTCGTTGTCATCAATTTTTTTCCAAAACTATGGAAAAGTAGTATATAAGAGATTATACTGTTTTTGTCAAAAATGAATTACGGTGAACGATTATACGTCAATTGGACGCGGTCAATTGGACACTAGTCAACATGAAATTCTTTTAAAGAAAAAGCTTGTAATAACTGTAACCTACCAACCAACACCATTCACCTCCGATCACATCTATCAAGCAATACCGAAAGACCCATTAGAAATGTATGATAAATCGGGAATATATACAATAAATTGTAAAGATTGAAACCAAGTAATATAGAGCAAACCAAGAGACCTATTAAAACTCGTTTTAAAGAGCACTTAGCTCATGTCAAACATCATCACTCCGATAGGACATTGAATTAATTTGGAGGATAGATAATGAAAACGAACTTGATTCTTGTGAAAGTTTGAAAATTTTTAAAAATAGAAATTTGTTTATGAATTATGATGATCACGGTCCATTAGAATTTTTGGAATTATTCAAGCTTATATAAGAATCAATGAAGTGTAAAGATGCGTGACAGGCAGATAGTATATACTGGGTTCTTCTTTTCCAATTACACATTCTATGTCCTATGTGTAATTATAAAAGAAAAAATGTCAAAGCATTGTATATATTCTAGGTAGCCTGATAAAAAAAATAATTAAAATTTAAAAAAATCAAGTATGCAAAGGTCAATATTACAATCATTTTATGTCAACTTTTTTTTTACTATTGAGTTTTTATTAATTAATTACTAGTGAAATACATAATGAACAGGTGTAACAATGAAGAAAAAGTGACATTGCTTATGCGGTACTAACAAAATTGTAGCTTGAGAAACGTTCGGGACATGTTTTCAGTCCACTACCCTGAAAGGCCTATACCTTGTGCGAAAACCATTCTCAATATTTTTAACAAATTTAAAATATATGGTTGTGTTATAACTGGTCATAGAAAAGAAGCAAAACCAAACATATTCTAACCGAAAAAATGAAAATAAATATCCTCTGTTATGTTGAGGAACGGCTTACAGAATCACTTTTAGATGTGGCTAAACATTTTGAAATTTCGTGTAGCTTGATATACAAAACCCTAAAAGAATTTAAGTATAAACCCTATAAAATTTCAAATCATCAACAACTTACGGTAGAAGATAAAATAAAGCATACCGATTTTTGTGAAACAATGTTCAATTCGTTGAACGAAAATGAAGAAATGTTAAGTAAAATAATATTTACTGATGAAACTACCTTTACTATCAATGGGGAGGTCAACTCTCAAAATTTCCAGTTTGTACTAATCCTTTATTTTTCTATAAAAAAATCACAAATGTTCCTTTTATTAATCCAGATACTGGTCCTGTACCAATCCAAATCTTAACTCGAACACAGTACCCCAAAAGGTTAATGGTTTCGCTAGGATTCGTAAATAACTCTCTTATTGGCCCATTTTTTATTGATGGAAATTTAACAGCTGTAAAGTTTTTGGGTTTATTGCGAGAGTACATAATTCCAGCAATTGAAAGGCTTAATATTATTAAACCCTGGTGGCAAATGGATAGTGCTCCGGCACATTCGACTTTTTAAACGACACTTTTGAAAGACGCTGGATTGGAAGATTTGGTCCTATTTTGTGGCCCCCCGATCAGCTGACTTGGCTCCTAATGACTTTCTTTAAGGGGTAACCTAAAAGGCAAAGTTTATAATAACGAACCTACTCAAAACTTAGACGAATTAAAAGATCATATACGCACTGCATGCAATGAAATAAATCCACAATTTGTTTAAAATTCTTTACGTTGCTTTCAAATCCGCTTAGCTTATTGTCTCGAAAGGCAAGGTGGACATTTTGAGTATTTATTAGGTCATTAAAGCAATGAATACTTATTAAATATTGTTAAAGTTCATGGATAAAATGTTAATTTACTAACCTTGTTTTTATTAGTTATTTGTTTGCGTTAATAATTTATAAAGAAGTTAGCCCTGGATAAAAAAAAACAAATAATTCTAACCCAACTTGTGCAGATTTGTGCAAGTATAAGGTGGTGGTATAACTGGTTGCCTATATGGCACCAATACTTTGATTTTTTTTCATTTAAAAGTACACATAGGGTAAATGTGTAACTAAGAAAGAAGAACCCCGTATAAGCTTCCTATTGTTTTAATTTTTAGTATCGATTTGCTGATGATGATAACTTAGCTATTAAAACACGTGTCCGAGTATAGGTTTTTGTGCAGTTTTTTGGTGTTTTTCCTTTCGGTTTGTAACACCGTTTACAATTGTTTCTCATCGTAATTACATAAACGTCTAAATGTCGCGGGTTTATTTGTCGCCGCGTCCAATTTTTGCACACGCTCGACTATTACGCGTCCAATTGCCGTGCGTCTTATTGATTACGTCCTGTTGACGCGTCACTATGGTGAACAAGTCACTGAAGTTTCCTGCAGAGTAAGTCTACCACAGTTGCTCTTACAACTTGTCTTTTCTACATACACAATCGATTAGATAAAAAAGGAGTTTCTTTTATCTAAGTAAAGCGTTTAACATTATACAAAGTGAATGAGACCACCCTTATTAATAATTTTTTTTAAAACGCTTAGTTGTAGAGGTTGTGTCAAATTTATCACAAAAGCCGTAGTTAGGTATCGAATAGTGATATTATTTCCCGGAATAGTTGGGATCTCGAGTAGAAGACTCAGAATGTGCTTCAGAATTTTGAATGTGGTATCGTTGAAATAATCTTTAAAAAATAACCAGAGTTTGTAGAAAAAGTTTTTTATTATTGCCACCATTTTTGTGTAATATTCGATTAAAGTTATTAAATTTGGTTCATTAAAAGTCAGTATTCAAAATCTATTACCGTATCACAAGAGTTCAAAATGTCATAATGTCGCAATAATAACATCACAAAGTTTCTTCCATTTACTTCTAAACACTGTTGAGCTTTTCTAGTTAGATTGCCTAAGGTAGCTAGTTCAAAGGAAAGGAACACCAACTGCAGCGTCTATCGCTGATGATGACAGCTTAACTGTTGAAACACGTGTCCGAGTAAAATTTTTAATGCAGGTTTGGTGTTTTTCTGTTGGTAAAGGTAGCTAGATTTTAAATGCTGACTTTTAATGAACATAATATATTAAAAATTCAATCAAATATTACTCAACAAGGATGGCAGTAATAAAAAATACTTTTTCTACAAAAATGCTTATTTTTTTAAATCTTGTCAACGACCCCATATTTGACATATGGTGCCATTTAAAATTCTGAAATTCTGAGCCATTTACTCAGCATTCATATGTCACCATTCGACTCTTTACTACGGCTTTTGTGATAATTTTTTTTGACGCAACTCTCTACGACTAACCGTTTTGAAAAAAATGACTGATACGTGTGGTTTTATTCACCCTGTATACTATCTATTGCTAATTAAATTTAAAAAATACGGTATACGTGGCATAAGTCTACAATTGATACAATTGTACTTAACTGACAGAACGCAAAGGGTTGGTATGAAGTTTGTAAAAGACGGGAAAGTAACATATTTGTTTCTGACCCAATCGATATTAAGCAAGCGGTTCCATAAGGATCCATACTTGGGCCACTATTTTTTAGTGCATATACTAATGGCTTGAATCAAAATGTTTCAGTGCCCAAGTTAATGCAATATGCAGATGATGCATCGTTTTTAAGTGCAAGTGATTATATAGCTTATTTATTACATAGCACAACCGTGGCTAAAAATAAAATCTTTCACTTCTGTCGCGAGATTTTTTTTTATAATAAATCAAAAAAACTAGATTTATACTTTTTCAAGAACAAAAATGATAGATCACTTGCGGCAAAACTAAACGGTAAATCTATTCAACAATCAAATTGCATAAATTTTTTGGGAGATTCTTACGTGATAATCTTAGTATACATACGGTTAAAATGTGTATAATTTTTCGTGCATTTAAAGTGTTATACAGTACAGGGTTATTTACTATGAATTACCAACTCCTTATTATCGTTCTTATTGCTAGTAGAAGCGAAGTTATACATGAAAGTTGTATGGTTTTCTTAAAATGCATTTAATAGTTCACTTACTGGCCGTTTACAAGGCGCAACATAAATATTATGTATTTTGTAATGTAACACCCTGTATATTATTACATTTTCTTTTTTATTTGAAAAATATATCATATGTTGTCTTTATCTTGAGCCGTTACACAGTTACTTAATACGGAATTGTTAATATTGTCAAAGTAAGCCATGTAAATGACGATTGTTGTGTTTGATAATTGACATGTCATTAATGAAATCACCAAAAATCGTTTATACTGAAGCAGAAAAATTTCTTATATTTACCTGTTACATTCAAAATAATAAAAGGTAGATAATTTATTACGTACTGGTACCATTCGACTTCAATGACGAAAGTTTTTAAGACACAAAAAAGATCATTGGAGTAATTTTAAACCTAAAAAAATGGAACCTCATATCACCCTTACTGTAAAAGCCTTTGGATAATGACACTTCCATGTCTTTATATACAGTGAGCGGCATTACTAACGAATTAATTAATTTTTAGCGTTATTATCCTTTTATGAAAAATGCCGAAACACGTCAATTTTTTTTGTTAGTATAAAATTTGTTAACATGATTGTTTCAACCCTGCCGTAAACTCCTTCGTAGGAATAGCAATCCTCCCAATTTTTTTAATCGTAAACGTTGCTATTGCTAGATTATTCCTAGACTTTTATACTGTAAGTCCAAATAGGTTTTATAAATTAGGATTTTGTTTTCTGCTAGTAGCTTCGATCTTTCAGCTTGTAACCAATTTAACAGTTTGGTGGTTAGATCAATTTGTTTCCGTTTCTATCGAAAATTGAGTTTCCAAATTAGTTAGGTTTCCATGTTCATTAATAGGT
Source organism: Abscondita cerata (assembly GCA_030710515.1). Lineage (NCBI taxonomy): Eukaryota > Metazoa > Arthropoda > Insecta > Coleoptera > Lampyridae > Abscondita > Abscondita cerata. The sequence goes on from JALBCR010000192.1 coordinate 89,107, forward strand.
ATTTTACTTTGGCTTGTTTGGCTATTAGAATGGCGTTAAGATATATTTCAGGGATTGAATTCTTTGAAAAAGTGAACGTGGTGTTTCGCCATTTACTTTTTTGTTCTTCATTTGTTGAACCAACTTTGTAATGTGTTATGTTGGTCCTATACTTAAATATGACATACTGATAATATGGCAGTATCGTCGGCGAATATGCTAATCATAGTGCTTTTGGTAAGTCTGACGTGTGGAAAACATAGAGCAGTGAGTCCAAGATACTGCCCCGTGGCATTTCAGCTTCAACTTAAGCAAATCATCCTTTTCATTCTATACTTTGACTTGAAACTTTCAGTCGTTAAGATAGGATAATGATAAAGTAAGAAGGGAGAATTTGCTTAATTTTAGAGAGAAATGTCTTAACCAAAATCAAATTGGTGGTGTGGGTCATGTCTTCTTGCAAGTCAGTGTCGATTCTATGTAGTCAAAATTTTAGATAGAAAGATAAATGTAATCTGGGGTGTGTAACACAGAATCAGTACTGATTAATGTGCTCTCCTCTTGAACTTACAACACCTACAGTAGATTAAGTTCCCTGAGGAACCTCAGGACTGATCTTAGATTGAGAGGAGTACCAAGAAACGTTTCTCAAAACAGTTCATCTTCTGGAAACCGTGACTTCACATTCCCTAAGTAAGTGAATCGGGGCCTCCTATCAGCAAAGTCTGCATGCCGAGTTAGTTGTCACTCCAAGTCTGGCAAGAAACCTGCTAAATCGGCAGGGTCCCGTCTGAAAGTCCGTGATTAAGTGTTTCCTGCTAACTTTATGTAATCTTTACCGGTATTGCCTCAGTCCTGTTAAATTGACCCAGTATTCTGAATTTTTCTTCAGTTCCTCAGCCCGAAGTACTTCAAGTATTGTGTGCTTTGCTACGGTTAATTGAAGAAAAGTAAGTTTTGCCGGTAGCCGAAGAGTAGGGCGTGGGTGAGAAAAAGGATCCACCGCTTCTTCAGAACTGTCTTGATTTAATCCGAGGGCGCCATAGTCCTAATGCGTGGATACAAACCTGCTTCCGAACTAAAGAAACAGACGCAACAATCAACCGTAACAAATTAAAGGAGCAATAAATACAATAAAGAGAGAGAGACACAAGTAACCTACAAAACGTTATATTTAATAACACACCATAAAGAAGAAGGAACAGAGCACAATTTAAATATATCCACTTACATCGTAAGTTAATTCTACGAAGCGTATTCGTTCGTACCCATATATATAGTCGTACACAAAAGAAGGAAAAAAATATAAGATTAATAGCAAGTTAATAATTTATGCGGTACGCCACTGGCGTTATTTAATCTAGACAAGATGGCGACGTAACCACACCCGCACAATACGAAGGTGTATTTAGTGTTCGCAGTTGCAATATTTAGCGTTAAAAAGTATCGGAGAGTTAGGTGTTTCCCCAAAAGAGCGCTCTTCCGTGGTCTTACCCTTATACTCTAAAAATCCCCAAGCAATGGTGGGTAAATGAAGCAAGTTCGCGCCTTTACGGTACACATTCGTTTACAGATTGGGCAAGTATATGCGCCACAACAAGTTAATTAATTATATTGTAGTGAATTAACAAAAAAAATATAAATACGTGAACAAATACGTTTCGAGTTCCAAAGATTTAACTGCACTTAAGGTGCCAAGACAAGTTGTACTTATTTAGGTGTTACGCTTGAGACGTTTTCGGTAGCAGTGTGACGTCCCGGAGATGGTTTGTTTTCAGCGCAGAAGTATAATTAGAAAAATCTGACCTTATGTTGTAGATAGAGGTTTACGATGTTGACACACACAGGAGAAGATACAGATATGTGGTGTCGGTTCCAGCTGCGGCGACCCTAATTTCGGTAGGATGTCCCGTACTTCAGCAATCTTAACAGCAAACCCCAAGTATGCGACACACGCAGCGACAAGACAAAAAAGGTAGAAAGAGATCCCACGATGAATTTAATCAGCCAGGTAATTGGTTTTGTTTAGGCCAAAAGAACCTTTAAAGCCGAGTAATTTTAATCCCGGAGTAACTCTAATCCCGGAGTAATCTAATCCCGAGTAACTCTAATCCCGGAGTAACTCGCCTTATCTGAAAATTATGCACGGTGTAACGTTGAAGAAGCCATGAAGAATATTTGTCGTACCTGAGTGCAATCGAGCGACCATTAGAAGAAATTAGTACACGCATCCGTCCTAAGATAAACTTCAGAAAATCGAGTAATCAATCCTTTCCCCAGCTAAAAATATACCGCTATACATTGAAAGTTTGCAGGGTCCTATACATACCACTAGAAAATTTGACGGAATTACGATTAAGCACTCAGATGAAGGCAAATTTGAATTTCACGTAACACGACGTGATAGTAGTTGTTACAAGGCGGAAATTGAAGATCAGCCGAAAATGTATTGGCCAATTAGGACAACGCGGAAGTTGAATTCTGGGAATTAAATCCCCAAAAATTTTCGTTAAGGAGCGAACACGGAGAAATGTCGCGTTTACACCTCGACTCCGTGTATTGTGTGTTGCCTAACTCACAGTGACCGTTACAGCTACCAACACTACATAATGGCTATGGTTCTACAAACGGTGTGACGGCTCCTTTTCTTGTTGAAGGCATCTGCCTTCTTGTTACCAGGAATGTTCAGGAAGATTATTGCATTATTTAGTTTCTTTTTGTGAGTTCTCACCATCTTTGAGCTGATGACACAATCGCCCACGTTTGAGAGATGGCCGCTGGTAATTGGATATAATATTGATATATTCCTGATCCAAGTTAAACTGCATGCAGCGTTCTATTGCGTGTACCTTGCCTAAAGGATATTATGTGTTAGCTTTATGGGCTTGTAGAATTTGGTGCGTGGCCCAAATACCGCCTCACCGGTTCCTAGTCATATCGTCTCTGTGAGAGAAAACAGGAGACATCTTCTATTGGGTAAGATCTTGCCTCGGACCACCACGCCATCCTCTTTTTATTTATTTATTTGTATGGTACATTACACAAATACTGTATTGTAATGTAAGTGTTATGTATGGTGCCCCAGAAGATCAGTATAAACCTGTATAGAGTGGTGACGAAACCGTGTGCAATAGTGGATTAGTTCGTCCTGGCAAAGCATTTACTTCAAGGTTTAGGAAAACCACTAAAACCTAATCATGCCAACCCTTACCCACCCTAGTGTTCACATGTAATAATTTTAATTAAGTGTGTAAACATTATAGAAGGTAAATAAAAACTTAAAATATAACAGCACAGCCATTGCATGACAACATATAATGGACCGGTCCAAGCGCCAGTCATGACAATGACGAAAAAAATAGAAGGTCAAAGAAATAGCAAAACAAAATAATGGAAAAACAGATAATCAAGGCAAGAATACAAATCATTGCTGAACTTCAGATGTCCTTCAGATTCGTAAACCATAATATTGCTTCATCCGTTAATTGATGAATGTTTGGAAATCCTCCTTTAAACTTCGTTAATTGACAATCCTCTACAATATGTGTAACGGTCTCTGGTTCGTTTCCACAGTCACAATTTGGATTAGAAATCGCACCCCATTTGAACAACATAGAATTGCATTTTGAATGGTCTGTTCTTATGCGATTTACTTTTGACCAAATTTTTCTTTTTTGATCAAAGCCCGGGACTTCTATTTTTGGATCATCAATAAGATGTTTATTGAAAACATCAACTCCAGAGCATAACTTTTTCCACTCTTCAACTTCAGAAATAGCCGTACTTAAGTAGTCTTGCAACCATATAGGACTTCGAGATTTAAGTCTTTTAGTGGGAGGGTTGTTAGTGTCATTCCAAATTGGCAACTTTTTGTTAAGTTGGCATTTATCCCATTTTCGTTTTAACGCAGCTTTTCGTCGAATGTTCGATGGAGTAATATTACAAAGAACAGGAAGCCAATCGAGAGAAGTAGATTTAATGGTTCGATCTTCTTATAGTCTTTCGAAGTACAGTAGCACCTGCTTAATCTCCCTCTTAATGACAAAATGGAGAGGAGTCAGTCTCAAAAGATGCTCAATTCCTGCTGTAAGGGAGATGCGCATTGCTCCAGTGATGCATCACTCAAAGTTTTAGAAATGACTGGGAGAAGACTTATTGGAAAAATGCTTTTTTACTTGGTTTGACCATAGTTATTACAACTTTAAGTGCTTTGGCTAAAGTCATATAATATGGATTTTAGTAGCACTGGTGCTTGTTTGAGAGATTCTTTTAACATATTCAGTGTAATTAGTGTCTTCCCGTAGCTGTTTTGAGGTCTGAAAGTTTGATCTCTTTTTGTGCTTTACATGTATTTGTTGTCGTGTTTGGTCGTGCAAAGTTTTGTTTTATTTTGTGGTTTACGTCATTGATGTAATCAACCGGGTTACGCAAACGGTGACAAATTGTTTCAGCTTTCCTTATTTCTAAAGAATTAGAAGTTGTAGCTGCTATGCCTTAGCATGCGTGCGTAGAATGATAATAACCTATTACTTGGATTATGATTATATCCGTGTTTAGATTCGTGCTTAAAATCATTCCTTTAATTGGTGTACTTAAAATCCGTACTTTAATCCAAAATAAAAGAAAAAGAAAAACTGTCGGTCACCACGTTGTATTAGGGTTTTAAGATTTAACACTTAAAGAGTACGCGTAGTGTAAGAAAAGAATGCTCGTCAATCCATTCCTCATCGTAACGGAAAAGATCACTCAGAATTACCACAACCTAAAGTAAATACCTGTTAATTACGGATGTCTAAGAAAACGATGGAATTAATTACCTCAATGTGGTCAAATCATGGAGGATCACGCAAGTCAAGTGTCCACCATTAGAGTAGCAACGAAAATGTTTAAACAGTGCATTTATTCCGACGGTCAATCAAAACGATTAAAATAAATTGGTCAAAGTAACCTCGTTCGTCACGTATTGGCGTCCACAAAAAGTTAAAAATTAGAAACTGTAAATATCGGCAATTTTTGTACGAATTGCCAAAATAAACGTAACAGTGGTTTATCATAATTTTTATTTAATTATTAATATTTCTTTTAAAATTGTATGTATTTTCAACGTGGGCGGTATATGGGTGACTTCTATGGACCTTTTCAACGATTAGCGTAAGGTTGAAAACTTTTTGACTTGAATACGGACAATTGTCTGGTTTTATAAATTCAGTTTCATTTTCAATATTAAATTTAATACCATTAAATGATTAAACAATAAAACTAATATGAGTAGTAGATGGTTTGATTTATCAACAAAGAAAATTGATGTTAAAAATAAAGAATCGAGTTTTTCATATGGACAATTTCCGATTATTGAAATTTTTTAAACGCTATTTTTTATTTCTTGGCGGTTTCTATAATAAAATTATTATTATTATTATTACAGACTGATAAAGGCAGAGGAAACCTATAATGCCTATTATAAATCATAAACTAAAAGCCTATACGGGTGATTCAGCTAACCCGTTCATTAGAAGTTTATGGACTTCCCGTTGAAATATTTGTTTAAAAATTTGGAATAGGGGATTGCTCAAAAGTTCTATTTAATTAAAATATTTCAGCTCTTCTAGCACTTCCGGTTACACCGGAAGTGGCTACCAACTTTCTTATTTTAAATGGAATGATATATTTTTTTTATATTTGGATTCTACGCTAAAATCTGAGTTACTTTCATGTAGCACAACCTATATGAAAAATCAATAGTTTTTGAGATATTCTCATTTTTTTGAGAAAAATTGGTTTTGTAGTATTGTTTTCAAACGCTTGTCAATGATTGAAAAAGAAAGTTATAGTAACAAAATTTGGGCTATACTTAGGAGGACTGTTAAGTTTTTAAATGATGTGTAATTTGACATCTCATTATTTACAGGGTGTTCAAAATGTTTGGCTAAATCTGACTAACTTCAACTGCCCAAAAGTCAATTTTTTAAATGGAACACCCTGTATCTTGTTGCTCTATGTGATGGAGAATTAAGTGGTCTTTCAATCTTCAAAAGGGTTCCCTATACCTATCTGTTACCATTTTCCTGCTATCGATGTATTTACATTCGACACACAATATTTCTCTATTTTATTAAATAATTTCTGACTAGTGGCCTGTGGAAATTAAAACAATGTGCCTTATTTATCAAACTTGTAAACGTCGACGTGACACATTATACACAATATGGAAATCCACCAAGAATATTCGAATGAAGACATACTAAATTTATTTTTTATTCATGGAGAATGTTACAAGATTATTGAAAGAACTTGCCGTTTGCTTAACGAGAGATATCTACATTTATGGCCTCTAAATAAAATTACATTGCAAAAAATAGAAGCAAATTAATTTAATTATTAATTTAGCAACTGTTCGATATGCCGTCCGTGGTTTTCTAAGCACAATAAAACTCTTCTGTTAACTTCAGCTATTGTGGATTTTGAACCATTTGCACATCTACTTCAGCGAAGGCAGTTCGAACCCGATGTAATAAGTCATCTCTGTTATGGACTGGCCTTGAATAGACTTTAGTCTTGACATACCCCCATAAAAAAATCCAGGGTGTTAGGTCAGGTGATCTGGGAGGCCATAGAGATGGACCATTGCGTCCAAACCAACGATCTTTGAACATATGGGATAATTCTTGATAAACCTCATGGGTTGAATGGGCTGGAGCACCATCCATTTGGTACCAACATGAATTTAGAAGATTTAGGGTAAATTTTCCAAAAAATTTAAAACCACTCCTCTAAGCATTTCTAAATATTTGCGAGAATTTAAATTTTCGTCATACACTTCAAAACAAACACGATTATCCATAATTAAACAAAAAACATTAAAACTAAATGTGTCTTGAAAGTTACCTTCGCGCACCATCCGAGGATTTTGTTCTGCCCAATAATGCCAATTTTTCCTATTAATGATTCCTTCTCTACTAAATTTTGACTCATCGGTCCAAATAATTTTTCAAAAATTTGGGTCTTCCTGCGTTTTCAATAAAATGCTTTCACAAAATGCTACACGACGTATTTTGTCACCTGGGCGGAAAGCTTGTAGTTTTATAATAGAAAAGCATGCATTTTACGTTGTGCCAAAATTCTCTGTATCGACGAGTAGGACAGTCCCAAATCTTCAGACGCAGCTCTGATCGATGCATGTGGATTTGCATTAAAATATGCCAATACATTTATTTCGTTGTCTTCATCACCGGTGACTACCTTGGGGCGTGTTCTAGTACATTGAATTTCAAATTGTTTAAAATTTGCTTCTATTCTCTTAAACGTAGTTTTATTTAGAGGTCGCAAGTGTGGATATCTCTCGTTAAACAAACGGCAAGTTCTTTCAATAATTTTGTAACATTCTCCATGAAAAAAATAAATTTAGTATGTCTTCATTCGAATATTCTTGGTGGATTTCCATATCGTGTATAATGTGTCACGTCGACGTTTACAAGTTTGATAAATAAGGCACATTGTTTTAATTTCCACAGGCCACTAGTCAGAAATTATTTAATAAAATAGAGAAATATTGTGTGTCGAATGTAAATACATCGATAGCAGGAAAATGGTAACAGATAGGTATAGAGAACCCTTATGAAGATTGAAAGACCACTTAATTCTCCATCACATAGAGCAACAAGATACAGGGTGTTCTATTTAAAAAAATGACTTTTGGGCAGTTGAAGTTAGTCAGATTTAGCCAAACATTTTGAACACCCTGTAAATAATGAGATGTCAAATTACACATCATTTAAAAACTTAACAGTCCTCCTAAGTATAGCCCAAATTTTGTTACTATAACTTTCTTTTTCAATCATTGACAAGCGTTTGAAAACAATACTACAAAACCAATTTTCTCAAAAAAATTAGAATATCTCAAAAACTATTGATTTTTCATATAGGTTGTGCTACATGAAGTAACTCAGATTTTAGCGTAGAATCCAAATATACAAAAAAATATATCATTCCATTTAAAATAAGAAAGTTGGTAGCCACTTCCGGTGTAACCGGAAGTGCTAGAAAAGCTGAAATATTTTAATTAAATAGAACTTTTCAAGCAATCCCCTATTCCAAATTTTTAAACAAATATTTCAACGGGAAGTCCATAAACTTCTAATGAACAGGTTAGCTGAATCACCCTGTATAATGTACAACATTCGTAAGTAAACAATATTCTTTAAACAAAAATTAAATAAAATTTAATTATTAAAACAAAATAATAATTTTAATTAGAATAAAACAAGTTTGTTAACTCTATTTTTAAAGACGTTTACAGTAGGTGAGTCAACAACCTCGGGTGGGAGACTGTTCCAAACATCAAACACTTTGTTGGTTAGGAAATGCTCTCTAGTGCAAGATGTAAACGTTTCTTTTTTGAGTTTTTCAGAGTGTCCACGCAGCTTTGTATCATTACTCAAGGAGAATAATGATTTTAAATTTCCAAAATTGAATTTCAGTATTCGAAACGTTAGTATTAAATCACCTTGGAGGCGACGGTTTTTGAATGTAATAAGGTTTATTTCCTTTAAACGTTCCGTGTATGAAGGTCTACTTCGGCCGTATGAAAGTCGTGTCACCCGACGTTCAAAGTTTTCCAAAAGTTCTTGGTCTCGATTAAGAGTAGGATTTTATAATAGACCGGCGTATTCTAGGATAGGACGCACGTAACCTGTATATATTTTACGGTAGCTCATAGGTGAGCTAGTAGACAAGGATTGCCTGACGAGATATAGTTTAGAGCTTGCACGGTTAACTACTGAACTGACATCTAAATCGTTATGAGACGAAACCGTTTCTAACACATGTCCATTTAAATAATAAAGTTCATTCGGGTTATTTTTACCGAAGGAGCCAGGTAGAACACCAGTGTTGTGATGCATTTAGGTGTGTTTGGAGGCTAATATTTTAGTGTCATCGGCGAAGACAGACATACACTTAGTAATAGCACGCCAAAGATCGCTGACGTATACAATAAACAGTAAAGGGCCGAGAACTGAACCTTGCGGAACACCACTCGTAACAGGTCTTTTGTTTGAATGTTTAAGACCAACTCTGACTTAGATTATTTTCCTGTTAAAAAACTTGATATCCATTCTTTTAAGTTTCCTCTGATGCCAGCATTTTCTTACTTGTACAAAAGTCTTTGGTGAGGTACTTTATCAAAAGCTTTTAAGAAGTCAATGTAAATAACATCTACAGACTTGCTGTCATCAATAGTTTTAGACCAGGCGTTGACACACTGAAGCAGGCTAGTCAGGGTTGATCAATCTTTAAGAAACCCGTGCTGATTATTAGGAATAATTTTTTCAGACATCAGAAACTCATACATCGACTCAAAGATGATGGATTCTATAATCTTACATACGACAGATTTCAGGCTTATTGGACGGTAGTTATTTGGATCCAACTAGTTTCAATTTTTGAAGATAGGAGCGACTATTGCTAGTTTTCATTCGTCAGGGACACATGATTGTAAAAATGATTTATTCATTATCTTTGAAAGAGGATATAAAACAAATTTAGGGAGATAGAAAGTCAGGTCCAGGAAAAGAATTCATTTTAAGGTTTGAGAGACGTTAATTTATTTTAGTTTCAGAAAAGCTGACGTTGCAAAGAGATTTCAGAGGACGGTCACAAAAAAGTGGTGGAAGACTAGAATTAGATGGTTCGGAGGAAAAGACAAGGATAAAAGTCCGAAGAACATGCAGAGCCGTCAGTGTTTTTAAGTAGCGGTGTGCTTACTTTTGAAGAGAGGCTGGAGCGCAAGTGTTTGTAAAATTTTTTAGTTTAATCTACGAAGCAAAATAGCAATTACGTTACGATTATGCAGTGTGCACTTAAATAGCCGTAATTACGTAATGAATATGATTGCAAAATTAACCACTACGGGAACAGAAATAAAATAGTATGTTGTAAAGTAGTTTATGGTGTCCTTCAAATACTGATCAGGAAATAGCGAAGTAGCCGTGAATAGTAGAACTCCTGGATTGGCGACTGTTACTATAGATGCAAACGTTTTTCATATTAAAAATGTTTAATTGTGTTAAAGTAATCTAAGAGTCTTCGTGCGACTACTTACATAATTAATCCAAATTGTTTGAATACATATACGCCACAAATTACTAAACGTATTGTTTGGTTAAATTTAACTTTTCCACAAAAATATAGGAAATTCCATCAATAAGTAAAAAATCAAAATAACGTTTATTTAAGATGTACGATTGGTTCGTGAACAAGAAAGTTTGCAATGGTTTCTGTTTGGTACTTTTCTTATAAATAAACTCGATCTTTTGTGTTCGAGTCGTTTGTTTAAAAAAGTAAATTAGAAAGAAGCCATCTAAAAAGTAACGTTTCATATCAAAGCTCGTGTTCTAAAAACAACTGTGAGTTCTTTTTCAATTTCTGTTATTTTTAAAGATTCAATTTCAACTTGGACGAGAACAAAAAAAGTTTGAAGTAAAAGAATCTTTGAGAAAAGTAACCGCACCTAAATAAAAGCACTCCACAAGTCTAACAAATAAAAGTAGTAAGAAGCCTTATATTCTAGAAACTGTTAAACTGGTCCTTTCTTAAACCAATACTAAACTTTACGTGTTGTGATCGTCGAGTTCAAACAGCCTACAGTTCCTGTTGTTGCCTTGAAACGGCGAGGAGTTAGCGCCTTAATAAAGCTCCTGCAAGGGGCCGAGCTTACAATGCAATGACTATAATGTCAACTTCAAGTCGGTTGTTGCGGTAAATATCAGATAAATATTTATTACCATTTCTGTTTAGGTGTAAAGTTACACAAACTAGGATGGCGAATTAGAAATTTCACAATATCTAAATCCAAAATGAAACGTAGTTTGTCGTCAATTAAAATTAATTACAATTGTTAAATCTTAAAATAAAATCTCGCCTTTATAATCTACAATTATTCAACATACATAGGAGTTTGCGTTTCGGATACCATAAACAAAAACAATAAAAAAGTAAACCGGCTAATTCTATATAAAAGTCCCTTTTAAAATTATTCTTTGTTTTCTGAGGAACATATGTAAATCAGCTACATATTGCGTTCCGACCGGACGTTTCCTAAATCCCTGAATTAGATGTACTAACCTGCGACGCTATCTATCCCTTGCAGAAACTGTTACGTCGCCACAGAGGGTGGTTTTCAAATCGATACCAAGTTTTAAATAAATTACCTTTTAAAAAATTTATGTAAAACGACAAATTAATAAAACAGAAAAGTACTTTGTACGTTTACCGTTCTTGTAATTCCTTTTCTTCAAGTGCAAATATTGACTAAGATTACTCTAGGAGTCCGTCTTTGCGGCGCAGATATTTGAGAGTACATACCACTCTGAATGTTTATATTGCCGTATTTACATTCAGATGATCAGATCGCTGTTTTCGACGCTAAAATTGTAGGTACATGTTTGCAGTTACTAAGCATCTTCAGTTTACATTTCTTATTATTTATATTCATTTATCTTTCTTATGTTTCGTATAAAAAATATTGCGTCTTTTTAATTTAGAAGTTAAAATGGAGCTCGTTTTTAGCAGGTAATTAAAATTAATATTACTGACATCATATCGACTTTATCTTCAACTAGTTCCGGACGAAATAAAAGTTCAATATTTTTAAATATAAAAAGACATTCATATGTATGTACTTTAATTGTTTACATCAGTTTTCTCTTTTCACAAAAAAAATGTATTCTAAGGAATCTATTCAAAATTGTGATTAAATTATATAAAAACACACGACCTAAAAAATCTTTTAAAGCTCGAATTATGTACCATACCTATTCTAAGTCAACAAAAAATAAATGTTCAAATCAATTTTATCAGTAAAATGAATTGTTTAACCTTGCTTCTTTACGTCTTCTTTTGGTAATGGGTAGAAATACATATTTACTTTAAAAATGTAATAGGTAATGATTCACGCTTTACGGTTTACAAAGTAACCGAACAATTATTTTCTGGCATTTTAATGTAAATTTATTTTTACAGTTATTTAATAATTAAATTAAATTTATTAAAAGTTTGTTTGTTTTTTGATGATTTCTTTATAGAAAGCAAGTTTCTTATTAAATGCTGAAGAAATCTAGCAGATATTTTACGTATTTGTCACAACTCTGTTATTTATAAAAATACTTTAAATTTCTAACGTCATAGAACGTTGTGATTCTCACTGATTTCATAAAATATTAATATTCATACATGACATTTACTTAGATAAGAGAGAGAGAGAGAGAATGTGCAGGCTGTGTGGAGATGAATGGAGGATATAACACATGAAAGACGGTGCGCAGAGCTGAGACGTGAGGAAACAGAATGAAGACGCTGCTAGGGGAGAAGGAGAGGGGATACAATGGATGAGGGAACTGTTGGAGAGAAGGAAATGGATAGATGATAGGAAAAAAAGAAATTTGAAGTTAAGTTGATTTGTAAATAAAATACTGATTCTTTTGTTATTTAAAAAAAACAAATAAATATATATTGCATTACTTAGATATTTTTTAGATATAGATTATAGATGGCTGTAACATCAAATAAAATAGTAATTTTTGTGCTTTCCAAAAATGTACTTTGTATGTCCTACGGAAAAGTTGACAGGGGTTTTCACGTTAAATTCAAAATTAATGCATATCCTTTTTCTGCCACACAAAGCAACATATTTTATTAGATAGATCAATTAGACCAAATTTATGTGGTAATGTAAACGTTTAAAGCGTATTTTAATAAAGAAACAGTATAATTTTTCCAAAAAAATTTACGCAACAAAAATCCAGATTAGATCCCAATTGTCTTAATTTTTTGTTAACCATAAAATTATTATAGACGTTACTATTATATAATTTTTATAAAATTTGTTTAATCTATTTTTTATATCATTCACCTAACAAAATTGTATTATAATGATATCAATAATAAAGTTAATAAAAAAAAATACTGCAGTCGGAATCGAACCCTGGTCAAGAATCGCAAAATATTACTAGGTAACAAATTCACCAATTCGTCTGCAAAAGCCGCTTAATAAAAGAAAATTGTTCGGTTAATAAATAAAAGCTTATAAAAAATAACATGTTTTTCTAATTTTTTAGTAAAATACGTTTTGAAAACTCATTATTATCACTTCAATTTGTTCTATATTATATTGTGTTCAAATTGTGTCAGAAAAAAGTATAGGTTAATCTTTAATTTAAATGCCAGAGTCGTTTTTTTCCGTGGGACACACGGTATTGTTGATAACAAATTTTAAACAATCCAAACATAATTAAATAAAACGTAACTGTTTGTGGTAGACATTAGGATTTATTATTATTAAATGATTTTACAGTAATGTTTTTTTTATTCAATGTAACGTGCTGGTGACTACTTTGGCCATTGGCACAATAACAATTGATAAACAAAATAATTTAACTTATGTCAATTTGTGTACAATATGATAATGAAAGAAAAACATAGCACAGAAAAAGATGATTAAAATCAAAGTTGATTTAACAGTTGTATTTCACTGAGGAACGTAAAAGCTTTAATGATTTGATCTTTTTAGCTAAGAATGTCTTTGATGTTAGATTTGAGACCGATTGTTTGGCGATGAATTTTGTAGTGTAAGCATTCTGAAAGGATATGTTTAATAAAGGGTCTAGAATAGCAGTGCTGGTCGTTCAGTTTTGTTGAGGAAGACATTGGGTGACTATGGGTGAGGAGAGTATGTGCAATTCGCATTCTTATGACGGCCTAGAAAGACCGGGGATAGTAATTTGTTATGTGGTTAGCAAGACGATCGGCATATTCGTTACCGGTGATTTCTACGTGAGAAGGGACCCATACAATAGTGATCGTTATGTTTTGTAGAATAAGATGCTGGTATCGGTGTAAAGAACATTGTCCAATTGATTTGAGTTGTGCAGTTCTTGAAACATACTACAAATTACGGAATTATTCTCCTTTTTGAGCTTGCAGAGGGACAGGTTAAAGTGTAGTAGTAATTTAGACAATGGAAGATCATAAGGGCGAAGACGAGGAGTTGTAAGAAAGAGGTTAACGTTTTCTAAAAAAGGAATCATCAAGTGAGGGATTGAATATATATAAATGAACAACTTGTAGGAAAGTCAGGAAGTTGTGTTTTCATAATTAATCCAAATACAGGGTTTGTGGGATTTTAAGACACAGAGTCTGTATAAGAGAATAAAATATGTTTTGTTTAATCCAGAGGGGGGTTTATTAGCTTCAATATAGAGACTTTCAAAAGAACTAGATTGAAAGCACCAAGAGAAAGGCGAATGTCAGTATTGTGGACAGTGTTAAGTAGATTAATATAGAATTTGCATGCTGTATACAAAGCTACCGTAATCAAATTTGGAGTGGATAAGAGATCTATATATTTTAAGTAAAGAATTTTCATCTGAACCCCAATGGTGATAAAATCTTTTGAATATTAAGCCTATGTATGCATATATTTTTGATATTCTGGATATGTAACTTCCATGAAAGTTAAGAATCAAATGTCAAACCAAGTATTTAGCAATGGTTGATGATCGTAGATCTGGAGAAGAAAATTTTCTGCTGAATTTAATAACCTTCGATTTTGTAGAAGACCAGAAAATTCATTCTTTTGTGAAGAAGATCTACTGCAAGTTGGATTATTTTGCAAATGGTAACGGTTGACCATTGACCATGACAATACAAAGTGAGGTCATCCGCAAATAATACATATTTGATTGTGGCATACATTGATGATGGTAAGAATAAACAAAGTCGGACTGAGGAGGGAGCCTTGAGAAACTCCATCTAGTTGGCCATTCTATGAGGAGACATGGTCGTTAACAAAAACACCGAAAAATATAGAAGAAAAAAGGAAAGGTATAAAGGTGTAAATATTGCCTTTCAGATAATAATATGTCAGTTTTTCGAGGATAGCCTTCCTGGAAATGGTATCAAAAGCACCCTATATATCAAAAATGGCACCAATTACTTTTTGTTTATTATTTAGTGCATTTGCAATATCTGTTTGTATCAAGACAAGATTATCTCTAGTAGAGCGTTGAGGTCTAAAGTCAGATTGTTCACCGGGAAGTAAATTGTGTTTATCAATAAACCAAAGAAGTCGCTTATTTATCAACTTCTTCATGACGTTGCACATAGTGCATGTGGAAAATATTGGTCGATAGGATTAAGGAAGAATTGGGGATTGATTAGGTTTTAGAATGGGAATTACGATAGATTTACGCCATTGGGAGGGGAATTTTTGAAAAGACCAGATAGAGTTATAGCGGTTTAACAACTTGGATAGGTCAAAGGTGTTTGAGAAAGATGCAAGGGAGATCGTCGTGAAGAGGCATTCTTGCAGAAGGAAGGAGCTGTATGTACGTCTTTAAGAGAGAAAGGATAATTGATGGAAATTACATCTTATACAAACAGTGGATTTGGAGAAAGAGATGTGTCTTTCTAAAGAGTAGAGGAAGGAGTAGGATTGGCTAAATTTCTAAACTTTTTTTTAAAGTAGTCGGCGAAAGCGTTACAGATGAGTTGATTGTTGCTAAATCCAGATCAATTAGTAATTAGTAGGAAGATCTTCAACTTGGATTGTAAAACCTTGTATCAGGCCAACTTTTTTCCAAGTGTGGGAAGGGTTAGAATTTTTACTCATGGTTAAAAACATAATTCTGCCAAGAGATTTTTTGCTTAACTTAACTTCAAATTTGGTCTGACCTTTAGTTTTTTTATAGTTGATAAGGCTTTCTTTGTAAACATTTTAGACATACTGCCAAATCGTCCTCAAATCCCCCCAGAAAATATCAACACTATCCTCCCACCCACCAACTATACTCAAGGTACTGAGGATTTCCTAACCAACAACTTGCCATCTTCTCTTAATATACGTGAATGTTAAACACATTTTGGTTTTATAAATTTTGATTTCCACAAATTATGTCAATAAAAACAAGAAACGTTTTATATGTACACAGCCTTCCAAAAATTTCTAATAATCAGTCATGCTATATTTAATAACAGTTTTATTTTGGAAATTTTATAATAAATTGTATATTTTTGGAAAACACTAATATGTTTAAAGTTCCATTTCTTTGAATAATATAACCGCTTTTTGATGTTACAATTGATGAATAAATTAAATTTTTGAGAACATTAACATTTTAAAAAACTTATCGACCAAAATATTCCATTGGAAAATTGTGCTTCAAGAATATCTAAAAAGTTTTAAAAAAATTATAAACAACGGAGTTATAACCAATGTATAAAACTCATACTAAGTTGTATTGCAAAGAAGTTTGAACCAACCGACTTAATTCCAAAATAATTTGGTACATTAATTTGTGACAAAAGAAGAAAAAATAAATCTTCAACAAATGAAATTACGTAACACACATAAGAAAAAAATAAAAAAGAACATCTTAGAAAGAAACCCAAAATAGATCAAACCAATTCATTGGTTGCTAATGAGAAACAAAACAAAATATACTATACAATTAAGTAGCAAATACTGTAACTTATTATTTCAAGTAATGCTAATGTTGGTGTAAATTTGAAGAGTGCTAGTAAGGCCTTACGCGACACTGTCTAAATCTTTAAAACTGAAACTCATTTTTTACAATGGTACTGCTCTTCTATTGATACTTTAATTTTTTTTTCTTTAGCTACATTTCTTTTTTTAAATAAATTAAAATTTTATAGAAGATATAACGCGATTCGTCGTGACGATAACGAAATTCATAAAGCAAAATAATAGATAGGAAAAAAGCCAAAGATGTTGGGTGGCTTAATGTAATTAAATTCAATTTGAGTGTTCGCAGAAAATCACAGATTATAACTGGTAATGAATTAGTGTATCACTAATACATTTATTTGTTTCATTTGAAATAAATCCAAAATTAAATTGTTAAAATATTTTCAAATGAACCAGCAATACACCATATTGTTTGATTTTTGAATACAATTGCAAAATCTAAAAGTGAAGGCATTCAACGCAAAATAAACTATAAAAACGAAACGATTAGAATTTTTTTGGTCTCTAATAGGAAACTATCAAAAATCAGGTATTATAAGTAACAAATTGTATAAATTTCATGCTAAATGATACAATGATTATTAAATCAAATTAAACCTAATTTTATTTTTTTAAATTAACAAATGAATTCAACCACACAATAAAAGAAACCTAAATAAATAAAGCTCACAGTGTAATTCAAATATTTTTCTATTCCTTTCTTCCAACTATCTTCTTCGCTTGTCCACATCTTTTATCCACTTTATACCGTCTCCTTTCTTTCCTAGTAATCTATCTCTTTTTCATTCCCCCTCACTTAATTCAACACAATCTTCTCTTAGATGTTTAATATATTATCAAATCATTTCCACCCATTCTACATAACCTTTTTTCGTGTTTCATCTCATATTTATTTTCGTTTTCTTCATTACCTACCTATCATTCTTTGTTCTTGCATTGTCAGCCGTCTTTCTACTATTATATCCACGTATCCCATATTGTATTTTCCTTCTCTGATTCCCATTCTTCTTTCTTGTATGTGATTATCTTTCTCCTCTTTGTTATTCCTTCTTTCGTCTTTCTTCCTTCTCTTCTTAATATAATTACTTTTTCATTCGCGTAATCTCCTCTTCTATAAAATGCTTTTCCTTCTTCATTACCTTCGTGATTTATTATTTCTAATTCTATCTCTTTCCAACATTCATAAAATTTCTTATTACGGCACCGTGATCTTTTTAAATAAATATTTTATTGATTTTAAAAAACAACGCAGGGTTCCGACTTTATTCATGACCGCTTTTAAAAACTTTGGTGATTGCATTTTATTTAAAAAATCTACTTTTGATGAATCATTCTTATACCTATTAAAGGACCAATTAAAAAAATACCTTTTGGCCTCTTGAAATGTAAAAGCACATTTTTTCAGTTGTTCATACTTGTTTTGAAACTTGATTTTACCCACAATACGGTAAAGTACGGCTACTATACGTTCTAAAAATAAACTATAAATAATATAGTATAAATTCCGATAAATTGATTTTAAAAAAATTTACTTTACCATACTTAAACACGATAATGTACAGATAATATACCTTTGCGTTTTGTTCCTCAAACATAGCTGTCGCTCCGTAAAATCTTACTCTGTCCAATCTAAAGTAAATAATTATTCTGTTTTAAATCAGATAAGAGTCATTGTTTCAGTTAACTTAAAGTTTGTTATGTTTCCGATATACACAAAGTGTAGTACCATTTTTTGTCATTTGGTGCGGATCCAAAATATTTAGATCTTTGATGAATCCTTTATCAAAGGGTATTGTAAAAGATCGGTTAAACTGCTATAAATGGCATTTGTTTTGTTGAAGTTGTGCGAAACTGCGAATAAACAAATAAAATCTTTGAGTTATCGTAACTCATGGATTTTTCACCGTTTACAAGTAGTAAAATGCTCAAAAACATAATATCTTGACAAACTGATACCAACATTACACAGCAGCATGATAACACAATCGGTTTGAACCTTCTACTTGGCACATTTTCGTTGTTGCTCAGTGTGGGGAGGGGGAATAAGAACACAATTATGTCATTTGCATAAGAATTGTACTTTCAACGACCGTACACATTTATATAAACGCTTGCTTAGTTCAGAGGTAGTTGACAAAAAAAAGGTATATTAAAAAACTGAATTTTAAATGACATTTTTATTGAAATAAAAAGTTTTCAAATTATAATAGTTCAAATCGATAGCTCCTGATACAAATAGAATAATTAACGAATTGGAATGAAAGACATGGCTTATTTTGAAAAACTACATGAATGTACAAATTAAAAAAGAAAAATATAAAATAATGAGGGTTTGATATCTATTCAAATTTTATTTTTATGAGTCGGTTTCAAACAAAGTTTCATTGAAAAATTGATCAAATGTTTATTAGAGCATCAAGTTTATTTTTGAAGAATTCTTCGTTTTATTAAATTGTGTTTATCATCAATGTACCAAAATGTAACTAATTTATTAAATTCATAATAATTAATTATGTACCAGCATCGAAAACGCAGGATCTAAGAAATTCAAATTTTATTACTTTAGTAAAATAAAGATTATACGTAAAGAGGAGCATGCATTAGTGCCTTCATGATATGCCAACTTTCGGCCGATGTAACACCCACGTCTAGAGTATACCTCTTCTTCATATATGGATAAGAACAACTCTTTTTACAGTTTTTACCCCCTACCGCCCAAAGACAGAATCTCTCATTAGATCGCAACCATTCCCCGAAAGGCAGACATGCCCTTGGGATAAATAGAAATAGAAAACTCATTATTTTATCAGACCTGCTTGGTGAAGGACCTGCTTAGTGAAAGACCTGCTTGGTGGAGAAGCTGCTTAGTGAACGACCTGTTTGATGAAGGGTCTTCTCAGTGAAAGACCTGCTTGGTAAGCGACCTGCTTGGTGAAGGACCTGCTTAGTAAAAGACCCACTTGTGGAAAGCCTTGCCTACCCTGCCACGTCTCCTGCTAAGGAATGAAACTTTTGTTGCTTAAAGCGCCTTGGGTTTTGCAAAACGCGCTTCGATAGAAGGATTAAGAAGCAAAACTTTTCTAAAACCTCCTAATACCCAATTCAATTCTTTCAATTCAATTCTTCCATTGCATGTCCAGCACTTTTTTCCGTTCCAGACCCGGTCTCATACCGCCGACCGTCGACTCCCAAATGTCTACCGCCAAATCTCAGATGCTTGCCGCGTACTACCAAATGTCCATCGGCAATCGAGTCCTGTTTAGAATCACCGGAATCAAGTCAGAACTAAAGTACCAAAATTTATGCTGTGTCTGTCAATTCTCAACGTCCGGACAATGTGCCATTCCGAAGACAGCAACTTGTTAACTGCTCATCGTTGTTGACGTCTGCCTTCCACAATTCAACCGAGTGTGTTGTACCCATTTAAAGAACGGATTCTTTTCTCCGAGGTGATGAAGAAAACTATCCTACACCCGCGATTAAACCGTTATTTAGGGCTTGGAGGTTGCATCCATGATGTAGCAAATAAAGCTCATTGCATTCCGGAATTGTATTCCAGTCGATTTCTGCCCAATCTCCTGCTTCACAGGCGAAGATTTGAAAACATTAACGGCATTGAACAGGGAAAACTTCAACAGCCTAATCGATATCATCAAAGCTTCCAACATGAGAAACAGTAGGAACAGAAGTCTCCACAATGCATTGAAAATGTTTCTGATTAAACTTTGCCTAAATCTGCCGCAGGCGGTTATTGCCTTACTGTTCCGTATCCTCGAGGTCACCATTGTCTCAAAGACGAAAAATATCGTGTCACAAATTCTGCTGCGAATTTGTTCCAAAGCATCTGGGATATCACCAAGTTACACGTGACAAAGAATGGAAGCTTGTGTATCCCTTTTTAATAAACCTGCAGACCGCATATTCGCATTTTTGGATAGCACGTATTATCACAGTCAGAAGCCCGCCGACCATTCACTCCAGCACGAGCTATTCTCCCCTCACCTTGGGCAAAAGAATCTATGTACTATGCGAATGAACTAAACAACGAAGATTTTTAAGAGTATACCATGGCAGACGAACGGGATTTAAACGGTGTTCCAACTAGGCAAGACATTAATCATTGATAGGGGTGTGAGAGGATGCGACGAGGAGCTTAGGGAGTTAGGGGTTGACGTTAGCAAAGCAGGTCAACGAAACAAAAAAAGCAACATCCAAACGATAGGTTACTGAGGTGATACACGGGATGGAGAAGAACATCTTTAGCTTCTTCACCTCAGCAATTCCTGTCTCCTACTTTCCGCAGGCGTAAAAGTTCCTTCCGCCGAATCTTGAATAACGAATAACGACTTTGAG
This sequence comes from Abscondita cerata, assembly GCA_030710515.1. NCBI lineage: Eukaryota > Metazoa > Arthropoda > Insecta > Coleoptera > Lampyridae > Abscondita > Abscondita cerata. Next base: position 109,979 of record JALBCR010000192.1, read on the forward strand.
GAGAAGATACAAACTCTAGGATTACACGGAAAGCTAGGGAATAATTGGATTTTATCCGATAAAGCTTCCCTACCTCATTTCTCGCGATTTACTGGTGCAGACGTGGAGAGCATTCACATGGAATGCTATAAAGTAGAGTAAGGTCATCTTACGGATTCAGTCTAGGTTCCGGAGTAACGAGAAACATTTGGCCTTTGATGAATTCTCCAGTGGTGTCGGCGGCCCAACCGGAATGAGGTCCTAGTACTGCAAATGCCAGAGTGGAGCTTTGAGATCATGGAGTTGCTCTCATGTGGCTGCAGTTCTGCTGTTTCATGGTTTCACTAGACACAAGCCAATTAAGGAAACTAAAGACTTGGTAGACTTGTTTTTAGATACATAGGAAAGAAGATGGGTGGAGAAAGAGGAGAGGATAAGAAAATGGACACCAAAAACTAAAAATTGAGAAGGGGGGGGGCAAAGAAAAAAAAGGGACAAAAGGGTGGGGTAAAATAAAGAGAAAAATAAGATCTTATTTTGGAACATTGCCGGGGATAAAAAACAAAGATGTAGATTTTTGGAACCATATAAAGTGTTTTAAAATGGTAGATTTAGTAGAAACTTGGATGGAGGAAAAGAATAGGAAGTACATGGAAAGATAAGATGCAGAAAGAATATGTATGGGAAAATCAGTATGCAAAAAGAAAAGAGAGGAAGGGAAGGGCGAAGAGAAGGACTAATAGTGGAGGTAAGAAGAGAATGGGAAATAGAAAAAGGAAATAGAAGAAAAAAAAATGTAGAGGGATGTTTAAAATCAGAGGGGGATGAAGGCAAGTTGATTATAGAAAGAGATTTGAATGCTAGGATAGGAGAGGAGGGATGAATAATGGTAAATAGAGATAAGAAATAGGATATCAATGGATAAGAAAATAAACGGACAAGGAAAAATATTGATATTTTGATAATTTGGAAGAAGAAGGAAAAGGGGAATTTACATATGTAGGAGAAAGAGGCCGAGTCAGTAATAGATTATGTGATTATAAACAAAAAAAAGTAAGGACACAAAACACTAAAAATTGGAAGGAGATAGAATCGGACCATCAGCCGCTAGAAGTAGTCATGATGGAAGAGGGAGAGAAAGAGGTACAAGAACAAGAAGAGGTATGGAGAGAAAAGAAAGTATGGACTAAAAGAGTATAAAAAAGGTATAAAGAGGAAATGGAAGAGGAAGTAAATACTAAAGGAGAGGTGGAGGAAGAGATGGAGAGAATTACAGCCAGGATGGAAATGGCAACAGAGAGAGAAAGTATAGATTAAGAAAACAAGAATTAGGAAAAGAAAAGATTGGTGGAACGGAGAATGCGAAAAGGGAAAAAAAGAATTAAGAAAAAAAGGAAAAAAAGGAAAGATAGAGATAGATGAATACAAAAGGTTAAAAGTAAATTTTAAGGGAATATGTGCAAAAAATAAAGAAGAACATAAAAAACAAACCGAGATAAAGATTAGAGAAATTAAAAATGAAGGACAGGTATGGGAATTCATTAATAAAAAGAGAAAAAAAAGGAGGAAGGATGGAAGTAATATAGATGAGAAAAAAATGAGAAGAACACTGTAAGAAGTTAGTAGGAGAGGGAAAAAAAAGTAAAAAAAAGAAAAAGCAGAAGGAACGGATGGAATACAAAAAGAACAATGAAGGTACATCGGAGAAGGAATGAGAGAAAAAGTAAGAAAGTATTCGAGAGAATATGGAAAGGAGAAGGGTTTCCAGAAAAATGGAGAGGGCAATAATATGCCCAATTTACAAGGGGGAGATAGGAAGAAAGCAAACAACTATAGAGGAGTGAGTATAATGAATGCGGGCTATAAGATATATGCGGAAATAGTTAGAAAAAATTGGAAAAAGAAATAGAAGAAAAGAATATAATACCGGATTGGCAAGCAGGATTTAGGAAAGGAAGAGGAACGATAGACAATATATACATATTAAAGCACATAATTAATAAAGAGTTAGCAAAGAAAGGAGGAAAGATGTACGCAATATTTCTAGACATTAAAGCGGCATTTGATAATGTGGAAAGAGGGGATTATGAAAAAGGATGGAGGAGGTAGGAATAAACAGAGATATAAAAAATGCAATAGAGGAAATATACGAAAAAACAAGGTGTGAGAACGAGGGTAGGGGAGGAAGCTAGGTAGAGAATTTAGGACGGAAAAGGACTAAAACAGGGATGTCCGCTAAGCCCAATCTTATTCTCGATATACATTAGTGATCTTGAGGAGGAAATGGAAAAAATCAAGTAGGAGGAATAGTAGTAGGAAGGAAAAAGATATGGGTTTTAGCATATGCGGATGACATTGTGGCAATAGCGAGAAATGAAGAAGAGATGAGAGGAGTAGTTAAATTTATGAAGAAATACCTAGAAAATAAAAAACTAGCAGCAAATGTCGGGAAAACAAAAATTATGGAATTTAGAAAAGGAAGAAAGGAAGTGGGGAAGTGGTGGTGGGGAGGAAGGAGGTAGAAAGAGTATACAAGTATAGATACTTAGGTTACAACATCAGATATGATAACAAAGATGGAGACCATATAAAAGAGATGAAAATGAAAGGAAATAGAATAGTAGGACAAGTATGGGGGTTAGGGAAAGGATATTTGGTAAAGATATAGAGAAAAGGAGATGGATGTTTGAAAAGTTGGTAAGAAGTGTGGTACTGTATGGAGCGGAGATTTGGGGTTGGAGGGAATGGCAAGAGCTGGAGAAGATACAGGAGAAATACTGGAAGTGGACGTTAGGACTAGAGAAGGAGACACCGGGGTATATAGTGGAAGAAGAGCTAGAAATAGAAAAATAAGGATACAAGCAGGAAGAATTGCAGTAAGGTATGAAGAAAAATGGGAAGTAGGAAGGAAAATGAAATACTTTATGAATGTTGGAAAGAGATCGAGGCACAGAAGGTAAAATATGGGGAAGAAGAAAGAAGAAAATACTATGAAAGAGTGGGATACGCGAGAGAAGAGATAAAGAGATTAAGAGAAGGGGGAGAAAGATGGAAGAGAGAAATAATTGCATGAGATAAAGATACTCAGAAGCAGGAAAGAAGGGCAAAAATAAAGGAAGAAAAATATAACGAGAAATACATAAAAATAATGACAGACAAGACACCAAGGTACATAACACAAGGAAAAGGAATGAATGAAATAAGAATGATTGCAAGGTTCAGAATGGATAATGAAGAAAATGAAAATAAATATTGGATGAGTGATGAGGAGAGAGTATGCAGGTTGTGTGGGGATGAATGGGAAAATATAATACATATAAAAGAGGGATGCAGGAAAACAAGACATGAGGAAAAGAATGGAAGATACTACTAGGAGAGAAAGGGGAAGGAAAACAATGGATGAGGGAAGTGTTGGAGAGGAGGAAAGGGATGGAGGAGAAGAAAAAAATACTGAAAGTTTAGAGAAGAGAAGGATGGGAGGTTGAAGAAGGAAACAGGAATTAGTTGAGTTATAATTTAATGAAATATTATGTTGTTTTTTTTTTTTTTTTTGAATTATTGAATTGACTGAGATGCAGAGGAACCCCTACTGTTTCCAAACATCCAGAATAAAGAGAGTGACGGGGAATCTTCTATTGAAGACAATGGCTATTGGCAAAACCAGGAGCTTTACCAGCATATCCTGGAAATTTTTTATGATTGATCTTAGACTTGTTTCTAGCTGTTTTTGTTTTCCAGTTCCAAGTTTGATTGATGTTCTACCCGTTATCAACTGTTACTGCCTCGGGTACCGAGTATGGAGTAATGCTCTACACGTTACAAACTGTTCCAGCCTCGGGTATCAAGTTTAAATAGATGTTCGAGCTTGGATAGATAGTCTGCCATTGTCTCTGGCTTTAACAGATGTCAAACCGGTCACCGCCCTTAGCTGCTTTCCGGTATTCCATTTGGCCAGCTGTCCTATCCGTCACCATATCTGAATGCTGTCCAACCTGTTCGAAACCTCATTCAAATGCTTCTAGGTACGATGCATGCCATCATGTTTTATTCACTTTTTAATTGTAACCTTTTGTTCTTTTAGATGGGCCAAACTATAAAGCATTGCGACTTTCTTCTATAAATACGTCAAAAAAAAGCTAACAGCCATCAACCCATTGTTCAGCCTCAATCATAAACCTTCTACATTTATTTTTCTTAATTAGTGTTGAATAAACTCTCGTGTTCCAGTAATTAACTTTTTGATCTATTATTTCAGAGTTTATCTTTAGAAAAACTGAAAAATTATTACCATGAAATTTTGTCAGTGGCGGGAGTTATTACTACCCACCGTAGGGCAGTATTGCACACCCTTCTATTAGGTCATTTTTTAATGTGAAAAATGACCCTTTGAATGTCAACACTAGAAAAGGAAATATTTATCATAATATTTAATTTTTATTTGTGTCTAGCTTGTACAGTGACCGTGTTAGATTTCTTATGCCAAATAAACAGAAGATAACAAAGCCGCTGTATGCAAAAAATTTTTGTAAATAAGTTGTGCTTAAGGTACAGATATGTAAATAAAAAAACGTTTATTTGAACAAAATTGTATGGTATAAGATGTATACAAAATTCGTCAATGACAATAATATATGATTTTGTTTCTAGCTATGTTTTTCAGTTATTTAGATTACGAGGATGTATTGATATCTAGTTAGCCTAGACCAGTTCCTTGCATAAACAAAATATTGCGTTACCATAGCAACGAACAATAACTTATTAGAAGTGTCAGTGTAAAGTTTGACGTCAAAAAGTAAACCAGAGTCACGCAATAAATTAAATGAAAAAGATGTCCACCGAAATTGTGAAAATCGAAAAATTGGAGTATCGAGCCATCATCAAGTACCTGTATTTAAAAGGGTTAAGAGGTAAGCAGATTTACGAAGATATGCTTAATACCCTTGGTGATCAATGTCCTTCGTATGCGACCGTCAAAAATTGGAATGCAAGCTTCAAAAGAGGTAAATTTTCCATTGAAGATGATGACCGATGGGGAAGGCCAGTTTCTGTGTCAGTCCCCGAAAATATCGATGCAGTTCATGACATGATTTTATCAGACCGTCGAATTGGGCTAAAACGGATATCTGAAGCACTGAATATTTCATACGAACGCGTTCATCATATGGTTCACGTCAATTTGGACATGAGAAAAATTGCTGCAAAATGGATCCCCAAATGTTTGAATGTTGACCAAAAGCGTGCAAGGGTAGAAGCATCGCGTTCGATCTGTGCTCGATTTGAAAACGATGTAGACTTCTTAAACCGAATTGTTACTATGGATGAGACTTGGGTACATTTCTACGATCCAGAAACAAAGCAACAATCGATGGAATGGCGACACTCTGGTTCTCCAAGACCTAAGAAGTTTCGTGTCCAAAAATCTGCTGGAAAAGTTCTTGCTTCAGTTTTTTGGGATTGCCATGGAGTAATCATGATTGATTTTTTGGATAAGGGTAGAACAATAACTGGAGATTACTATTCGACATTACTGACCACTCTACGGGAAAATATTAAAGAGAAAAGACGCGGAAAGCTATCCAAAGGTGTTTTGTTTTTGCAGGACAACGCCCCTGCACACAAATCTCATGTTGCCATGCAAAAAATTCGTGATTTAGGGTTTGAATTACTAGAAAACCCCTTATTCACCCGATTTGGCTCCGTCCGACTATCACCTCTTTCCTCAACTAAAAAAAGTTTAAAAGGTCGTACATTTTCTTCCAACAAGGAGGTAATAGAAGCTGTGGAGGTCTGGTTTGCAGAGCAAGAAGAAACATTTTTTTGAAAGGTCTAGAGACGTTGCAGGTTCGCTGTAATAAATGTATCCAATTAAGAGGAGAATATGTTGAGTAATAAAATATTTTGACATTGAAATTTTGTTTGGTTCTATAGTAGGCTAAGAATTTTTCAATATATCCTCGTACATAATCGAATGAATGGAAGTGGAACCGTATTATTGCAGCTATTAAAACACGTGTTCAAATTATTGCTCATTTTCACGTTGTATGACTTATACGTAATTTCTGCGTTGCCACCTGTTTAAAAATAGCTGCACTATTTCTTGACATTTAGTATTTATCAAGATGACGAATTCATAAAATTCACAAGCTTTTGATGATTTTTCTCGTAATGAATAAAGAAACGGCTTTGATATTTTCATAACAAAACATTAAGTGCAAAAGGAAGATACTAACATACTTCATAATTTATATCTTTGATTAAAACTTTTGAAACTTTGAACAAGAATAAATAGTAACTGTGCATCAATTTAAAAATTTGACTAGATTAGCCCCTTAACCTTTCAGAAGTCTATTGAAAAACACAAAATTTTATAAAGATAATTATTTGATAAAGGTAAAAATGTTAAAATAAAACACGCAATCCAGCGACAGCGTTTGAACTACAACTTTTTCAGTGCCCCTTTTGCATTAATACATAATAGAAAAATTTAAACAAATTAATAAAATTGCTTATTTAAACACACTGTAATTGTAGTACATAAAAATACTTCTTTTGTAATTAACTGTTTAATTATTATTTTATTTACTCTTATTTCAAAAAAAAATAAGTGCTTAAGCAATAAAAATATTATTTTGATTATCACCCTCTACACAGAATTTATGAATTGTGAATTAATGGTCTATAAAATTCGTGGTTATCAAAAAAAAAAGAAACACTCTCAATAACTATATACATAAATGTGTAGTTTATTCATGAATTTGTTCCAACGCATTAACCTGCCATAACATTAAACTAGGCAACAAAAGAGAACTTCTTAAATGAAACATCACTTCAAATATGATTGACGTTGAACAAGAAAATTTTTCTTTTATCATGAGTTCAATCTAGAGAATAAAGTAATATAAAAATTAACTTAGTTTCGTATTTGAAGTTTGTTCTGAAGTTAGTTCAATTTTAACTACCAAGTTGATGTTTATATACACGGTAAACTTTGGAATTTTTCTTTCTGGGCAGACATCTCGTATAATTTTTAAGTTTTACGCAATTTTTACATTATTTTATCAAACATAGTAACATTTAATTGTTCGTTTTTTGGTTGCCCGACATCGTTGTCAACTAAAATTGTTTAATAGAATTTCATTTAAACTGTACTTTTTTCATTCTTTTACAACTTGTGTATGTACAGAAGCCCTACAAAAGGATAAACATTTTTTTTAATATTTGTGACGGTTTCAAAATTTCAAATAAAAGCATCAAAACAAAAACTGAAATAATATTTAAATCAAAATAAATTAGCTAGATAGAAAAATAAAATTAAAAATTTTAAATTGGATTTATTTTCGAAAAAAGATACTGTAATAAGAATGACGAAAGGCAAAGGAGACGACAGAAATCGGTTTATCTATATCGAGAAATGGAGTGTTACGTGAAACCATCTCAGCTAATTAACTTGACCGGGTATTTCTGCTAAGGGAATTGATACCTAATTATTCTAGTTGTATAGTGTTTCACCGCAGAAACCAAACACCAGGCAATGTCATTCCACAAATTTAATTTACAACAACTTATAAACTACGTACACAATTTCGAATTCTAACTATTGTTGGAAGTCAATACGTTGGTATTTTAACAATCAGTTCGCATCCCAAAAATCGTTATCATTTTAAGCATTGCTGGAAAGTAAATATTTTAGTTGTTTGTAGTTTAAATATTTAGGTATTTAGAAATAGAAGCAATACAGAAAAACACAATCAAATATTTATTGCCGAATTATTGAAACAAATATTATTATTATTATTGTCGCTGTTGTATTTGTGGATTTTAAGAACGGCGTAGCTGGAATTTGATTAAATATAACAATTTAATAAATTCTTTAAAAGTAAGTTAAATTTAAATTATTAGCAACTCAAATAATTTGTAAAATTTCTTAAAATATTGTTTTCATACATAAATTTAATAAAACCTGCATGTATTCAATCTCAATACTTGTAAAAAATATATGTACGAATGAGTAAATGTAGGTATTATGACCTAGTGGCCAAACGAATACAACAATTTGATTTAAATTTCTATAGGTTTTTCAGAAATACTTTCTTTTTCTATCCGTAAAATTAATTAATTAATTTAAATTTGTTTCAAAAATACTTTTACATTTTGCTGATAAATTATTTCAATATAACAATAATAAATAATTTTTAATTGTTAACATAAAACTTTAATTTTGTTAAATAAAAGATATTTTCTAAATTCATGTGTATGTGCAGTGCCAGGCTGCAGATAAATCTTTGCTATGAGAACACCAGCTTTCTCTTGCGGGAAAGTGAGGATTGGATGCCACGACATTTTGGCCTCTTCACCCCAAGTTCAAAAGCTGCAGCAGGACCTGCACCTCTTTTGAATGTTTTGCAGCAAGAGTATCTAACATCGCTTAGATGGCGCCATGCACTTTAACGCACACAAGTCTTAATAATTTACTTAGTTTATACTATTTACACGTGTCCATGTTAACACGAGATGTCGCAAGACACACATTTTACTAACAAATGAAGTCTGGGCGTTCACTATTCGTTTAGAAGAGACCAAAAGTTACAATAAAGTTGAATTGTCAATGAAGGCTAATGCATGTTATAAAATGTACTGTGCCGTGAAAACCTGCCAGCAATTTTTGGCAAGATAAGCTATGATATTCTAGAGAAGTCAACATTAAAACTACAAATACAGGAATGATGATAGCAAATATATCTACAAATTCTTAAAGAATCTAGTATTTGTAAGGTTTGTTTATCCAATAGAGTGCCAAGTAAAAACTAAAACATTTAACCAAGTCCGGACTCAGGTTGTGATTATGCAAACAAAACGGTTCTATGTATGGGCTACAAATCAAATAAATTTTGTTTAAACTGTTTTTGCATAGTAGGACACTCTTAACTTTTTTGAAGGTTTGGCGTTCAGATAGTTCTGTTTTTTTTTATAGTAAATCTCAAAGTTTGTGTAAACAATTATTCCAACAGAATTTGAAGCATAATCCATAGAAAAAACTTTTAAAGATAAAATCCAGGATAGATCGAATGCCTAAACCTCCTAAACGAATAGAAAGCAAAGCGTGATTCCAAAAGGTGTCAATAAGTTCAATGTTAAGAAGCAATTGCAAAGTGTTTCCTAATACAATTGTCAAATCACTTACATTATTGGGAATTTCCTAAATGGACATCGCAGAAAATTGCTGAATGTTGGAATTCAAAAACGATTACGCAGTAGAAACAAAACTATATAAGGATTAATATTTAATTCATTACTAGAAAGATAAAAAAAATATCTAAAAGTTTGGAAACAACAAAAACAACCCTTTCTTTGACTAACGGTAAACCTAGGATGTATAAGTCTCTGGTAGCAGTAACATGAATGTTGGGAGTAACACTCTTGTAAATTGAGTCGATTTCATCTTCAGAATAATTTGACAAAAATATAACTTGTATTTATAACATATTCAAAAAACAGAACAGTGTGTTTAAAACTAGTAATAAAGTTTTGCAGATCTTCAAAGACGTCAAAATATCAGCCTCCTAAAATCCCGTTAACAAGATACCAAACATTCAGTTTGGATTTGAGTTTTAATAGAAGTATGAAAGGCAATACTAAAGATTGTTGGGTTAAGAAGGTCTTCTGACAACCTACAGATGATTCAATAAATTTTTGACTATACCATAAATTAAATGGAAAAGAATAGCATTGCCAGGTGATAATGGTTAACATCAATTTATAGTAGTACTTCTGCAAAAGCGTGTTGAGAAATATAGCTGTATGTGTCATTGTTCCACAGACTGTGACGTTTTTTGTGTAAACCAAAAAACGCACCTTTTAGTAACATAAACATATTTTCTTAGTCAAAATTGCGCCATCCGCTAGGCAACTAATGTTGCGCACGTACCTTTGAGGCGGTTTCCATGCTTTGCCGTTTGTATCAGGACTAAAAAGGCGCTGTCTACTTTCCTTTTGAAGACAGACGCTGATATGACAGGTTGTTGTTCGCTTCCGAGTTAAAGTTGGGAAAAACTTAACAAGAAGAATTTATTTACCTTATCAATTCCATAAACCCTTTGGGAGATCTCTCAAATTCTGAAGTGATTGGCGTTAGACCACTGTCACTTTCTTTTCTACCGCCATTAAAAATTAACGTGGATGCTATACTAGAAGTTCCTGGTTGCTTAAGAATCTATTTAACCATTTGCCGGGGACCGAAAAGTCAAGTAACTGCTATCTAATGATTGCGATTCCACGGTCAAGATTCATCACCTAAGAGAACCTGGAGATCTTGTTTTTTAGGGCCAAGCTGAATATCCTCTCGAGATACGGTCTTCTGTGGATTTGACATCCTAACTTTTGCGCATTGCTACTCGTTTTATGTGAATTTGAAAGATTTTCAAAACATTCATTTATTGTTTTGCGCCATTTTATTCTGCAAGCTTTCGCTATTCATAAAAAAACGTAAATAAGTGCCACACGTGTTTGTGTGGGCAGTTTAGTAGTAAAATCTAATGTGTCGGTGTAAAACGTGGATTAATTCATACGACCACGCCTAAACCGTCGCGACTAGCATATATTTTTCTTAACGGTTCGAACTCATTATTGTTAGATATTGTTTGATATAATTATTTGTTAATTATTGTTTATTATGTGTACAATGGTCTACTCACTTCCTTGTGTAAAAACCAAAATTATAGGTCCATTATTTTACGGTTCGTTTTTGTGTTCGGGAATCCTAATCTTTCCCGATTAGCTACTACACACTTAGGTAGGATGTCGCCCTCTCATCATCTCTTCTCCAAATGAAAGCCTTCGATCTAATTACTAATAAGTACATCAACGATCCCTCTGCGACTGACAAAAATGCCGGCAAGGTTTTCAACACTGTTTACCAAATTTTAAGTTTGTTTACAAATAAACCGTAACAAGCCACTCCTTACTACAATTCCTAATTTGGAAATGAGACAACAAAATGTCCATTAAGTCAAATTCGACCATAATTTTTAGATAATTCAGTTAAAGTAACACCTTAAACGACAAGTTAACTCGTTATTGATTTTAGCAATTGTTGACCATTATCTCCGACGGACTTTCCTACTAGATTTTTTTAATTTTGAAGTCTCAAGCAGTCAACACCAGCAGTTGGTCCATTTGGAAAAGTCATATTACCTGGAAGAGTATTCTTGTCGGTGACATTGAGTAATAAGTCGGCGTCAGTTGGTGGTGAAAAAGGGAGCAAATTGTTTGAAAGTTTTGGAGTTATCATCTGCCAAGTATTCTCATGAAGTCAGCACACAAAAGACACAAACAACAGTTAGGTTCTATTGATGTTCTATAAAATTTCATCTTTTGATGTTAATTTGACATGTGATTTTTCAGGCTAATTTCGTTGTTTCAAATTTTAAATTTTTGCAAAGCTAACAAATAAATTTTGTATTATATTTTTTAGGAATCTTTTGTTTCTGACAAAGAACTGATTTATATTCGGTGATATATTCTGGACGGAAGTATCTCCCCAAACTTGAACGTACCCCTTTGCTTTCTGAGGAAGTTCATTGCCAAAATTCTTGGAAATGATGATGAACTCTGCTATTATGTCGCAATATTTTTAAAACTACTGCCACATATATTACCCTGAGGTACTGAAAAATTAATAGAAAAATTATTTATTGGAATCTAAACTAATAATTAAATTAATTAATAATTTAATTAAATTAATTATTATTAAAAAGAATACAAAATAACTAACGTAATCTTTCTGTAACAAATCGACTTGAAATATTTTCAAGAAAATTTCCATGTGTTAAAAAATAAGGAGCTATTGGTTTTTTTCAGGGTAATTCGTGGAAAATGTTTGATAACATAACTGTAAGATAATTTGTAAGTATTCGAAAAAGAAAAATTATAACAGATATTCTCTTGTTAAAAATTATCTGTCTAGCTATTTTTCTAGATATCTACCTAGCTACTCATTTAGCTGTCCAACTAGCTACCCATCTAGTTACCCATCTGGCTATCCATCTAGCTATCTGTCTTGCTATTCATTTAGCTATCCATCCTAGCTATCAATTTAGTTATCCATCTAGCTCTCTTCATCTCGTTATTTATTTAGCTATTTATCTAGCTAGTATTCTAGTTATAGATTTTGATATATATATTTAAAAGTAATGAGACGTTAAAGGTTGAAAGCAAATAAATAACAAATAAAAATGGCTGAATTACGTGAATTTATTCTGTGTACTTCCCCGCTCAGAAGGAAAGTAACGAGAGATATAAAATAATGCCCAATTCAGATGAGTTAGTTAATGTTAAGAAAGCTTACACTTTAAGAGCAAGTAACTCAATGTTGCGTACGACGACATTAAATATTCAAGACCAAAATAATTTTCGCGCCACGTAAAATTAAAAGCATACTTTCGAAAAAAAAAATGATGATGATAAAACTCTAGTAAAAAATCTATCACCACAAACTCCAATCTTTTGGTATGTATACGTGCTTACACATAAATGATATAAATTTTTGAAAATAAAAGGTGATTTATGATTCATGGTACACAAATATACCAACCTCGATGATTCGTTGTTACTAACATTGCTATTTGTGAATTTCTTAAAAAAATCACAGTTTACTTGAAATCAAATAGTGTTGATGTACACACGCCACATTGTTTTAGAAAAACCATTGCCACATTGATTACAGACAATGATGCAGATATTTTACAATTAAAAAGACAATAAAGGTAAAAACAAAACTCAGTTGCTTAAAATTAAGTAGAAAGATCCTAAGTAAGAAATGCAAATATTTCATCAGTACCGAGACCTTCTTCTATAAGTTTATATATTAGTAAATTTACAACTAATACAATAGAGAACTGTAATGTCATTATAAATTTTAGTAATGCAAATTCTAAAAAGTGACAGAATCTTAAATATATTTTAAGTTTTAGCCAGTACAATAAAGTTACTTAAAAAAGTACTTTCTCCAAATTAATTGTTCTATAACATTACAAATTACATGTTTAAAAACTAAAAATTTATAATATAAAATAGATGTTACAGGAATAATACAAAGTTAAACCATAATTTTAACCCAGTCAAACAAAAAATGAAAACAAGAAATAATGTCATTCAAAAATTGGCAGGAACAACTTGGGGAGCAGATGCAAAGACACTTCGTACAGCTGCATTGGCATTAGTTTATTCTACGGCTGAATATTGTGCTCCTGTCTGGTTGAATAGTTATCATACAAAAAAAATAGATGCCTAGTTGAATTGCACTCTGCTTATAATTAGTGGAACCATTAAATCTACTCCTCTCAATTGGCTTCCTGTTCTTTGTAATATTACTCCATCGAACATTCGACGAAAATCTACGTTAAAACGAGAATAGGATAAATGCCAACTTAACAAAAACTTGCCAATTTGGAATGACATTGACAACCCTCCTGCTAAAAGACTTCAATCTCGAAGTCCTATATGGTTGAAAGACTACTTGTTGAAAGTTGAAGAGTGGAAAAACTTATGGTCTGGAGTTGATGTTTTCAATAAACATCTTATTGATGATCCAACAATAGAAGTTCCGGGCTTTGATAAAAAGAAAAAATTTGGTCAAAAGTAAATCGCGTAAGAACATGCCATTCAAAATGCAACTCTATGTTGTTCAAATGGGGTGCGATTTCATTAATCCAAATTGTGACTGTAGAAACGAACCAGAGACCGTTACACATATTGTAGAGGATTGTCAATTAACGAAGTTTAAATGAAGGTTTCCAAACATTCATAATTTAACGGATGAAGCAATATTATGGCTTACGAATCTGAAGGACATCTAAAGTTCAGCAATGTTTTGTATTCTTGTCTTGATTATCTGTTTTCCATTATTTTGTTTTGCTATTTCTTTAACCTACTATTTTTTCGTCATTGTCGTGACTGGCGCTTGGACCGGTCCATTATATGTCGTCATGCAATGGCTGTGCTGTTATATTTTATGTTCTTATTTACTTTCTATAATGTTTACACACTTAATTAATATTATTACATGTGAATACTAGAGTGGGTAAGGGTTGGCATGTTTAGGTTTTAGTGGTTTTCCTAAACCTTGAAGTAAATGCTTTGCCAAGACGAACCAATCCACTATTGCACACGGTTTCGTCACCACACTATACAGGTTTATACTGATCTTCTGGGCCACCATACATAACACTTACATCACAATACAATATTTGTATAATGTACCATACGAATAAATAGAAATAAACAGGAGGACTTGTTCAATGTTGTCCAAGACCTTAAGTTCTTATTCAATAAAATTGATATTTTACCGAATGCAAAATACAAACCTATTACGAAAACAAAATTTGTGTTACGTAGCTTAGAACTCCAATATCTGACAATTTTTCATTTTTCAAATCACTAAATTAGAGATGGTCTAAATGTTTACTTATGAAATTCGCTTCACTGTAAATTTTGAAAATTCAAATTTAAAAATGGCAAACCTTAATATGTTCCAAGTTTAATTCAATAAAATTATACATAAAAACAAAAGGGTTGTGGCTGTGTTTATTTTATGAACATGTGTGGCATCAGCAAAATTCAGGGAAATTTATGCAACCAGTCGATCAGATCAGTAATAATTATTGTTAGCTAGACCGTAAAAAATTTCAACGTGAATATCGTAATAGTCTACTTCCTAACTCTTTGTATACATGGTAGTTGCAATATTGCAATGTGATTGTGAATAAATATCTTTCCACTCCATTCACCAAAGAATTTGTAAAGTGATCACACTTTTTTCTTAATAAACTAATAAATAATAAAAAAAAATTACTCAACAATAGTAATAAATAGTGTTCAAATAAAAACTGAGCTGGACAAGCGACGGAATTAAATTGATTAAATTATTTTTACAGTGTACACCAAAAGTACAACAATATAACGCGCGGTGGCCTGGAACTCTCCATTAAAACGTGATATAAATATAACTTAAAAATTTACAGAAATTAATGTATTCCTACATACCTTAAGTTCTAACTTAATAATTCATGGGGCCGTGACGTAGTGTGTCGTGAAACTTGTTGTCAGCTTTTTTATATCTTAGGTGTAGAGTGCTATGAAACGTGCAGATCCGCGACATGAGGCCCAAAAAAGTTCACCGTTAGATTTGGGCCTATACAATATTGGATGCAATATATTTTTTCAAATTGTACGTCAGCTTTTTTGCAGACAGGTTTCTAAAGGATGGTTTAGTTACCAAAGCCAAAAAAGCTGACGATTTTATCCACACCCAAACGTTCAGGTCTATACAATTCTCATTGCAATGTGCATTGGCAATTGTATCGTCAGTTTTGTAAATTGCTTTTTCTCGATGTTGCAATATTGTATGGGCCCAAATCTAACAGTAAACTTTTTTAGCCTCATGTCGCGGATCTGCACGTTTCATAGCATTCTACATCTAAGATCTAAAAACTGACATACAAGTTTCCGACACATTATGTCGCGAGCCCTCGGACTATAAACTTTGAATCAGCTAATTACTTTGTTAAAAAATTAATAAATGTAATCTAACCAGCCCAGTTTCATTTGAAAACCAGTTATATATCAGAATTTATATTGCTAAAACAATTAGAATATTTATAGCACAATAATAAACATTGTGCAACCAAAAAGATACTTGCGTCATTATTTTCTGATGTACGAAATAACGTAAATAACGTGAGTTAGACATAGAAATGTGTAAAATAAAGAGGGAAGATTTACTATATGCGTTATGAATAAAGTTAGTCAATTGACTTCAATTTTATTTAAGGTGACGTTCTGTCAAATGTTCATTTTGTATTTTTGGTTATTAATTGCTGTCACTTGTTACTTTTGAAGGTTAGTATTTTTATTGACAACCACATATCTTGCCAACACTGTTTTCGTAAGTTTCTAATTTTAACCAATAACTAAATAGTAAATGTTATAAATTGACTCAGAAGTTTTTAACATTGATTCTTTTGCATATAATTATGAAGCAGGGATCTTCTTTTCTGGCAAAAAGTTTATTTATATAATTTTAACCGTTTTACAAATCACTTAAATTAATAAATTAATTTTTAGGTAGATTCAAAAATAATTATTTCAAATCTTGCTTGATATTTAGATTAGACTTGCTCCTAAATTATTACACTATTAAGACATTGGTCTAGAACCCGTTCTCAATTAATTGAAAATGTTGACGTTTTGGCATTTTACATAAATCCCTCACATAGTGGCCAAAACGTTGCCACTATTTCAGTTGTTCTTGTTTTTCTGCCTCCACCAAAAAACCCTTATGATTATATATTATTTTACGTTGTGCTCCTACCTACAGGGTAGAATCATATAACAAGAGGGGCAATACCGGGTATCCCTTGTAATTCAAATTTTTCACTCGTGAAACCGTCAAAATCTTCTTCTGACCAACCAGATGTGCCTAATTTTTGCGCATTTTAGTGCATTTTATTCTCCTATTGTTCTTGGTAGTATATGAGTATTATGGGTACCGTTCCTTGCAGTAAAGAATGTTGTCAATATTCTCGTCCTCCAAGTCTTCTTCTATAATGTTATCCTTTGCAAATTTCTTATTTTCTAACCTAATTTTTCTTTTGACACGCTAAGTTTTTTGATTGTTTGGTTTTATGTGGCGAATCAGTTGAGATCACAGTCTTTCCTCTGACACGATTAAGTTTGGTTATTTTTGAGTAGTACGTAGAGACCATTAACACGTCTGTTGGAAACACAGCAAACGAAGAGAATTGGGTTTGTGGATTAAAACTAGACAACACCGTTGAATTGTTATTTAAAATTGATCTATCGAGTGTAATTTTTCTGTTAATAATATTCATAGAAAAATCTTCAGGGTTTAGCAGTAGATTTATACTAGATGCACCAATTACAAAGGAAAAGTTTCTTGAAACATTAATTTGTGGAATTATAAAATTGTTGGCTTGGTCGGTATGTTCAGAGGTGTCTGATGATTTGTTCAAACTTATTTCAGAAAGTTCAGCTAGAGAAGAAGGTCTTTTAAAAAATGTTAATTGAAGTGTAGGTTGTTGTAAAATTTCATCGTCATCAAAAACATTGTCATCAAGTAACTATTCTTCCAGGATTGTGGCAAATACATCCAACGGCTGCAGTTTATGTAAGTATCGAACCACGTGAATTAAGTGCAGCTAACGTTTCAGCGGATGCCCGCCTCGAAATTCACATTCTCTTGTGTAAATAGCATAGATTATAGATTCGTTAAATAATATAGCATTATTGTATAAAAGTGTTACTAAATTACACAGCGTAGTCTACCAAAAACGAGAAGACGAGTTTTTGACTACTTACACTCAGATATTCAAAAAATGTCGATTTTATATTGAAGCGGAACAAATATTGTTGTAGTTCCATAGTGTCAAGAAAAACATATTGTTCTTGAAAATCACCACTTTTGGTTTCCGGACCTGGTTATCAAGACCCTCCCAGATAAATAGGAAAAAATTTACAACACAATTTCACAAAACACAATCACATTACCCACTTAATTAATATTATTACTTGTGAATACTAGGGTGGGTAAGGGTTGGCATGTTTAAGTTTTTGTGGTTTTCCTAAACCTTGAAGTAAATGCTTTGCCAAGATGAACCAATCCACAATTGCACACGGTTTCGTCACCACACTGTACAGGTTTATTCTGATGTTTTGGGGCACCATACATAACACTTTCATTACAATACAATATTTAAAATGTACCATACGATTAAATAAATAAATAAAGTGTCATCCTAAAGTAGGAGTAGGGTGTACCCCAAAAAAAATTTTAATGACCAATGTATTTCTAAACATTTGTTTTGAGAAGCCGAACAGTAAGCTTTACTTACTAACTAATGTTTGAATTTTTAAATTATGATCAATAGTTTTAAATTTTGGTATCTTTACAAATATAACTTGATGGTTTTCAATAAACATAAAAACCACAACGTATTTAATCGAAAAATTTTGAATCATCAGTTTGGTATAAACTTTCAATAATAATTTCAACAACAAATTGACTTTTTGAATCACTGAGTTTATAAGTATAAAAAACCAGGCTGTTTATTATTAAAATTTATTATTAAAAAATTCCAATATTACTGGAAAGCTTGTTGTTCCTGCTCTCAAATCAAACGTTTAAAAAATACGTTGTGTTATTTAAACTTTTGAGGTACAACTAACCCTCCATCAACATAATTAAAAATTCTAACAAATTTGTCCCACTCCAAAAAAAAAATTACGAGCGTTTTTTGGTGTAAGTTGTCAAAAACCTATGTGTTTTGTTTTCAGTAAGCCACCCTGTATAAGTAACCCCCTACACTCGCTTTCGAAGTAACTTCAATATTATTTCCAGGGCAATTAATTTGTGCCCTCGCTTTAAAATGATTTTATCGAGTTAATTGCTTGATTTTTATTCTAAAAAGTAGAAAACTGGAAATGAAATTATGGCTGATTGATTGGGTGAATTTGTGATTACTAGTAATGATATAAAATAGAATTTATAAAATCATTTTTTAAATAAAAAAGTTGGCCAAAATTGTTATTCTTTTATATTAATTTTTAATTGCAAAATCAAGTTAACGACAATTTTAAATTTAAAACGTAACATAAATAGGGGTTGTTCTTTAGCTCAGTGGGAAATGGTAAGATCGTATTAAAATGTCAAAGTCGGAAGATCACTACGTTAAATAACTTCAGCCCTTGTTTACTGAAAGCCTGTCCAGTAAGGTACTTTTTCTGTTGACTTACCTTAATTTATTACATATTTATTAAAAGTTAACAACATTTGATTGACATTACAAAAATAGTAACAAATCAAATTGATCGCGTGACTAATTTTCATTAATAAAACAACTTACCTAATTAAAAGCTATCTGAGTTACCCTCATATAAATCAAAACAAAACAATCTGACAAATACATAATATTTACCTTGCGTGTCTGCATTACTAACTTAAATATACGCACAAAATGTTAAATCAATGAATTAAAATTGCACCAAAAGATAATATGCACGTAATTAGGCAAATATTTCGGGACTGTTTATAATTGATAACATGAGATTCAAAGCCCTTTTCAATTACGGTTTTGTTCGCAGTTACTTAAACAAGAACGTAAATACCTAAAAGTGAAGCTAAGCGCGGGCTTACTGAGATAAACCAGAGGTTGTTGTGGCAGAACGGATAACAATGGAAACGAAGACGAGAAGCGGATACAAAAAATTCTTTTTTATTAGATCTTACCAAACAGAAATTTATCTTGATGGTGTGGGAGTTTTAAAAAAAAGCAACATTGCAACTGGGTAAAGACTTTGAACGTTAATTTTTTCGGTAGTATGCAAACTAACTTTAAACTCAAAACTTATTTATCTCGGTACCCATTGCACACGTAACTAAAATCAGCGACAGCCGATCATCTACCGACATAAATTGGCAATTGGGCATTGTTATGATACTTTAAGAAATTTCTAACTACATTAACAAAATACAATAAAACAACAAACATTTATTTAACTTCAAGGTGAAGTCAACGAACTCAGCGCAACTTGCAACTAAGCAAGATAAGGAAATTAGACACTATCACGTATAACACCAAACCAAAAACAATATTTCTGTGTGAATGAAATTCATCCCAATTAAAATATGCATAATAAAAACATAGCGTTTATGTTAAAAGGAAAAATGCCAACAGAGGTTACCTAATGTCGGGGCATTTGACAATTTATTTTAGTGTAGACTTTGGATGGTGGTTTGGTAATAATAACGAATTTTTGTTTTTGTACATGCAACAAAAAATATAGGGTTAGTATACGGAAGTAAACGCTATATAATTGTTATAACCAAAATTTTATTGGTATTAAGTTGATTGAAATATAATTCTAAATTAATCGATTTCGTATTGCGTAAGGAAAACCACACCGTTCATGTTTGAACTTTAAATGTATCCATAATTACAATAGAATACTTAATAAGTTCTCGTAACAGATAATTATTTTAACAATTCCGAGGATTATTAAAGGCTTAGATATACAATTACATAATTTAATAACTATTAAAAGCACATAAAACCGTAGCATAGTTTTTTTAGATTAAATAAAACAATATTATTAAACAATACTTTATCGAACTTGGGTCACAGGCTATTTCAGAACCCTATACCATAAAATTTCTGAACAGTTATGAAGCTGTCTAAATCCGGAAGGCGTTCTTTGATATCCACTTAGGCTTTTCTCAAGTACCATTCTTTCCAATCAATGATATTTCTATCCTAAACTAGCGTTATAAAAATTAATGTACGCTCGTTTTAACATTGTTTTTTCTTCAGGTTCAAACGTTTGCCGAAAAACTAATTTCCATTATAAAGTGTTTTCGTTAATTACGCGCAGCTGAATTGTCAAAAATAAAATTAATTGCAGACTTACAAAATTCTATTAAGAAGAATGTTAATTCTAAACGATGATGACAAATCAAATTAAAGCGCATTACAAAGTAACAATTTCGAATTTAGCTAAAGAAATAAAGGTGAGCTACGTCATGTAACGTTCAGATGTAATAATTACTTGAATGAAATTGCGCAGAGGCGCTACCGTCAAGTGTAATTGAAATAAGTGGCGTTTTGCTGGCGAAGGAAAAGCTGGTTATTGTTTACAAGAGATTTTTACTTATTCTGCTTGAAGTTATAAAAACGTATAAAAGGATAATAAAAACAATTATCTTAACTAAAATAGACTTGTGTACTTAATTAAAATTACAATTAAAAGTGGTAGTCAAAATGAGTAATTAAAAAACTTTCAGTGGCGACGTGTGCACGTTCCAATCAAAAAACCACTAAGCGTTAGTAAACCGAACATGTGCGACAGTGAACAATTAAAGTTTCATACGATTAGGGTGTAAAAAAGCTTCCTACAGTTGCAACGATTATGCTAATAAAACTTTAACCGTAGAAATAGAGTTGTAGAAAATTTATAGGTTCATATAAAACATGTCTGATTGCCTTTGCAGTGCTATAACTTCTTTAAAAGACTTTAAATTTTATCTCACTAGTACGGTTACTGAATTGTTCTTTTCATTACATTCGAAAAATAAAATTTTAACTGTCAATTTATTTAATTAACTTATTAAGTTGTCTAAATTTGATTTATGTTTTGTTAAATAATTTATTATATCGCATTATCGACCCCTGATTGTATTAAGAACGCCAGACAAAGACTAAGCGTGAAAAATAATATAGTCTGGGAATTGGAAGTTCTCGCCAGTAATCGCAATTGAATTAGATAGAAGTTAAGTTTTATTTTACTATTTATTTCTTTCGTCATTGAATATTACATCACCCCAGGACAGAACTCGCTAAATTTGATTTCCTTTTATTTTTATTGAGTTTCGAACTAGTTTTATTACCCTAAAACAAAAGAGTCTCTGTTAATTGCAAATTATTTAATCAAATAAAAGCTTTTAAGCGATTTATAGAATACAAATCGGTGCTTTCAACGAATAATTAAAAATTCGTCATGCCAAAATACGTCTTATATATATAAACGATAAGTTTTTCGACTCGTGAAAGCGTTCACGTACGTAAATGTAAGCAACTTATAATATATATATATATTTAAAATAAAACCAATAAAAGTAATAAACTAAATGGTGGATAAAAACAAAGGGGTTTATTAAAATACAACCTGCATAATTTTCGCGTTTAAAATTTAGACTGCGTCGTTTTATCATTTTGTTGAATAAATTTTGAAATGCTTTCTAACCCCCTACCTAATTAGGATACAGAGGTGACATGAATCATATTAATGACCCACATCATAAACACTCACCTAATTAATCAGGTCCCGGTGGACTTCAAATGAAACCTGAAACACAAAATAAAAGTATTACATATTTGTGACAAAACATTTATAATTTCAATTATTCAAAAAAAAAGTCATTACATGCTCGTTTGTTGTAAAACGATTTAAACGTTGTATTGAAAATTGTTGTGTTTTTGAACTACTCTTGATAGAATTATAACAACTAAATAACACATAAATTTAAATGCAAATTAAATATTGATTTTTCACTTAATTGCAGGAAACTACATAATGAAGACATCAGTGATTATTCTAAAACGTATATTAATTCAAATTTTGAATTTTTTTTTGTTCTGATGTAATTGGTTTTGTCTTTACTTAACAAATTTTTATGTGAAGTGAAGAATTATATAACAAAGAACAACATTATTGTAAGTGTTGGTTTTTGTAATTTAGATACTGCAGCTGCCCAGGTTTTTAGTAGACAAGTACTTCTATGATGAAATTTCTTGTAATCGAAACTTCAAACATACAACCGTTCACCCAAAGCTTTATTACTAATTCTGTGACGGTAATTTTCTACTAAACTTTTCCTGTCGGCGCCATTGGTGAAAATATTTGAATTTTGTTTATTTTATAATTAACTTTCTCCCTGTAGGTTAAGTAACTTAATTAACGCCTTGTGTTTATGTAAAATGGTGGGGAATTGCATTTTCCGCGTATTACTCGTCAATCGTTGCCACTTTCTAATTTGTACTTGTCAAAGCTTAATCTATACTAAGAAACTATTGCTTTGAGTAAAGGTTTTTGTTAAAGATATAGCATTGCGTTAATTATTTTCGTGTAGGCAAATCCATTTATTACGTTTCCAAAGTACCCGCATTAGATTAATCCATAGAAAAAATAACCGTTGTATGTTTAAAAACCGCAAAGTTTTTGCCTGATAACCGCCATTACGTTGTTTTTGTAAACCGTACCTACCCGGGTTTAGTCTTTGCTGCCGAACACCTGTGGAACACTCGTTTCTATTTTTTTAACTAGAACATTTGGTTTTCTTCATCAATAACGTTGCGGTCATCTATGAATTTTATCTAGCTCGCGCAGTGAGTACATGCACCAGAGAATCGTCATAACTACAATAACCTCCACCTCTGACACCGCCGAGAAGCCGTTTTCTATTATCTATCAACGATCTTCTGCAATTAACATCATTAGGTTAGATATGCGTACTTAGATTTTAAGATTTCTCTCTATTCGTTTTTGTCATGCTTTAATAATTTTCATGTTTGTACGTACACATTGTTTTGCCACCAAATATTTTGAATTAACGTTCAGATTTAAAAACGCGTTCACTGAGATTTTGTGTTTTACGGACGACCACCTGATTAATACGGATTTTCGGTTTAGGATTTAGGATTTATTTACCTGACGGTCATGTGACAAAATTTTGTCCGTATTCTTTTTGCGTCTACGTTTGAAGTAAAGAAACAATCGTATATCTAAAATACTTATTCACACCCCTAACAACATGTTTCTATCATTGTTAATTTTTATCTTATAACGTCAAAGGTTAATTAGCTAAATTTTATACTGTATTTATTTTATTACTGTTTCTATTGTATGATGTATTGTGTATGTAGAAATCAACACAAGCGGTAACGTTGAGCTCTACAAAATATAATTCCCTAGTTTTTCCGAGTAACAGTTGGTTTATTTCTGGTCCGGTGATCCTACTGCTAAGAACGACTCACTAGGAACGTAGGTGGCGCCCAATTTAAATCTGTTTAAAAGCATCTCTGACCATCATTTAAGCAACGATGGTGAAATATATAAATTACAAAACAATAAAACTAAGCTCTCCGCATTATATTAAAATGTTCTAAATTCACAAGTGTAAAGTGCATGCTAAAAAAAACTGGCTTCTCTGTATTTGGCAAAAAATTCTTTAAACACATATTTATTTCACACTAGAGATCTGCACGGCTATGAAACCAGACAAAGAGACAACTTTAGATTACCAAAATAGAATAGAACTAGTAGTCAAAACTTACTTTTACTATAAAGAATTAAAGTTATATAATTAATTGCCCAACGAAATAAAATATAGTAGCACTAGGTCTGCTTTCTAATCCAAAACTAAAGTATCTGTTAAAAACAAATTTTAGTTAGAAAAAATTGTAACTTAATGTATGTCAAATTTAAGATCCTAATAGTTATTATTAACTAAATAAAGGTTATTTATTATTATTATTATCATCTTGTGTTACAAAACCCTCCCTACCACCCCTCGTCACTGTTGTCAGCCGGCGCTGTTTTGAAAGGAACAACAAATTATTACTATTTCTTTCAAATACACTGTAACAATTTTTACTATTTAAAATGAAATTCAAGAAATTTACGCTTATGAAATCATTTTAAAGTTAAAAAAAAACCAGCATTTGGTTAAACTGATATAATTTAATAATAATGCTGTAGTATGCAAAGAGCCTATAATCTGTGCTATTACGCAAAAAAATAAAAAACTTTCGAATGAGTAATTGCCATTACATATTGCAGTAATTACAAGGTCGTTACAATGTATTAATTTTTAACAAATGTAAAGATAAACTTGTCTATTGTATAGTATGAGGATACAAGGTGCATCGCATAAGAAACGTCACTGAGCAGGAGCATGTTGAGAACCCTAAAATATGATGATATAACTTATCATTATACTATGTTGCACTTTTAAAAAGTTTAAGGCCAAACTGGAGTTCTAAATTTCGAATAAAAATAATATTTTGACTTAGAAAAACCAAATTTGGTGGAAGTTCTAATTGTAACAAATGTAATTAACCGATAGTAGGTAACGTTTAATTAAAACAATTTAAAGAAGTGAGTGAGATTTTTTCAACCTGTTCGAAAATTAAAAAAGAGTTATTATTTTGTCTTATTGGTAATTTAATTTAAAAATTAACAGAATGGAAAATGAACAGGAGATGAAAAAAACCGAAACCGCAAAAGAAAATAAGAATGTTACTATGAAATTGCAAAACAAAAGAGAGACTTAAAAGAAAGGGAAATTTAACTAAAAGAACTAATAATATACAAAGAATGTAGGACGAAGGAGTAAATTAAAAGTTAATAAGAAAGACTAGGGTAGTAAATAAAATTAAATTGAACTTAGCTAAGAATATGACACGAGTAGAATAAAAATCGGAACGAAAATTAGGCAATTTAGTTAAGAAACACGTAAATGTGAAATAAAAAAAGATTAAAACGTATCAACAAACAATTGCTAGGGAAGAGGAGTTGTATTGAAACCAAGTAAAAAGAAGAGAAAAAGGTGAGAAATGAGATAAATAATCTGTTATAAGAACCGGAAGAGAAAATAATAAAATTGGGAAAGAAAACTGTTGATCATTAATAATCTAGATAAAATTAAAGAAATCAAGAGAAAGAAAAGATGAACAGAAGAATTAGAAAGGGAACAAAATTTAGTAATAATAAAAAAATTTAAAAAAAGAAGAAAAAAGGATAAAAATTTATGTCAAAAATTAATGAATCCATGTATAAGACCTTATAGAAGAAATAAAGAAATAAATGATACAACCTATGAATTAAATGTATTGATATTGATATAATAAGAGGAAAATTTAATGTAAATATTTTATATATCCTTTTATAAAAAATATAATTTGTTTAAGTTGCAAAAATATCTATCTGTAGATATATTTCAATTGATTAAGCATTTCATTAATCCAAACAGTTAGAGACGTGGTATATTTGATTAGTTAATGAGGTATTTGCAACGTTTAAACATAGTTCAGTCATATATAAAGTTATATTTTTATTTAAAAATTAAAAAATTGAATACAATAATTTAGAATTGTATTTAACTTTAACCGGGGATTTATGCAGTGGTCGCGAAGTTTGTTAAAATGTATTGTATAGTATTAGGTTACTTTGTGTATTGGATAATGTAAGAATAAAGTGATATAAAGTGTACGTGCTCAAACGAAGTAAAAGTGGCGACGAGAATGTTTCGAGCAGCGAACGATGATGGGTGTCCACCAGAATATGTATGAGGATAATACCTTTCTAGGACTAAATAAATTAATATATCCTCATTTGTCAATCAAAAATTGCATTTTCCAAAATCATTAATAAAATTAACAAGTGAAAACGATTGAAGGTTTGTTAAAAAATAAATATTGGTTTAACAGTAAGTAATTCGTTTTCACGGTGTCTGATTGATTACTTCCGTCCTGTTCCGCTGAATTTTACTTTTTAAACTACGTGGTGTTTCGCCTGCGCTCTGTCTCTAATGGTGCTTAGGTATAACTATTTATAACAACAACGCCCAGTGGTTCTCTATAATATTTTTGCATATTTTATGCGTTTTCCGCATTCAAACACCACATGTAAATACGGACCACGTAAATACGGATCACGAAATACGGATCACGAAATACGGAGACGAAATTACTACGACGACATTACTACTACCTTGTTTTAGCTTTATGCAAGTTGTGAGTGTTAAAGACGGCACCCAATCCTCAGAAACCGTACAAGAGTTTCCTCATCAACCACACCCGTCTCGTATCTGCCTTCGTAGCTACCTACCAGAGGGTATAAGGTTTTGTGCTTGTCTGTTATTTTACGCGACGTTAAACCAGTTAAAAATCGACCCGGACTTCGCCGTCGATCAACGATTTGCCTGTCGCTGACCGCGTCGTCGGATTAGTGCGCCTAATTAGGAACGGGTACTGCGTTCGTTAAGCCCGTTACGATACGCGTTTTCCTGTGTTTTGTACAATTTGTGTTATTGTTGCCTAAAATAAACTTAAATTGTGATTTGTTTTCAGTGCGAGTATTTTATTGTAGCCCTAAGTACGAGTACATTAACCGTTCTATCTTGCGGAAATGTAGCATTCTCTTTATAGAAAGATAGTGGCGTCGGGCTTTGACAACCAATGACTGAGACGGTCCCTTCAGTATCTTGACTAATATCTCGAACACACGCCTCCCGTTACTTTAGCCGGACGATACGGTGGCACCGTCGAATACGAAGTTTAGACCGGTTCAATAAAATACTTATCTGTTCACCCTCTCACTCTCTCTTATTTTAATTATATTCGTCGAGAATCCCAAACTCGGTCTATTTTTTATAATTTGTACGTTACAATTGTTTATTTATATTACTCTATATTGTTAGAATTCTTGTTAAATTTGCCAAATGTGCAATGGACGAGTGTATTAACCGCAAGATATACATAACAATCATTCACACATTTGTAGCATACGACGAACTAGAACTACCATTGGAAACAGATGCTACAACAGAGGAAGTAATCTAAATTTGTTTTTGTTTAGTTTGAGGTTTGCGTGTTTTTTGGTCGCATGACATTATTGTCAACAAAAATGGTTTAATAATGATAGACCCATTTAATTTACATTTTTCTTTACACGCGATTTAAATTAATTTGCATGAATTATATAAAGTAGCTGTCATACACAATTATTTACAATGCATGTGCTCCTGTAAAAATAAATAGTCAATGTTAAAAAAAAAACTTTAGAGAGATTTTTCCTTTTATTAAAACTAATTAATTTTGAATACTTCCTATCATGATGTTTTTGTCTGATAGACAGTCGGTTTTCATCTCATTTATTTATGGTTTCTTGTAAAATAATTCATGTTAATTTTAACAAAAAATCACAGACAACTGATTAGTGAAATCAGTGCTTAAATCATTTTTTTAGAAACAGACAAACAGACAAACAGGATCGCGTAAATAAAAGTTTGAATTAAGTCTAAAAAACACTGTACTTTAGTTGACTAGGAAACAATATTCACTTTTAATTCTAAACAAAGTATTAATCAATATAAAATTTTAAAACTAAGGTAGTTATATAGTATTCATCTTTGAGCTCAGATATGAAGTCCAATGTTAAGAGTACACCGACATTTTGAAACAAAACATAAGAATCTAGAATAAAAATACATACCTAAATTAGAGTTTGTAAAAACAAGTCAAATTGGGGGTTTATCTTCTAGATAGTATTTTTACTAGAGAACTGAAGAGTGTTATTTCTTAAAAATGAATGTCAGCCCACCTGGACACCTTTATAGAAAGTAGCAAATGTTAAAAAACACAAATAAAAAAACAACTCGGGTTGAGAAAACTTAACGGACGAAGCTGTATTATGGCTTAAAGACATCTGAAGTTAAGTTTTATATTCTCGATCCTGATTAATTAGTTTTCCATTATTTTGTTTGCCGTTCCTTTTTTTTTGTAATTGTCATGACTGGCGCTTGGACCGGTCCATTACATGTCGTCATGCAATGGATGAGCTGTTGTATTGGATGTTTTTATTTACCGTCTATAATGTTTACACACCCAAGACGAACCAATCCACAATTGCACATGGTTTTGTCACCACACTATACAAGTTTATACTGATTTTCTGGGGCATCATACATAACACTTACATCACAATACAATAATGAAAATGTAACATACGAATAATTAAATAAAAATAGGACAGTTCCAGATTAACGGAGTTTAACGATACAGATAATATGGGCTAGATGCATAATCACATTTTAAAACTAATAACATTAATTAAACCCAAATGTACTAATAATTATATTGATTTGAACTATTTACTCTTAACATACATTAACAAAACTTTTACCAATCGGTAAGAAAATATTTAAAAAACGAAAATAAATTGGTCACACAAGCTAATTTGTTTTGTAATTGTAAAATTATAGATGTTAGCTCCTGCAAGCTACAGTTTCCTGAAGAAAGATCTTAAGATTCAAATTTATTTTTAAAAATAAATATACAGGAAGAACCAACAGTTACGTTAAGGATTCAGCAGACTTTGTTCAAAAAAATTCATGATATCAACATAGAACCCCAGAACAATTTTGTGAGTTTTGACATTAGCAAATTCTTTAAACAAGTAAATGGAGTGGCAATGGGACGTCCACTGAGTCCAATGATTGCCAATGTTTTCATGGAGAGATGAGAGAGAGAGAGGGGGCGAGAGAGAGAGAGAGAGAGCAAACACTCTAGTTTCCAATTCACTATAGAGCACACAGCGTACAAAACCTTTACACACATGGACAGGTACCTGCAAATATCACCGAAGTCAAAAGTATGGAATAATTAATACCCTCACGGAACGAGCTCAAAGAATATGTGAATAATAACGGGTACACTAGGAAAGAAATAAAACTATCAATGAAGTCCAAAAGATCAAGAGCACAGGGATCCCAGAGTCGATTCACTACCGTCCACGTATACCTACCATAAATATACAAAAGTCACAGACCGCATAGGAAGAATTCTACAGAAATTCAGTAGACATCAGATCAACAAAGGACAAAACCGATAGAAACTAGACTTCAAGAACATCGACCAATCTGTCGTCTTTAACACATCAAAAAGTCAACGGTAATCAAACATGCGTTTAGTAATAGAAATCACAGGATACAGATTGGTTAAGGCCATCAAAATCTATAAATATTGAGAAAACTTTAAATGAAGGGAAGAAATTCTGAGGCTTAACGTGATATGGAATCCAATCCTCAAAGAAACCCAAACGACACAAAACAAAAACTGGATTTGACCGGCGTAATGTCAGTCCCTCACTTTTGAACCAGTATAAATATAACTACAAAGCAGACCTCATGAGTCTACATCCAACATCAAAGGTGACCACTTGCTATAGTACGACTAATCAACGGCCGCTAGCAGACCGGAATCTAAACTACCCTAGCCGCGAATGTCTAAACTAATTTGTCAATAATTTTACATTTAGTTAGTACAGCATTGTTTTAGAAAAAAACATATGGAGTTTTTAAGACAAAGACATTAATTTACATTTTGATTTAAAAATGATAGTAAAAGATTTCTATGTTATGAAAAAAAAAATCTGTTTGATTAGAACTTAAATTGAATACATCTTTTGACGTGAACGATGAACAAGTTTTTCCTCGTTTTACATTAAATATATTTTGTTACATTTTGTGATTTTAATAAATAACACTAACAAACATTAATATAATAACAACACCACAATCATTATGTGTTAATTCCTAACCTTGATTTGGTTAGGAAATTTTCAAGGATAAAAATTCTAAGTGATACCAAGATTAACTTAAGAACAACCGGACGATTGATTTACTTGACCGCAGTCGTGTTGGTCGTTTTGCTGTTTCTGCTTTCATCATCTGGAACGTGCAGGTACATCACATCCGACATTTTCCCGTACATCAGCATTAATCGGTTATTTATTTTAAGTTCTAACGCTTTGTTGAATATATCTCTGGTACGGTTGACATATCTTGAAGAAGATTTTCCAATTTT
The DNA here is from genome assembly GCA_030710515.1 of Abscondita cerata. Lineage (NCBI taxonomy): Eukaryota > Metazoa > Arthropoda > Insecta > Coleoptera > Lampyridae > Abscondita > Abscondita cerata. Next base: position 140,170 of record JALBCR010000192.1, read on the forward strand.
CTTTCGACTATCGTAAGTTTTTTTCAATACACCTGTGGCGGCATAATCACCAATGTTTTTTTCTCTTCGTTTTAGGCGTACTTTGGGAATTAAAATTACCAAGCTCAGCATTAATAAATAATTTCGAAAAGCTGTAATGTCATTTTTTTTAACCTACAGTCAGTAATAAAGTTTTATCTTATGTTTACGTTGGAGTTGTTGTTTTAATTAAAAGTACTAAATTTCTTTTACTTTTCTTATTTTTATTCTTATTTTTTTATTTTTAGATAAAGCCATAATGTTCCTAAAAAGTGGAAGAGCTATAAAATATGGGGGAATAAAATTAAAAAAACAAATCAAAAAATTGATGAATAAATGGAAACAACAATCCACTACTTCTACACAATAGGAGGTATCATTTATAACATCGATGCACAAGAAAAGCTCCTAGAAAGATACTAACAACTACAGAGGACTCATCGTCAGTGTAATTAGCACAATGAGTAAAATACTTGGGAAAATAATTAAAATAGGCTACAACAAATAACACAAAATAAAATAAATGAAGAAATGGATTCACAAAGGACGATTATGTACGGGTAATATATTTATTCTTGCAACAACTAATAGAGAAAGAATAAGTAAAGGATAAGAAATTGTGGCAAGCACTGAATAAACATAATGTAGATGAACTAAGATTATAAAAGAACTCTATAATAATAATAAAACAACGAAAAGATTATCAAAACCCATACAAACAATGAAAGGCCGATGACTAAATAGTAAGGTCACAGGATGCTTACGACCTTGAATTCATGTTGAAACGACTGTATAAGTATTACCAGGAGATGGGAATGAACATAAGTATTAACAAGACAGAGTATTTGGTCGCCAATTCTAAAGCACAGTTCCAGATTCTTATTAAGAAAGACAAGCACATTAAACAGGTACAACAGTTTAAGTAAGAGTGATGTTTACCAAGGATGGATTAGGCACAACCAAAATAAGGGTCGAACAGAGCCGGAAAGTAATTGGATGTTTAAATGGAATATGGTGGGACAAACACATATCACGTATAGTTAAGAAACACATAGCTGCTGAAATGGACTATTTGAGGAAAAGCACCAATATATTACAAATTGAGCATGTGAAGAATACAGACATAAGAAGGATGATGATAGCACAGGGCAGAGTAGTTGACTGAATAGAGCGAAAAAGCTTAATATGACTTAGAAATCTCATTCAAATAGAGGAAAGATTATGAACAAAAAGAATATGGCAATGGAAACCACCTGAAAAAATATAAAAGGAAGACCAAAAATGACGGTGTAAGAAAAGTTATGAGGGCTCTAGAAATGGAAAAAGACGATGCACTAGAAGGAGATAAGTTAGGACTGCGAAGATGGCTAAAACTGTATAAACCCATATAAATATATATTAAATTATTAACTGTCGGTGTTCTCTGCTTCAACCCAATAGTGTTTGTTTTTATTTTAGAACCAGTGACGTCCATTATCAATCTTACGTATAATTAAAAATAATTACCTAATTAACTATGACCACTTTTTGTGTAATTTAACTAACTCTCTAATCCACGACGTTCTCCGACGGTTGGTTCTAATTGGGTGTATACGAAAGTATCGTCATAATTTTCATCGACATTCTAATTAAAGTAACTTGCTAAATTAACTAATTGACTACTAATCTTTTTTTTTGTTTGTAACAATATCAGTAACCGTCAAATTCCGGTATATCCGGAAGTGCTGCCATTTTGAAAATATTTTATTAGTCAATTGTGGTCGTATACCAAATTTCTTATTGACGAAATTTCAGAAAGTCGATAACTTTCTAACCGACGAGCTACGTGAATCACTCTGTATGTTACTATTTTTAAGTAATGTTGAGCAAAATACAAAAATATTATATTTTGCGTTACAAATAACGTTATGAACTAGTTAGACATTTCTGTATAGCTTTTAAGATTCAGGCTGAAGATATAAATTGCGGCCGTAATGTATCATATAACTTATTGTTGCTTATGTGCGGCATCATTATGTAAATTAATCCACGAAAATAAATTACATACCTTCATACAACAAAACAAAGAGGAACATAATCGACGTTACAATACAATAGGCGATAGTCGCTGAAATTTGTTAAATATAGGTAGTAAAAATTGGACGTCTTTGATTAATGAAGTGTATTCATAATGCAAGCAAAACCGAGAATAAAATTGTGCTTATTATGTAAATTGATGACAAAGTACAGCATAATCAAGACGTTTATTATTGTTTATATTTTACTACGTCAAAATTACGTACTGTTTATTATTATTTATGCAAATATTTTTGTTCAAAAACCTAATGAAAAATTAATTTAATTACCAAGAAAGTGTAAACGATTTTAGAGAGCGAACCGGACCGTATCGTTAACCTGTTACAAACTTAATTAGAAATTTTGTGAAAATGATGATAACATAAAACGAAATGCTTTAGAAAGTTACTTAGTACAAAGTTTCAAGTTAGTGAAACTATTATTTTCTGTTAGTTAAAACGTTTGCGATGTACATGTGTTAGTTCTGTTTTTGTGATTAGTAAATTAACCAGTTTATACTCGTACTCGTATAACATTATTAATTTAGATAGTAACCGCACACTACAAGGTTTGTTGTCTTTAAGCGACCAATATGATACGATAGCAAAACTAGAAACTTGATCAGAAACATGATACAAGGTACCGCGCTAAAATTACTTAGTCGACTGATTCAGAAACGCAAAAAAAACAAATTTATAAATTACCAAATAACATCAACCTCTATTCTTTTCATCCATTCACATGCTTGAAAAATAGTTTACGTAAAGAGTTTTATTAAACAAATCAATTTTTTATTATTATTTTTCTGTTGACTTTTCAATTTTGTTAATTATACCTAATTTCTTAATTAAAATTTTTATTGCTATTATTATTGATATACAATTAATTCTAATGAATTTAAACTGTTTAAGCAATTATATAGTAATTACGGTATAAACTTACAAATTAATTGTCGATTTATTGTTGATTTAGTTCATTGTTGGTTTAATATGATTTATAATAAATTCTCTTCTACGGTAATTTATATTTAACGGTGATGGTAAGCCGTCGGTATCCCCAAGTCCATTAGATGTGTTCAATATCAATAAACGTAAACAAAATTATATTTTGTAAATTACAAATAAAATTTGTCAGTACAAATACAAATACGTCGATTTTATTAATAATAATGCCAATACTATTGTCTCACAAAAAAAAATTATTTAGACGATCACATTAAGCGTGCATCCACGCGATCACGTTTGAAACTCTAATATAACTCTCCCCCCCGTTGAAATCTACTAGATTTCAACACAAAAAGAGATGTCATATTTCAATCTGACGGTAGTATACAAAGCTTATGAGCCGACCGACGTAGCACATATCTGTATCTAGCTGCAAAGAAGCAGTACGGATGACATTGTCGGAACCATGATGTAACTGGGCCACACGACCAAGCTGCCATTGTAGAGGAGAAACGTTATCTTCTTGTAGTGAAACGATTGAATCAATCTTCAATAACCCTAGCAGTTTTTGGAACCATTTTTGCCTTTGCTGATATTTATGAACAACTTCACGACTCCATATTTTCCAGAAGTGTTGATATAACTGTTGTGCTCTTCGATATGCGGATAAGCGATTTGGCAAGGTTTGGGTTAAATCATCGTCAGTAATGGAAGTCATAGGACGACCATTTAAAAAATGGCCTGGCGATAAAGAAATAAGATCGTCGGGTTAGAAACATAAGAAAACGGCCTTGAATTTAGAACTGCCTCAATCATAGTCAAAGCAGTATACAATGCTTCAAAACTTAAATTCGCGTTACCCAGTACATGCCTCAAATGCAATTTAACGGATTTCACCGAATTTTCCCAAAGACCACCTTCATGAGGTGTTTTAAGATTAATAAAACTCCTCCTCATGCAAAACCTTGTACAAAGTGTCAAATTTTGCTTTGGCGTCACAAAAATTCGTAGCATTATTGCTCATGTGTGGCGAAGTTTTAAGTTCCTCGACCTCTTCAGGCGCCCTTACATAAGCAGCACTAACCGGTAGCTCAGTTTCTTAAAAGAAACTTAAGACGATGAAACAAATGAACATTGTTTTTAAGTTTGATATATTCAACCCTCAAAGAAACATGACGCCAATCTTGAATGTTAGTGAACTCGTAAATCGTAGCCACACGATTTGCTACGAAAGTCATATATTTATTAGAGTAGAACTAATCTAATTTAAAAGTATTGTGGAGTCTGTCCACAAAAAAAATTTTGTTAATGTTAAGATTAAAAATCTGCACAACCTTTCAACACCATTCTGCCCATAATACTGCGGAGCACAATTCTAAGCGGAGAATAGAGATTGTGCGTAAGGTGCGATTTTAGATTTTGACACATAGTAAGAAAAAGCAGCAACCGTAGGCGACGCTGCTGGCATTGCAAAACCATGAATTGGATTTCTGAGTATTGCGACGGAATGAGGCAGCGCCTTACTTTTAGATTACTTAAATCAGTTAACTGACTTTTATGATCCATCTATTTCAGAACAAGTTCAGTAGGAATTGAATCATCCCAATTAAAGATCAGTTTTCTAGCTTGCATCATCAATTTTCTTTGTAGTACGATAGGCAAGAAAAATACCTAAAGGATCAAAAACCTTTGCTATAGCAGATAGCAATTCTCTCTTCGTGGCATTTTCAATTGATGTTGTTGAAAAAGAAGAGCATTCATATAAAAGTTTTTGATATTATCTCTGATGCTTCAGGAAATGTGTTGTTGATTTGATTTCAGCAAGATAATGGAGACATCGAGTAGCCAGAAAGCTGGCGGACGCAGTGTCGTAGGTAAGCATATTTAAACAAATAAACGAGGATGTATTGATATCTAGTTAGCCTAGACCAGTTCCTTGCATAAACAAAATATTGCGTTACCATAGCAACGAACAATAACTTATTAGAAGTGTCAGTGTAAAGTTTGACGTCAAAAAGTAAACCAGAGTCACGCAATAAATTAAATGAAAAAGATGTCCACCGAAATTGTGAAAATCGAAAATTGGAGTATCGAGCCATCATCAAGTACCTGTATTTAAAAGGGTTAAGAGGTAAGCAGATTTACGAAGATATGCTTAATACCCTTGGTGATCAATGTCCTTCGTATGCGACCGTCAAAAATTGGAATGCAAGCTTCAAAAGAGGTAAATTTTCCATTGAAGATGATGACCGATCGGGAAGGCCAGTTTCTGTGTCAGTCCCCGAAAATATCGATGCAGTTCATGACATGATTTTATCAGACCGTCGAATTGGGCTAAAACGGATATCTGAAGCACTGAATATTTCATACGAACGCGTTCATCATATGGTTCACGTCAATTTGGACATGAGAAAAATTGCTGCAAAATGGATCCCCAAATGTTTGAATGTTGACCAAAAGCGTGCAAGGGTAGAAGCATCGCGTTCGATCTGTGCTCGATTTGAAAACGATGTAGACTTCTTAAACCGAATTGTTACTATGGATGAGACTTGGGTACATTTCTACGATCCAGAAACAAAGCAACAATCGATGGAATGGCGACACTCTGGTTCTCCAAGACCTAAGAAGTTTCGTGTCAAAAATCTGCTGGAAAAGTTCTTGCTTCAGTTTTTTGGGATTGCCATGGAGTAATCATGATTGATTTTTGGATAAGGGTAGAACAATAACTGGAGATTACTATTCGACATTACTGACCACTCTACGGGAAAATATTAAAGAGAAAAGACGCGGAAAGCTATCCAAAGGTGTTTTGTTTTTGCAGGACAACGCCCCTGCACACAAATCTCATGTTGCCATGCAAAAATTCGTGATTTAGGGTTTGAATTACTAGAACACCCCCTTATTCACCCGATTTGGCTCCGTCCGACTATCACCTCTTTCCTCAACTGAAAAAAAGTTTAAAAGGTCGTACATTTTCTTCCAACAAGGAGGTAATAGAAGCTGTGGAGGTCTGGTTTGCAGAGCAAGAAGAAACATTTTTTTGAAAGGTCTAGAGACGTTGCAGGTTTGCTGTAATAAATGTATCCAATTAAGAGGAGAATATGTTGAGTAATAAAATATTTTGACATTGAAATTTTGTTTGGTTCTATAGTAGGCTAAGAATTTTTCAATATATCCTCGTAGAAGTTTGTTTTTTTTAATTTTTTTGAGAAATATTTTTTTTTTTTTGAATGACAAGAAATTGTTAATTCGCTAAGATTATCAACTCCTGTGAGTTTGTGTTTCATTATATTCTTAGGAAAATCCATATACTTAATACTTAAGTACATGGGATAATCCCCAAAAAACAACCCACCCTATCAATGTATTTTGCATAGTTTGACCTAGAGATAGCCTGTCAGGTAATAATTTATAAAAAATAGACGAGCCAATTGATAACTCTATGTCTCCAAGCTCATGGTAGGAATCGTCCGCAAGGCGTAAATTAGCCGGTAGATTAAAAAGATCTCTTTCAAAACTCACCCTGGGCAATCTATCCGTTATCGTAGAATCGATTAAATAACCGATATATTTGGAGCAAGTGCTAATAACACCGTTGACTCCCTAAGAGTTAGATTAATAGGATTCACTAAAATGTCCAATTTCTCATAATTTCTTTCTGAAATAAGATTATTTTGAGAACCTGAATCTAACAATCCTCGGACAGTACAATATTTATCACCATTAACTAAATTAACCTTAACAGCGGACAACAAAACTTCAGAACTTCTTGAAAATTCACAAATTAGAGGGTTAGTGTTACTAACAACAGATGTGCTGCTATCTTGCAGGAATTGAAAACATGGAGGACAAGGGAGCTGCAGTTGTGGTTGTGTTTCTGGACCTGAAGAGAGCATTTGAAACAGTGGATAGAGACATATTAATCGATAAACTAAATGCATATGGAGTAGAAACAAAATGGCTACAATGGTTTAGGAATTATCTTGAACATAGGAAACAAAAAGTTACAGTTGGAAGTCAAGAACCAACTTTAATGGAAGTCAATAGGAGAGTTCCACAGGGAAGTGTGTTAGGGCTATTATTGTTAGCTATTTACATAAATAATTTAAGCCAGCAATTGAAAAAATGAATGTAGATATCATTGTTTTGCTGATGATACTATTATTTATTTATAAGGTAACAACGTGGAAGAGCTAATCGATACTGCAAATGAAGAAATGGCGACCTTGGGCAAGTAGTTTGCTGTGAATAAATTGAAATTAAATGTTGTTAAGACAAAAGGTATGTGCATCAGTAGTGTAAGTGATTACAAATATATAGTAGATAGACAACAATTCACGATATATGCTGTATAATGCAATGATTTTGCCAATGTATTATTGTTGTGGTACAGTGCTCTACTTAAGAAATAGTGGTGGAATAGACAGGCTTCAAAAACTGCAGAATAAAGGTATGAGAATGATATTGAACTGTGATAGATATACTAGAGTTGGAGAAATGTTAAAGTGTTTGGACTGGATTGTCTATTGGATGTTTTTGGACCTAAGTTCAGCTTTTTTGATAATGTGGACAAGGAAATAATGTGGGAAACTATGATAAAAAAAAAGTAAGATAAGTGGGGGACTTGGTGGATGCTATAAGGGAGATATATGTGGATACGCGGTGCAAGGTAAGGGTAAAAGGGGGGTTGGGAGATACATTTTGGACTAAGAAGGGTTTAAGACAGGGATGTCTCTGGAGTCCGAGTTTGTTTGCTCAGTATATTGGGGATTTAGAGGAGGAATTGAAGAGGGGTCAAAGAGGTGGGATAGTGTTGGGCGGGAAAAAAATATGGGTGTTGGCAGACGCGGATGAGGTGGTGGTAATAGCAAAGGATGAAAAAGAATTGAAAGGAATGATGAATGTGTTACGTTTATATTTAGAAAAAAAGATGTTAAATTTAAATACAAAGAAAACAAAAATAATGGTTTTCCAGAAAGACGAGGAAGAAGAAAAAGACAAGACTGGGGGGGATGAGGAGATCGAAAGTGTAGACGAGTTAAAATATTTGGGCTACAAAATAAGGTATGACAATAGGGACGAGGGCAAGTGAAAGATTAGCGAAGAAGGGGCATATGATACTAGGGCAGACGTGGGGTTGGGAGAAAGGGTATTTGGAGGGGACATGGAAAAGAGGAGGTGGCTTTTTGAGAAACTGGTGAAAAGTGTAATGATGTATGGAGTAGAAGTGTGGGGATGGAAGGAGTGGGAGATACTGGAAAGGGTGCAGGAAAGGTATTGGAAATGGGTGATGGGGCTAGATAAAGAGACACCGTGATACATAGTAGAGGAGGAAACAAAAATGGAAAAAATAAGAATAAAAGCGGGGAAGAGAGCGATGAAATATGAAGAACGGATAGAAGAAGAAAAGAAAATAAAATTTTCTACGAGTCATGGAAGCAGGTGAGAGACATGAAAATAAAATATGGACAAGAAGAGAGGAACAGTTACTATGAAAGAGTAGGGTGCAAGGGAAGAGGTGGAACGAAATAGAAGAAGTGAGAGGTGGATTGAAGGGGACAAAATAATGAGAGACAAGGATACGCAAATGCAGGAAACGAGGAAGAAGATAAAAAGCAGTAGGTACAATGAAAGATACAAGGAATTAGTAGCCAAAATATATGACGGGGGAAAAAGGCTTAATGGAGAAAAAAATGATAGCGAGGTTTAGAATGGGAAATGAGGAGAACGAAAACAGGTATTGGTGGGAAGATGGGAAAAGAAAATGTAGATTGTGCGAAGAGGGGTGGGAAAATTTTGATCATATGAGAGAAGAATGTCAGGAGCTAAAGCAAGAATTAAGACAAAGGAAGAGCTTTGGGGGAGCAAGGAGAAGGAGCAGAGTGGATGAGAGAAGTTTTAGAGAGAAGAAAAATCTGGGGAGAGGAAGAGTAAGGAATGAAGGGGAGTAGTAAAGAGGAGAGAAGAAAAGTTTTGGTTTTCTTTTTGATATAGATGTAATTTGGTTTTTGTTTACATTTTATATAAATTTTATTTGATAAGTATATAGTGGAATTAACTCAATTATTTGTTTAAATTTTTTTTTTTAAACAAATAAAGGTTGATTGATTGAATTAAAAATTAAGGAAAACGTAGGATGGTAAGTCACTTACTGTTCCATACACATTTAACGGCGCTGGTAAGCCGTCCTATCCCATTAGATGCGTTCAATATCAAAAACGTAAACAAAATTATATATTTTTAAAATTACAAATAAAACTTGCAGCACAAATACAAATACGTCAATTCTATTAATAATAATAATGTCAATACTATTGTTACACAAAAAAAACAAAAAAATTATTTAGACGATCACATTAAGCGTGCATCTACGCGATCACGTTTGAAACTCTTAAAGTAACAAAACAATTGTTTAAGTAATATTATAAATTTTGTAATACAAAAATTAGTGATTAATTTTCAGCAGCTGTTAGATACACTAATTAAAGATGAACAAATTCTGGTGGAGAAAATCAAGTGTTAAAAACGATTTCTGCTTGAAAGCGTTTTGTCTGTGTGTAGTACATTGATATAAAATTATAAATTACCTGTCATTTTGTCTCTGCTGAAATCTCAACAATCATTTACATTAGAATTTACAGGCATGGGTGGTAAAATAATGTAGATGATTTGTCATAAACTGAAATAGCCAGTTGGACCGTTTTTCAACGGTTCGACGGACCGTGAAATTAAGTGCGAGTTGCACTGGTTCTAAAATCGACTAAAATGTAGATTTCTCTCTTTGAATTTTCATTCACAAAGCTTTGTGTTTTAAAAAAAGTAGTTTATTTCTGTAAAAGTACAATTTGCTAAGGTTGAGGGCATTAAATAATTTGAGAGGAAAACAAATAGCGACGTTGCGTCAGTATTATTAGAAAATTTATTTGAAATCTACCACATAGGCAAAATCGATATTGTCTAAGCTTTTGCGTACATTTTCAACAAAGGAAGGATCGAGATTTGCTGCGGTGGGCAGTGCAAGTTTCTTAAATAGCTAACTCAGCGAGAAACCTACTACTTTGATTTAACACAATAGAACATTACGAGATCGCTAATAAATTCTATTTCAAACTATTTAATTTATTTGGTTATAAAGTTGTTGGTAGTTTTTCATAAGTATTGTTTTGGCTTCATCAAACTTATTCATAATTGTTTGATTTGAAGAATAAGTTTGCCATTATTTGGAATTTTCTATATTATTATACAAAATAACATTATATGAATATAATTCTAATAATTTGTCTGTTAGAAATCTGTGTTGAATATTTCTACGTGCAAATTCATATTTAAGAAGTATACCATTATTTATAATATTTACACGAATTGTGAAATAAATATTTATGTATGATTATTTAAAAATATTTATTCCACAGCATTTAAGAAATATTATCATTTTATTTAAACTTAGTGAAAAACAAGTATGTTGATGGAATATTCAGTAAATATTTATCTAAGCATTTGTGTTACTTATAGTTCGTTATTGTTAACTTGTTTGTCCTATCTATGATTTTTGACTTTGTTTGATAATCACAAACAAAAAACACCAACGTTAGGATTGTATATAACAAACCGATGGTAGGTTACAAAATTAAAAACACATACACAAACTTAAAAATAATTATGATGCTTTTTCTTTTTTTTATGGTTTTAAGATTTTGCGAAACAAAAGATTTATCAATCTTTTGTTTCGCAAATCCTCTTAGATCCATAAAGAAAAGAAAAAATGCATCAATATTTAAGTTGTGTTTGTGTTTTAACCATTTTGTAACTTACCATCGGTTAGTATATATATACAATCCTTAACGTGGGTGTTTTTGTTTGTGTGAAATAAATCAAACAAAGTCAAGTAAAAGTGCAAGATCAGGACAAACAAGTAAACCAGTAAAAGTGTAGGAACACGACAAACAGTAACACTATGTAGGTATGTTTATGTTTTCAATATTTCTGAAATCGGTAATTTGCATCTTGATTTTTATTTCTTCTTATATCTCTTTTTTTACAAACATTTTCTTTTCTTTGGTGTGATGAGTACTGGGCCTCTTTATTTTCATGTTTTTGGAATAGAACGTAGTATATTTTTATAATAATAAAGAGCCCTGACCTCGTACAAAAAAACTTTTTACTGATCGTGAATACAATTATTAGCTTTTACTAAATAAATTGAATTATTTCTTAATAAAAGAGAATTAGACAGACTCTAGAGTCAAGAACATACTGCAAAATTTAAATTCATGTAAGAACCCAATTAAATATGCTATGGTTTATCAACAGCTATGACAAGGACTCGACTAAATCTTATTAATTTCAATACTTAGATAGTTTTATGTGGCCTTATTTTATAAAATTAATACATTTTACTTGCAGGATTAATTTGATTAAAGAGGAAATCTAAATTACAATCATAATTTAATATTTACTTTGTAGTGTTTATATGTAGTAATGTTATATTATTTATGAATTTGTGTATTTGCATTATTAAAAACATATTTTTTATATTACTTATATATTAATAATGTTCTTAATTTAAAATTTGTATTTTTAGGGACCCTTCGTGGTTGGAAATTGTGGTTTAAAAATTTAAACTTTTCGTAGAACTGGTGACGTTTAGCCTCTCAAGCTGGAGCTTTTCAAGGCTAAAATTTTTTATTTGAATGAAATTACAAGAATATACGTACAAAAAAGATTATAAGTATATACGTCAGTTCACAATTTTACAATTGTTCAGTTCACCATTATTTTAATTAAAGGGCAAAACGTAGGGCAGTTCTACAAAAAAATTTGAATTTTTAAATCACAACCTCCAACCCAAAAAGAGAGTAGTTTTAAATTAAATTATAATTTGGAGAAAATAACTTAAGTTAGTAATGTTCTTTTATAAATGAAGAAAATATAAAAATTTTTTAATATAATTTTACTTTTTTAAATTGATTTAATATTATTGTATTATTTACACTGTTGCATAAATATCATTTTTATTAATTAGAAAACTTAATTCAAATATTTTGTATAAGGCAATTTAAAATATTTGATATATATTTGCTTTAAATATTTACGTAAGATTTATTTTAAATATTTTGTATATGTTTACCTAAAATACAATATTCTTAAGATATTTTTAATATATACAGGTATAAATGTTTGATTAACATTATTTACTAATATTTATATAACATTTTGTGCTGCTTGGGTTATGTTAAAACTTGAAGATATTGTCATTTTTGAGATTTGACAACTATTGAAGTGTTAGAGTTCAAAAACCATAGCAAAAATTGTATATCACAATTTGTAGTACGTTCAAGAATTAATTCGTGAATGTGTCATCAAACCAAGAGTGTGAAAACAAAATTTTTCATCATGTAAATATGAATTTCTTAAATGTTTTTAAATTTGGTGGATGATTTAGGAATATATCTTTAAAATTTTTTACATAAGAAAATTTATTTCTGAACATAGCAATTCTGAAATCATTTTTAATAACAGAAAGAAAAATTCTCGCCTTTTTTTCTTACTTCATATGGGTTTTGCATGTATTTTCATTCCATTTCAAGTAACAGAATGAATATTCTGCAATTATGTTCAACAAAATAAATAGACGGCCATAATTTTCTAAACTGTCTGTGTCAAATGTAAATGCAGCGTTTTAGATGTTTTGAGGTAAGTATTAATTTAAATTAATGTTTAGTAAATCCTTCTTATGGAGACAGAAAAATAAAACTCTTTCGCTTTTTATCTAATTCGCGACGTTTCGGAAACTTTTCATTTATTTAAATAAATAGTTGTGTTTCCTTCCTCAAGCGTTGGATAACAGTGGAAAGAGTTGTCGTAGTGTTAATGATAATATAATTATTCTTCATTTCTTAAAAACTAGTTAATAAATAAAAAGAACAGTTCACAGAATAATTACACCACAAAATAGTTTTACATACAATTAACTAACGACAATAGTTTTCGACGACTTATTTAGAATATATAAAATCGAGTGAATTAGATGTGAACATAGAGAAAACACTGTCTGTTACACTATTAGAATGAAAATTTGATCTACTCGTTCTTCCACTCGAATCGAATTTTCATTCTAACCTTGTTACAGAATCTATTCAAAATGTCATCCAGCTATCATTTTAACACCTTCATTTGTCATTTTTACATTAAGAAAAAGTATTATTAGTCTTACGTTAATACACAGAGTTGTGTGACAAAAGCTGTCACCGTTGAAAAGTTAAAGAGGGGACGACGGATTTGGGTCCTCACTGAACATGTTTTTCAATAAATTCTTAAAATTTACTTTGAAAAAAATACATTTATTTCATTAAATTATTCTATATAAATAAATAAATGTTTTTTTCAATGGAAACTATTTGAAACAAAACCATATCAAATTTTTTATTGAGGAGAGGTGTGCAGAAGGGTACCATAAATTAAAATTTTTACGTTTCAGAAACCGCAAATTTTAAAAATTTTGTTTTGAAGTTTTAAATGAAAAATCATATTTTTAAAAAGGTACACGTAAGCTTATGTTAAATGAAAATTGTATACCTATTATCACCGAGTGGTTAACTTGGTCCAAAAAAATTTAAACTGTAAATGTGTTTTTGGAAATATTATTATAAAACTCAACAAAAATTTCAGAAAACAACCGCAGTTTAAAATTTACCAAAATGTTATTATTTGTAGGAATCTGTAGTAAAGTACAGTTGTTTGATCTATCTCGATGACGTCATCTATGCATTAAATCACCAAATGACCGTCTTCCGACACTCATACTAATCATTTCGTTTTTTACTATGTGTTGATTGAGGTTACATACGTTTATTTTCGTCTTTTATTTACAAATGACAGTGAAACGTCGTCATTTGACATTTACGTTAAGTTGGTATCAAAACTGTTCGTACAAGAAAGCAAAATTTATTGTTGATGTTATCCTTGTTAGTTACTTTAGTTAATAAGAGGCACACAAAATGATTTTTTTGAAATAATACGTTATCTAATAATATATACAAGGATAGCCATACACAATTGTGCGCTTGACTTATCGATCAATTGGGTTAAATAAAACGAATGAACTGTATGTAAAATTTAGTATAAATCTAAACCGAGAAAAATTAGGAAAAAATTGTAAAGAATATTTTGTTTTAAATTCTAAAATGTCAATAAAAAAATTAATTCTCGTAACCAAAGTTTGTTTGGTCAGCTTGTATAGGTACATTATACCAACAACGGAATATAGCGATAATAAAATAGAACAAGTTTAAAATAATTGGGAGAACTACTGCAATATGTAGAAGACAAAGAATACTTAATTGTATTAGGTGGCAAACCGAAAAAAGAGCAAATTGAAAATGAAAGAAATAAGAAAAAAAATATCGAAGGAAAATAAAACAGAAAAATAAAGAGGAAAAATAAGGTACATGAGAACAAAAATAGAACATAAAAAAACAACTGGTATAACCGCTGCTAAAGGAAGAATAGTATAAAATCAAACCAAACCAAGGAAACCGTGGGTCAATTAGTAATTAGTAATTTGATAATGTAACTTGTCTATTTCATGTTACAAAATCCTTCTTGGTTAAAAATTTGAGTCCATGCACTTTTGGATGTATGTGCCCTCTATTGCTCCGAGTATACCCCCATTGGCAGATTCATTTACTGTACTGTTTTAGGAAAAATCAAAAATTGTATTTTTTTTAAATCTATATAATAGTTTTCAAAACTGTAGTTTGATGTACACCCACATCATAATCAGCCCTTTCTTGAAAATCATCTCATTCTGTCAGCATCCGCTTACTCTTCGGCTCTCAAACCCAAGAAAATTATTAATCATTCGGGCAATATAATCATTTCAAATACATTTATTTGATTAAATTATTCTATACAGGGTGCCCATAATCTATCTCATAACATGGGTAACTTTCTTAATATGCAAAATAGGTAATATGTTAAATTAGGAAAGTTGGGCAGAATTACAAGCAAAATGTTAAACTTTTTTCAAATTTGACATATGTCTTCAACTTTTTGAAATTTTGTGAAAAAACTGAAAACAGTCGATTTTTTAATGTTGTCCTGTTCCACTACTACTTACTTTAGAACTGAACTAAAATGACATCTTATACATATTTTTACGTAGAATTCGATAAAATTACTCAAAATGTCATAGCCCTCTTGATTTTCGAGATATAACACAAACTTACATTTTTAAATGGCAATCATAGTTGGCTGTGATCTTATTAAATAGCTTTTGTTTTTGCGATTTCATTGATATAAGGTTCGATATACTTTACTCTTGTATTTCTATTTAAATGCCCAAAATTGTGTTGTTGATACCATTAAGGAACAAAATGATTTACAAGTTAGTTAAACTTGAAACAAAATTTATATTGACAATATAATACCACAAGTAGGTACTATTAATGGTTTGTAATTATGTTCTATTTCAATAATGTACAAAAGACATAAAAGTTCATATTAAATGTTCGAAATGGCCCCCGTTAACCAATATGCACATTAGACATCTTCTAACCATCTCTCTATGCACTTTTTCCAAACTGCGAGGACGAATTCTTCTAATAATCAATCTAATTCTATCTTTTAATTCTTCTACATTATTGGGTTTTTCTTTGTACACCCTGTCTTTAACGGTTCCCCACAAGAAAAAATCGAGAGGTGTGATATCAGGTGTTCTTGCCGGCCAATTAATAGGACCTGAATTACCGATCCAGCTCGGAAAACGTTCGGAAAGATATTCAGAAACAGCTCTAAAATTATGAGCAGGAGCACCATCATGTTGGAAATGAGTAAGATTTTGTACCACATTTAATGGCAGTTCATCTAACATGTCTTCCAAGTCATTTTGAAGAAATTCTAAATATCGCCTTCCATTTAAATGGTAATTGTAAAAGAACGGACCAATTATTCTGCTACCGAGGATGCCACACCACACATTTATTGAAAAATATGTTGATCTCGTCTCTCAACAGTAACATGAGGGTTGTTCTCAGACCAATAGTTATTATTATGTCTATTAAATACACCGTTATTGGTAAATTTTGCCTCGTCAGTAAATAAAATTCTGCGCGAGAAATATGGATCGTTGTCAGTTTCTCTTAAAACCATCGAGCGTAATTTAATCTTCTCTCTGAGTCGGCTGGATACAAGGTGTTGCCGATATGAAATTTATACGGCTTGAATCGATTTTGTTTTAAAATTAAACGAGCTTTTTCTGTAGAAGTACCACACTCACTTGCAATTTCACGGGTAGATGTTTTTGGTTTATAATTTACATATGCCAAAACTCTTTCTTCGTCTTCTTGATTAAACTTTTGCTTAGCTTTTGGTTTCATAAATGATCCGTATAGTTTTAAATTATTTTCCAGTTTGGAAAAAGTCTTTTATCTGGTTGTCTTCTTTCTTTCTCTCTTCATTTGAATACATTGTTTATTTTGAGAATTTTATGTTTTTAAAATAAATCACCGTCAATAATACAACTTACTTATGTAAATCAAATTATTTAGTTGACGACACAGGCTTTTGTTTCAACAGGTTTTTGTTTGCAGCTTAATTGTATCAATAAACTAGCATTTTTAGCATTTACAAAAAAAATGTTAGAGTAAAGTATATCGAACCTTATATCAATGAAATCGCAAAACAAAAGCTATTTAATAAGATCACAGCCAACTATGATTGCCATTTAAAAAAATGTAAGTTTGTGTTATATCTCGAAAATCAAGAGGGATATGACATTTTGAGTAATTTTATCGAATTCTACGTAAAAATATGTATAAGATGTCATTTTTAGTTCAGTTCTAAAGTAAGTAGTAGTGGAACAGGACAACATTAAAAAAATCGACTGTTTTCAGTTTTTCACAAAATTTCAAAAAGTTGAAGACATATGTCAAATTTGAAAAAAGTTTAACATTTTGCTTGTAATTCTGCCCAACTTTCCTAATTTAACCTATTACCTATTTTGCATATTAAGAAAGTTACCCATGTTATGAGATAGATTATGGGCACCCTGTATAAATAATATTTTTAAAAATATTTTTTTAATGGAGACTATTTGAAACAAAACCGTATCAAATTTTGTTATAGAGGAGAGGTGTACAGAAGGGTACCATTAATTAAAATGTTTACGTTTTAGAAAATGCAAGTTTAAAAACTTTATTTTAAAGTTTTAAATAGACAAATTCACGTAAGCTTACGATTGATGTACACCCACATCAATATCAGCACTTTCTTGAAAATCATCTCATTCTGTCAGCATCCGCTTTCTCTTCTTCCCTCAAACCCGAGAAATTTATTAATCATTCGGACAATCTAATCATTTCAAATACAGTATTTGGATATGTACGAGGGCGGGTCAATAAGTCTGTGGCTTTAGTGAATTTCCCGCTTCTTGAAGTAAAATAACACTGCTCCTGTCACCAGGCAACTGTGTAAATTTAAACAAGTTGCGTCATTTAGTTTGTGTTTGGCAGCCTTTGAAAACAGAATATCGCACGTTTTGAGATGAAAATGGAAAAAAGTGAATTTCGTGTACTGATTAAACATCATTTTTTGCGGAAAAAACCATCACTTAAACCAACGCTAAGCTTGATAAATATTATGGGTACTCACCATTCATTTCTATGGTAAAGAAGTGGTTTACTAAATTTCGATGTGGCCGTACTAGCACGGAAGATGCAGAATTGCAGAACGTTCTGGATACCCAGTTGGGTCCTTAGCCGATCGGAGATTAAAAGTGAGAGAGATTGTGGAAGCCATAAGCATCTCTCATGGGTTAGTGGTTTCAATTTTGAAATCACTTCGGTATGAGAAAGCTTTCCACCAGATGGGTGCCGCTTTGTTCACAAACGCAACCGTGTGCCAATTTTATGGACGAGTTTTGCGCCGTTTCGTAACCGTGGAGGAAACGTGGATCCATCACAACACACCGGTGACCAAACAGCAGTCAAAAACAGTGGATTTTCGGGGTGTATAGGCGCCATAGAAAGCAAAGGTGGGTTTGTCAGTCATTAAGTCATGACAACCGTTTTTTGGGATTCACGCCGTATAATCCACATTGACTAAATTCAAAAGGAAAATCAATCAATGGCAAATATTATACCAACTTATTGGGTCGATTCTCTAAGAAATTGTAAAAGAAAACAACCGGCCAAGAAACAAGTTCTTTTCCACCAGGACCAACGACAAAATCATCTCACAAAAAAATGCCTATTTTGATGACCTCGAAAAATCATATTTTTTGAAAGGTATAAAATAATTGGAGAAACGTTAGAATAAGAGTATAGAAGTCAAACGAGACTGTGTTGAAAAATAAAATAACTTTTTATATAAAAATTTGTGTTTTATTCAAAAAGTCACGTACTTATTGACCCGCCCTCGTAGTTTGCAGCAAGGAAACGCCATAATGTTTAATAACATTATTACTGGCGCTGATCGATCATACGATCGTCTGCTGGAAAATTTTCAAGCTATTTGGACACGCAAGGAAGAAGATTTTGAAAAACAATTTTCTGCCGTTGTTTGACGTATACCCGATGGTTGCTTTTCTATAAACATTCATTGACCCAAAACACTTGGTAATTCATATGATATTGCATTTCGTCAACTCCTGTACTTAGAAAAATGTCTTCGTTCACATAATGCCTTAATAATAGAATATTGCAAATTTATAGAAGAGTATGAGAGACTATGTCACTTTTAAAAATCGATAAGACATCACTTATTGCTGGCAGTTATTATATAATCACACATTATGGAGTTTGGAATGATGGAACAATAAAAAAAAGTTTACAATGCTTCAGCGAGAATGACATCTGGGAAATCTCTAAGTTACATTCAGCATCCAGATCCAACTTTGCAGACAGCAAGGTATTTTATAAAATATTTTGACGCAAATCAGAAGAGTTTCCAATTTCATTGTATCGCCTAAATACTGTTACTTATGGGGAACTGTTATTTAGTTCTACATGAGTTGGTGTATCTAGAAGGTCACAATTTTTCGCAAGCTGCTAACATTATATTTGTTAACATATTTGTTGAAAATTTGCTTTTTGTTGCTGACAAATTTGTGTTCTATCAGAGACGAATTGTTTACCAATAATACAATTTGTTTAAAAACTCACGGTTTAGTACACTCTTGACGATCATTTCCATTTAATTTGAGTAAAGTCGACATAAATTCTTGGACAAAACAGGTTCTTTTAAATTTAAATTATCAATCCGTTTGATTTGATAATATTTCAATTTGAAGTATGGCTTCAGTTAACTTGAGTATACAAAATTGATTTATTTGAGAACATTATACAAAAACGGATGTGACCTCGTAATAAACTACAAATTTTACAGTCTTCGAATTTCTTGACATATTAAATTTAACTGCACGGATTCATCAAAAGGCTACAGCGCTGTACTGTATCTGCGATCAATAAGCGAAAATAAATTCTCGACTTATCTCATTTATGCAAAAACAAAATTAGCTCCAATCAAACAAATAAGCATCTCTCTTCTGAAATTGTGTGCTGCTCATTTACTAGCAAAAATAACAAAATATTTATTGACATTGAATTCTGATCAAATCGTTATGTGGTTAGATTCAACTATAGTTTCAGCATGTTTTTGTCATTTGCCTCTCTGATGGTCAACATTTGCACAAAATCGTACAGATGAAATACAATCCCTCGGATTTTGCATCACGTTACAACGTCTCATCTCTAATACAAACATGGGATGGGCAAAAATTTCCACAAACAAACCAATTATTTTTTTTAATAACTGATATCAAACTGAGGAAGAGGTAAAGTCAATTGTACAAAACACCATATTATGCTTATCTTCATTTTGGACTGATGTATTTAGAAAATTTTCATCTTTGAACAGATTAATTCATTCAATTGATTATGTTCTAAGAATCCAAACTAGATTCATTAAACCCTAAGAGCAACAAAATTGCCATTATTGGAAGTTCAAATTTTGTTAGAATTCATCATTCAATAATTTTATAGATTTTATTTTGAAAAGGAATAAAGTAACCAAGCAATCCCTTTCTCAATGAGAATGGTTTGTTTGCTCTACGAGGTGGTTCTGCAATAATCTTATTGGATACCCGATGTGAAGCGTTCTGCAAAGCGAATTATGAATCAACCTTTCCCAAACGCCCGTCTTTTTGCAAATAAAGTATTTTTCATACTGGGGTTGATTTTGCTGTATCATTTAAATTAAGTTCTGTTTATTTAAAAAATAATTTAACTCGATAAAAGTATATAGTCCTTTTCATTTGTTTAGCACTAAGCTGATAAAAAACTTCCAGGATCATCTAAACAAAATGATTGTCTCATCAGATGTTAAGACGTATCTCACTGACTCTATTATCAAATGGGATTTCATTCTATTTTATTTACCTAACTTTGGAGGAATCTGGAAGTCAAACATTAAAAGTCTTAAGTAAGATCATTCATTGGTACAGTTCTTACAATTCAATGATTTTAAACGGCCTTTGCAAAATTGAGAGAATTTTAAATGCACTTTCTCCTGTGTCAATAAATTCAGATCTTGATCCTTTTACGCCGCATAACCTTTTTTTTAACATAGATCAAATCCAGTTTTTAAACCCCAGTTGATTAACAATAATTATTTTGGCGCCGTTAGCGAAATGATTACGTTACTCAATTATTTTCAAAATCAAGTAATCAGAGCACTTGCTTTGAATGATCATGTGTTTATTAAGAGACCGACCAATCCACCTGGATTCTGGAAATTTGGAAGAGTAATAAAATTATATTCGGGTCTGGATGGTCAATGTCTAGTAGTAGGCGTGCGTTCTTCCAAAGGAATATAGTGAGTCTAGTTCCTATTGATATTAATGGATCAACGGGGGGAGTATGATTGGATATTTTCATATTTTAAGCAATTGGTAAAATGATCATTTTTACAATTTCAAAATTATTAATCATATTTTCTATAAATTGTCGTTGTCAATTTTTGTAGTGAATAAATAATAAGAATATTGTTTTTTATAGTAAAAATAGTGTTCAAAGTGTTAATTATTTTAAATGTATACCATAATCAAACCTCCCAATGTAAAAAACAGAGCAGTTTGGAAGATTCATTGATAGCTGAGAAGAATTTTTAGATACCCTGATGAGACTGAAACCAGTCAAAACGTATGGAGCTGATGACACTCTAATAATTACTAGAAGTATTAAGTAAACAAGATACATAATTTATGACTTAATTTATGTCAACGGGAAAGTTACTTTCAAGAAAAAAGGGAAAATTAAAAAAAAAACATAAGGCAATGAAATGTAAAAACCACAGAATGCTCTGTAGACTAACGCATGTTTCTAAAATTCTGACGGGTATATTACAAAAAATAAATACTAAATAAAATCTACATCAATTTGGCAGAGGGTCAGTTCTGATTTAGAAAAAATCAAGGGTCAAAGTTATAGAGAAAACTGTTAAAAATTATATGGACGTGTTAAAGAACAAATCAAGAAATGCTAAAAACAATAGGATTGCAAAAACGTCACATCTACACAGAAACAATCAATATATTCTAAATATCATAAAAAGTTTGATAACGCGTAAGAAATCAGAGATCTTTGTCGCTGTAAAAGTTGCAGGTAATTGTTGTCGCTATTAAAATGACCATTGAACTATGGCATAGTGGTATAAATTGTCATTTATAACATCCCTAAAACATCATTTAAAATCTGAAAATTTCGTCGAGGACCAAATGTTTTAAAGAATTTGCGACCAAGAAAAGATTCCGGTTTTTAATTTATGTTCAATGGATATTCGGCAAGAAAATTTATTACCAATACTATTTGTCATCTTAAACCTCAGTCAGCAAAAGATTTCCAAATAAAATTTTAAGTTTTCATAGTGATACCATGGTATATTTTGATTTTGAATCAAAACTTTATCAGATATTACAAACACTTTATAAAATAAATTATATAAATAAAAGAAAAGAAGAAACACGAAGTAATATGAGTGAATAATTTATATAATAAAAATGATAACATTAAACAAAAAAATCTAAAAAGTTAAAATCCAAAACTGCAAAAATAAAACGGGCATAGGTAAGAAAATAAGAAAAAATTAAATAAAACACTTATATTCAACAAAGAAATGATAAAAATTTGGTTATAATTTAAAAATGAATGAAAATTGTGTAATAAAAAGTAAAACGGATTGATTTATTAGAAAACTAAACGCAACTTTAAAAATTAACTATGAGGTTAAATTAACAAAAAATGTAGAAAATGGAATTAGGTAAAAAAGTATTTAGAAATTCGGCAAATGTATTGTAGAGTTCAAAAGTTTACAACAAAAATTTGTTGTTGATTAATGATTTACCATGGCCGCTTACAACCGTATGGGTTAAAATATCTGAAGTTAAATTTACCTCAAACAACATAATTTGTTTAAACGAACAACAGTATCAGTATAAGAATAAAACTGAACAATTAATTAGACACTTAATTTCTAGTAAACAAAGGAACGCGACAAGGAGTCGGTCTAAACCTTTTGTTATTTAACACATTCATGACCGCAGTTAACAAATTTGAAAGGAGCACAGAGAAGAGAAACAATCGTATATTTATGAAATTAAGTCAAATAATTTTTAAAGAGAAGTTATAGTACACGACCAAAAGCAAATTAATACAAGAATGGGTTTTTATTTTTTAAAGTCTTAATTTAAAAAAAAAGTCACCTAAATTTTTGAATAAAGCAACCCTTTAATCACTTAATACCAGCATTAGTTACAAGTTACAGCGATATTAATCTTTTTCCACGTACAATATATCAAGATTGACGAGGTGTAAAAATTGACAATATAGTCTTTATCAGGGTAACTAAAGTCGTTAACGACACACGTGTAGATTTAGATAATACCCTTTGGGATAATTTGTGACCGATTGATGGATTGACCAAACAACAAAAGGTTCAGTAAAACAACGTTAAACTGGACTATAATAACGTATGCAACAAAAATACTCAAATTCATAAATTTAAAGTAATGAAAAACAAAAATATGGCGTGCGTTCTATACACTAAATAATAAAGTTAACTAGTCATAAACAATTTACTGTTGGATCTTTTCTAATTTAAAAATATGAAGTATGAAGCAATATATGCACACAAATTTGAATTTATGCACCTACATATGAAAAAACATCTCTTGC
This sequence comes from Abscondita cerata, assembly GCA_030710515.1. NCBI lineage: Eukaryota > Metazoa > Arthropoda > Insecta > Coleoptera > Lampyridae > Abscondita > Abscondita cerata. The sequence continues at coordinate 163,415 of JALBCR010000192.1, forward strand.
AGATGTAATGAGTGCATTAATTTATTGATCTAGACATTTTAAAATTAAATTTTGTAGAATACCGAAGGTATTTCTTCTTTTCGTTTGATATTAGTTGCAAAATCGTAGAAATTTGAAAATTATTTCTTGTTGTCCAAGTGTGTTACAAATACAGTGCCTTACTTTTATGATTTTTTTTACTAAGGAAAACTTTGTTCCTATACAGGGTGTGTCTCGACGATAACATGTTAGACGAATAATGAGAACAAGAAATCTGATTCAGTTGAAAACTTGTAACTCTGTACAAATGGACATGATCCACTTACTGAAAATATTTTTATGACTATCACTTCCAGTTCCAACTTTGTTATTTTAAAAACAACGCCCGAATTTCTATTTTATTTTAGGTTTCCGTGTAAAATTTTACTCCCAGGTTTGGCCTCTTACTTCTTATCATTATTTAAAAAAATAATTTCAAGCGTTAGCAAAGAAAATTTGAATCTACTGAAAAATTAATAATTCATGAAACATAAAAGGAAGATAAGCGAAACTTGTACAACGGTTAGACATGGTATTGGACTATGTTTTCAGTATTAGACATTTTTAAATTTTATTTCTAGGTAAGGTCCGGGAGTATCGGCAGTTAAGAAAATTAAAATTGTCAAAAAGTTATTTTTTTAAAATTGCAACTATATATTTTTATATTTTCATTCGATGCACAATTTAATTACACATCTGCTGATATGTTGTGTTCCTATACCTAAACTCAATAATTTTCCAGTTATCTGCTTTTTCTCTACTTTTCTTGGTATCATACGACAAGCAGCAAAACAGATTGCAAAGCACACTATTAATTTACTATCTCAAGAAAAGTAGAAAAAAAGAAAATAACACAAAAGAAAAGAGAGTAGAAAAAAGCAGATAACACAAAAATCATTCAGTTTAAGTATAGGAATATGATATATCAGCGGATAAGTAATTAAATTCTACATCGAATGAGAATATAAAAATTCACTTTCGGTTTAAACAAATTTACTCATTGACAATTTTAATTTTCTTAATTACCGTTACTCCCGGACTTCCCCTAGAAATAAATTTCAAAAATGTCTAATATTGAAAACATAGTCAATGTCATTTCTAACAGTTGTACAAGTTTTTCTTAATCCGCCTTTTATGTTTCATGAAATATTAATTTTTTAGTAATTCAAATTTTCGTTGTTAAGTTCTGATATTATTTCTTTTTTTAGTAATGGTAAGAGATAGATACCCAAAGCTTGTAGTAGAAGACGTAAAATTTTACCGGGAAACCTAAAATAAAATAAAAATTGGGGTACTGTATTTAAAATAACGAAGTTGGAATCCACACTGCCAAGAAAATGTTTTCACTAAGTAGACCATGTCAATTTGTATAAAGTTACAAGTTTTCAGTTGTATCGGAGTTTTCCGTCAAACATGTTATCGTCGAGACACACTCTGTATATGTAGCATTTTGGATAAAAATTTCAACCTTACGTTTTCAATTAACAGTTATTTCACAAGTCCTGCAAATTGTTACATACAAAACAGCTAAACTTCTTTGGGTGTTGTTTTTATTAAGACGTTTTTGCGTTATACTTTGTGACGGTATTATTTCGCAAATAATTGATTTATAGACCAATTTCTCCCTACAGTATAGACAGCCGTGTTTACACTAATGCGTTTGAATATAAACTTTTGTATTGAAAAATCTTCTGGGGATTTTAGTTATTTGAAATTGCCAGTTTCGACAATTTAACTTCATTTTCTCGCAAAAGTTATATCTTATTTCCTATTTGCTGACCGTCGTGAAAAGGTATACATGGAAAATGTTATCTAAAAATTAAACAATTAGACATGTGCTTTATAGTATCGATTGAAGTAAAATCATCCCATTCAAATTAGGGAATAAGTCTTCGACTACTGTTCCTGTGTAAGTACTTTTTTTTACTTTCATTTGTTATTTGCTATCATGGGTTCTATCAATTGCAAACACCTTTTTTTTTGTTGGTTTTCCTCATTGATTTCTTCTGTTGGTTACTTCAGACGTAGTCCGATTTTAATTAATCAATGGATCCATAATTATGGTTATGCTGGCAAGGCTAATAATCCAAAATTATAAAATCTCGAAGTGGGTCTGGTATTATCACCAACGTTGGAATTTTAACCTACCTTGGAACCTCCTTTTGGTCAAGCATAAGCCTGTTATCTGGTTCTTCGTGAGCAGTCCAACAACTGTTATCAATGAAGTCCATTTTGGTTTTTTCTTTTCTTCAGTGGATAATAAGATACTAGATTTGGATACAAAAGCTGTCACATCTGCCGATTAACTGTCAAACACCGAAGACTTCCTATTTATACAAGCTAAGTTAATTCTTTTATGCATGTCATTCGTAAATTTTGTCGCGTTCTATGTATACGTACCGCGGCTGTGAGTTTAGCAACGTACCTTTTTGGCGCTGTATAGATAATTTTGTGAACTAGAAAGATCTTTCCAAGTACCTGATTAATTTTGTGCGCTTTTAACCTATTTAAATAATCGGCCAAGATCCGGTACTATCCGTAATTGTTGTCAAGTACATTCCAAACAATATTTGCCACGTGAATTGATCATTGTGATTCGGTGACACTAATCTAATGATTTGGGGCGTTTGTGCCTCGAATTATTACTCGTGCCTTAACTCGCTCTCATGAATTATTATTATTTTATAACTATATTTTGCTATTCACTCTAAATGATATTATCTATTGTTGTGTCTATGTGTTTCTATGTGTGTTGATCAAAGTCAAATCGCTATAATATACATATTTTTATCAACGTACGGTTTGTTTCTGTGTCTACAAGTTCTTAGTAGCTCTAGATTCTAGAATATCTCTTATACGTAATCCTAGGTGGTGCCTTATAAATTCTTCGTGCGGTGTAGAAGCCTTCATTTCAAACGATTTTCAATAAGCCCACGACCACTTCCGACTAAGAGGAGCTGCCGGCAAGGCTTTCTAGCACTGCTATATTTTTGAGATTGTTTACAAATAAACCGTAACAACTTCATCAGTTAATATGTTAAGTGTCTAAAAATAGCTATCATTTAAAGTTGAGAGTTTTTTTTTCCTTCCAATTCTGGTTTATAATTTAAAGTTGTTATGTTTCTAGGTGGAGGTGGAGTTGAAAATAACGATCTCAAAATTACATGTAAGGCAATGTTTCGCCTAAACCTGCGAGGGCTTTATCGAGACTCAACGTAAATTAAAAAACCGTGTGGGTCACAAAATTTAAAATGATAATCAAGAATTGATGTCACAAAGATTAAAAATGATTAAAAATTAATAAATTATATAAGACAAACAGTATAACTAGACGAACGAACGAATAAATTTTGTGACACACACGGTCTTTTAATTTATGTTTAGCCTTGATAAAGCCCTCACAGTTTTGAGCGAAACGTCGGCTTTACATGTAATTTTGAGACTGTTATTTTCAACCCCACCTCCATCTAAAAGAATAATTTAAATTAGTTATTATTTAATTACAATGTTAGCTACTCAATAATCTCCATTAATAAAGAAACTAGTGACATGAATTTGTGACCAATAAACAACAAGTGCTTGTCCGTTAACTTTATATGTCCCTCTCATTGATATTTCGTACAGGTTATTTTAAACTCCCGCCAACATTCACAATTTAAATCATTTATAAGTTGTTTACTTTAAATAGAACACCCTGTATTTAATTACATTTTCCGCTGTATTTTGTTTTGTATAAGTTTTGACTAAGATAATGAAATATCTCAAAAAGGGTTGGATTTAGATATAGGAAATACCGATACCAAACGAATTGGCTTAAAAAAATACAGCAGAAAATATAATAAAATACAAGGTGTTCTATTTAAAGTAAATAACTTAAATTGTGCATGTTGGCGGTTAAGTTAAAACACCCTGTATGAAATACCAATGAGTTGGACATATGGAGTTAACAAACAAGTTCTTGTTGTTTATTGATTACAGTTTTGTTATTAATGGAGATATCGTTATTCAATGTGGACTAAGATTTTTTCAAAATTTTAAAAGAAATTGAAATATTTTGAAAATACTTCATTTTTGATATAGGATATTGTGCACAAATGGTATCTAAAACGTTATGTAGAATTCGAAAATAAAATAAAAAATATTTGGTTCTATTTAAGATAACAAAGTTGACGTCTACTTTGGGTATAACCAAAAGTTAACACATTAAAGTCAATATTATGTTTGAACACAGCGTCATCCAAAACCCAAAGTTTCCTAATTTCAGATTTGTAACATAATTGTATCTGCCATTACTTTTAATCAAAGCTCTGCGCGCCGCACCCTGTACAGGTTTGCACTGATCATCTGGTTCCTTATATTACAATTACATCACAATACAACATTACATTGGTTTACAAAATAAAAACAAAGATTAGGATGGTATGCCATGTCTCAAATTAAAAACGTCGCATGTAACATTCTTTTTAATAAAAAAAAAATTTCAAAGATCATTTTTTAAATAAAATACAAAATATAAAATAATGTTCAGCTTTTAACTGCATTGACAAAGATAAATACCGTAGTCATGAAGAAGTGATGAGTGATTACAAAAATTCAATAACTATTCTTCAAATTGTACTAAAAATGATCTTCAAATTTGAAGGACAAAATTGTATACTTGGACTGTAAACCTTTGATGAGAAAATCATTGTTGTAGTCATAATCCAGTCATCTTGGGAAATTTTCTACAACAAAAAAATCCAAAAATTCCAATGAACTTTTTCAACGTATAAGGGGGTATTTTGGCGCGCTAAACATGATTGTATGGTGCAAATTGAGCTGGCCATTTTTTAGCCATTTTTGGTTTTTCTAAGATATAACAAAATCTATCCATTTTTATGAAAATAGTCAAGAGAGCAAAGTATTGCCTGGTTTAAAAAACCTAAAAAAGTAAATGCATCTGTCTTATACCAAAAAATGATCTCCTTCTAATGGTTGTTAAACTAAGACGGTATCAGGCGTCCTACCTGAGATATTGGAGTTTAAAGATAGGCTAAATTAAAAAAAAAAAAATTTTGTCAGATTGATTATAATGTATTTCTAAAAGTTTGCCATACTTAAGGATAAAATTTTCAGGGTTTGATTACATCTATAAAAAAAACATCTACAAGAAAACTTACCTCATTTAAGACATTTCCCTGAAATCTATAGTTACTTGATATTTAGCTATTTTTGTCGCGACGTCATTTTTATAAATGTTTTGAGCCCCAGGTGTGCTGGGTATAACTACTTGTATAACTTCATACATTTTGTCACCTTCTTTTGGTGAAAAATTGTTTTTTTTTGTACGCATAAATAAATTTTGATTCGTAAAAGCAATGCACGTGTGTTTCATGGTCAAGTTTGTTAGAATATTGTTTTTGGTCATTTGATATTTTTCTTAATTCAAATTTATAAAGGATGTTATCGTCACGTTCATGCAATTAAGGGTTTACCGAAATGCTTATTTCTATAGTTCTCACACTTTGATTTCTTCAAATTGTCGCATTTTGTTGTGCTAGTTCAAAGGTTTCTTTGTTTCGTTCCTTGAAAATAGTCGGTGTTTGCCGACGTTATCAGTTAAATTAAAGAAATGTTTGTCTAAATGAAAATAACACACGGCTTTGCGCCCACGGTCGAAATTCTATGTAAGCGGTTTTTGTTTGATACTTCCAAGAATCTTGTTGCGCTTTAAATTGTTTTTGTAACGTTCGTTGTGTAAAAACTGATGAGAAGGGTGATTTGCTGATGTTATAGTTTTAGTTTTAGTTTTTAAGTAGACTCCGACGAGTAAGATGAGTTTTTAAGTAGACTCTGGACAAGTAAGATGAGTTTTTAAGTAGACTCCGGACGAGTATGATGAGTTTTTTAAGCAGATTCACGACGAGTAACATGTAGCTAATTGACATGTATCAAGTAGTGCGGATTATGTTGTTTGTATTTAAAATTAAAACAACCGCCTAATTACCGTAAGTGCCAGAAGTTTAAGCGCAAACTTTTCGAGGGCGCGAGTGAAAATTACGTTTTATGTGTATCTACAAAAAGGACCTCTCGTTTCGTGGCCGTGAAAGAGAATAACGTTTAATTAGTGTTGAAATCAAAATAACCGCATTGCGGATGGTAAACAATCTCTTGTGCACACGAAATTTTAATTAAGAAACATACAACTTATGGGCATGTTATACGAGACTTCGGATTAAAATCAATGGTTCCTGGTGGATAATTTTAGAAATATATGGTTCCTGGTGGAGTATTCCCGAATTAATGGATTATCTTACGCTGTTTATGGATTAGAAGAAACTGTAAGTAAGTACTCTTCCGTATTCTTCAGAAACTTCCGTGAGTTAGTGACTGTCGTGGTGATTACGCGTATTTGAATTAAAGTATGTACCGTCTAGGATAAGATTAGTTTTTTTAGTATGTTGTAACAGGTTTCGCGGTGGTTCTGGATGTGCGAACCCCATTTAGTATTAGTTTTAGGTACGCGGTGATTAACCTTTTCGTTACGCCCCGGTACCTAGGCAGCTGCATGATTGTTTATTTTTATTAAGCGAGGTAATACGTTTTAGGATAAGAACCTGGTACACTAACCCGTGTATTTTTTTTAAACTTAATAGAGAACTGTTAGTGACAATTTTTCTCTTTTATTGCATCAAGTGTTTATATTTCTCCCTTTTCTTTAGTGAACATTTGATTTAGACATTTAAAAGAATAGGGTGGCGCCTGGCAACACCGACTGTGACATATTTTAAGGAACTTTAGTCTTTAATAAAGGTAAGTGAGAGACAAATCCTAACTCACCCCTCGCCGGTAGCCAGTCGGGACATTCGTTTGCTACGAATTTAATTTTAAAATTTCGGGGCGTAACAATTTAGGTGTTGTACCATCCTAAAAGTTGAATGAATTTTCAAAACATTGGCCCTTTTATTTCTTCCACAGTAAGATGTCAAACATATCATTGGCCCGGTCAGGATTTTTATCCCTTTTTTCAAAGGAATTGCATATTGGGGGCTAAAATTTTACATATATCTATTTGAGTGTCTAAGGAACTTTGTGTAAAATTTGAGCCAAATCGGAAATTGGGTCAATTGGGGACCACTGTATCAGTTGACATAAAATTGCCCTATTGTAATATCTTTTTTTTTGGACTACTATTGCTTCAAGCGACGCGATGCGTTTACAGCTGTTGCGCATTACGCTAAGAGTATTTTTATGGTAACAAGTTACATTTCGTTTCATCAATACATTCTTCTTAAAAGACGCGTTCATTTTGTCATTATAAGCTTTTACATGTAAATACAAAGTGTGCACGTGTACAATTTTTTTCGGAAATTTATTAAACAAGTGTCTACGAAAATATTTTTAGTAATTATTTATAGGAGTTGTACCTTTATTAAAAATATCGTAGAAACAATTTTGATCTTATTTTTTAGCTGAACAATTTTTCAGAAAATGTAAACACTACTAATAATCAGAAGTAAAAATAAAAACCAAGTTGAGTTTTTTTAATAACTATAACTTTGTTCCTCTAACTATATGCATAAAAATGCGCAGGTCTATTGTGAAAAAAAAAACAAATAGTTATAATTTTTTGACGCTCAAACGGCCATATTATGATTACCAGATTACAGGTATTGTAGACTACTATAACTTTGCTCTCCTGACTATTTTTATAAACATGCATAAGATTCGGTCGTATCTTTAAAAAAACGCAAAAATGGCTATTTTGCCACATTAAAAATGGCCATATTTTAAGTTCTAAGAACGATAGCGTCATTTTGTTTAAACCAGATGATGAGTGTTGGTAAGCACTAAAACTTTACTCTTTTGACTATTTTTATAAAAATGCATAGATTTTGTTATATCTTTGAAAAACCCGAAAATGGCCAAAAATGGCCATAAATCGGCGTGTTCCGTATCCGGTAGCTCAATTTGGACCATATCATCGTGTTTAGCGCACCGAAATACTCCCCTATACGTTAAAAAAGTCCATTGGAATTTTTTGGACTCAAATTTTTGCCGGGATGACTGGACTAAAGTCTGTATACTATTGGCGTGGAGTAATAAATCATAATTGCTTGAAATAATTCTTTATTTTCTTGTGAAAGCGGTACTTCTACGGTTAAGTAAAACCAATAAATTCTAACCAAAATACGATCATTGTGCCGCTCTTGCAGCATATCGACCCATCTCAGGGTCTGAGAAGAATAGTTTAATCTGTGTAAACACGTTGCCATCAGCCCAGGTACTGACGAAACGAGAATCATAGCCGTAGATGTGGGTATTATACCAAGATACAAAAATAATGGTATATAATACGTAAGAAGTAAAATTTGTAATGTGATCTACTATACAAATAAAATAAATAACATATAAATAATATATGACATAAATATAAAATAAAATAGTAATGCAGATATCGTCAGTACATTTATTACAATTACAATTAATTTGCGGGGACCGATTTTTAGGCATCAAAAAGTAAATTTGGCTCAATTATAAAATTATGTGGTTGTCATGGAAACTTATCAAAATGAATAGATAAAAGTAACAGGCATAAAAATGTTCATTTAAATAACAAGACATTAGTAGGTAAAATAGGTATATTTAAAAATAACTGACAATACTCACTCATGGTTACAATAAATGGTGTTTAGAGAGTAGAACACTGCTTCAGGCACATTACGCTTGGTCATTTAACTTTCTTCCTCGTCTGAAATTTCCATTTCGGAATCAGAATCGCTGTCTTGTGTGTTTACTGATATAATAATTGGCTCTAATGTTATCTCACTAAATTATCTAGTTGCCAACATTTGTCTTCTTCCTTACGACATGAGATACACAGTTCTTCCATCTTTCAGGTGTTACTTTGTTTAATGCATTTTCCAGAAGTTTTTCACGTCGTCGAGTTTAAAAGTGGTATTGTTACGAGCGACGTCTACCTTTACTTGAGCCCAAACCAACTCTATAGGATTCAGCTCACATGGTAAGGTGGTAAACGCAGTACTTCAATGCCCCGATTCTTTGCCATTTCGTCAATAACATGACGTATATACTTATTCTTATGAACTTTAACAATATCTAATAATTCTCTTTTCACCATGTCATCCTCAAAAGTTATATTCTTAACAGATAACCAATCTATAATTTCTGCTTTCCTCCAAGCGCTGGTAGGTAAATTTTCGTATCTTCGTGAGTGGTAGCTGGGGTTGTCCATAACTATTATAGATCGGCTTGGGGTATCAAATCTAGCATCTGCTCAAAATATTCTTCAAACACATTAGCATTCATGTCTTCGTGGTAGTCGCCAGTTTTCTTTGATTCGAATTCTAACAAACCACCATCTGACAAAGCCATTTTCATTGCCAATATGAGTAATAATTAACCGTGTTCCTTTTCCAGAAGGCGGTCGGAAATCCTGTCGATAGCCCTTCTATAAATCCTTGTCGAGCACTCGTAACGGTATTATCATGCCATGTTTTTTACGGTATGTCCTGCATTGATCCAGGTTTCATCCAAATAGAATATACGCCTGCCTTCACGCCTATATTTTCTTATTTCGCGGAGATTTTTTCCTCCCTATTTTATTTTCTTTTTTTTTTTTATTAAAAAAGTTCTTTTTTTTTTCTTCTTCCTTTTTTTTTTTTTTTTAGTTTTTATTTTTTTTTTTTTTTTTTTTTTGTTTGTTTTTTCATCCTCATTTACTGCTAGTAAAATCTTATCGATTGTAGGAATCTCTTTCCGTAAGTAGAACGAGTGAACCTTTCTACGGACAGAATTCCTCATTGCATCATCTAATTCCATCGGGCGCCGACCAGGAGATGGAAGTGGGTGAAGCTACTTGTCCCAAATTTTTCTTTCCCTCACTAGTTTATAAATGGTGGATTTTGATATTCCCGTCATTGCAGAACATAATCCTACAATATCATCGACACTTTTGCAGGGTGTTGACATCGAACAGCGTCATGCACATTTAAAATTATAATTTTTATTAGCAGATAACGCACCACTTTTAACACGTTTTGCTGGTGAAAAGTTTTCCATTTCAAAATTATTTGCACTAACACACAAACAAACAAACAAGCCGATTCATTGCTAATAACAAACTAAACATATTTTTCATTTAGAAAGTATACGAAGCCCTTCGGTCAAACAACTAATTATTAGTAATCTTTCGCAGAAATTACAACCCGTCTGCCCTAATGACTGCGCTAACGACCCCACTTTACCTGATGATAGTTAATCAACACACATTTTGACGCTAAAGAATAATTGTTTTATTTAGCTATATCGATTCTTAATTGTAATAATAAGAAACAAACCACATAATAGTAAATAATTTTTTAAAAATATTCCACAGTTTAATAAGATACAAATAGATTCATAACTTTTGTAAAACTCAGTATACGTACCTATATAAAATTAAAATTTAAAATAGACAAATTGAGAAACGACACATTTGTCATTTATCGATTTTAGAGTTTAATTTTATATTCAAATACTGTGTTTTACAAAAGTTTTGTATCTATTTATATCTTATTAAACGGTGGAATATTGCTGAATTAAATTATTTACTATGAAAAATAGATTCCACAAAGTAAGGATTGAAACAATAAAAGAAACCACATAATAATTCATATCAAGGTAGATTTTACTATTATAATATATTTACCTACTAAAAATATGATTTTCCAAACGTATCAGGTACTTACGCCACTGCAATACGGGAGATTCGATAATTCTGACAGGTTTATTACTCCGCGCCAATAGTATACTGAGTATATCCATAAAATTCTTAAACCGTGAAAAATTTTTTTTAATTAAATGTAAATTTATTTTCCACAAATTTTACACAAAATTATAGAAATATAAATAACAATCTTTTGCCAGTAAAATGATCTGATACACTGTCATTCTTGTTTTTCCTTTCTCAAAATAGATATTTCTTTAACAAAATGAATTTTGCCATGTGGTCAATTAAAATAAATTATATTCTTCGGTCGTATAACTGCATATTAAGATTTGTTACTCGACAAATTTTTTCAAATTTGAACAAAAAACATTTTTCAAGTCTGAATCATCAACTAAAACCAGGAAAAAAATAAATTAAATACCTTAAATAATAATGACGTTTTTCTTCAGACAAAAAACAATCCAAATATTTTTCACAAAAAAACACTCGAAAAAAATTAGTTATGTTTCCGCGTTAACAACCAAAAATAAACTGATCAATTTGCCTGAAATTATCCGCTTATCTTCAAGGAGATAACAGCGATGGTCACAATTAATCATTAACGAAGAATTTATGTATTCACATTCCACACACGCAAAAATTATTAACGCGTAACCTTTGCTTATTAAATCGTACGCTCAAAAAACTTGACTTCTACCGACTAAAATAAAGTAATAAAGCAAACTGAATCGGAAAAATGTGTTTTGGATTAAACAAAATATAAGGATTAAAGCCAGTTCCAATTTGGCGCAGTACGTTTAATAAAAACTGGTAACATGTGGCACATACAGATATATATGCGAATCTGAAATCCACAAAACTTATACGATATTCGCATCCTCAAACTTATTACCGCCCAATTTAGTAAATATAAAGTTTGTGCGTTTTTTAACTCAACACATTTGTACCAACTTTGTTATTTAACGTTTAACGAAGGCCCATTTTGTATAGCCGTTATACGTCTTTGTGTCGAAAAAACAAAACGTTCAGTTGCGTTAACAAATCACGTATTTTTAAGTGTAAAAGCTTTCTTTTTTTCTACAGTTTTCATTCATATTCATTTATTCAAAGTGCTTTTTAAGAACAACAGCTTGAATACTTTAAGAAATTATGCTTTCGAAGATCGCGCAAGATGTATTATTTATAATAAATGTTTGGTAATAACTTCCACACTGAAACAATTCCGACACCATTTATAACGCACTTAAGAATTTTCATTTTTTCGGTTTACAAAAACAATAATGCAAGTTTTTGTTCGCGCAAATGAAAGCTCAAGAATTTCACTAAATTTCAATTTAAATTTCTAATATCAACCAATATCACATCCATAATGCAGACAAATCTGCTTTGAAGTGAGATTTTATATAAGTTATATGACATTTTATACTTTACAAAAGCGAAAATCTATTTCCACTGAAGAAGTTCTTGTCTTCTTGTAACTCAATCAAATTGATTTTTATTTCAGACTAAATTCCGTTTTATTTAAAAAAAAACAGTACATTTCAATGTAACTAATTTGTGTTTTGAATTTATATAAAATGGAGAATAAAAACGGTTCAAATTAGTTATGAAGATATTTTTGTTTTGGCTTTGAACAATGTTCGTTTGTCCACAAGACAACAATTAATTAAATAGTGAGTAGTATGAGCACATTTTAAATTTGAAAATGATAATTTGCAAGTAATAATACCTTAGACAATGTTGATTTTTATGCACATCAAGAAAGTAAAAGTGATAGGAAAGGGTATAGTCCAGTTATCCTGACAAAAATGTTGATTCAAAAAATTCTAATGGACTTTTTTAATGTATAAGGAGGTATTTTGGTGCGCTAAACACATTACCGGATACGGAACATGCCGCAAATCGCCGATTTATGGCCATTTTTAGCCCATTTTCGGGTTTTTCAAAGATACAACAAAATCTATGCATTTTTATAAAAATAGTCAAAAAGAACAATGTTGTAGTGTTTATTAACACGCATCATCTGGTTTAAACTAGATGGCGCTAGAGTTCTTAGAACTCAAAATATGGCTATTTAATGTGGCAAAAATGGCAATTTTTACGTTTTTCAAAGATAGGGCGGAATCTATGCATTTTTATAAAAAATAGTCAGGAGAGCAAAGTTATAGTTTCCAGAAATACCAATAATTTGGTTTAAACTAGATAGAGCTAGCGGTCATGAAACTCAAAATATGACCGTTTTAGGGTCAAAAAAATAATAACGTTTTCGGTTTTTCGACAATAGGACAGAATCTATGCATTTTTATAAAAATAGTACAGATAACAAAGTTATAGTAGGCAGAAATACCCATAATCTGGTTCAAACTAGAAGGCGCTAGTAGCTATAGAACTCGAAATATAGCGATTTTACTGACACTTCAACATTTTACAAGTTGCAGTTTCACCTGTTTTTCTGAGATTTCATATGCTTTCTTACCTATTTATGAATGCAGGCCCAAACTAAATACAGCATTAAAGAATAAATTTAAAAAATTGAGAAAAATAAAATAGGCTATTTCCGCCTACTATAACTTTGTTATCTATACTATTTTTATAAAAATGTATAGATTCTGTCCTATCAAAAAGTTATTATTTTTTTGACGGTAAAACAGCCATATTTGAGTTCTAAAAAGCTAACGCCATCTAGTTTAAACCAGATGATGAGTATTGATAAGCACTACAATTTTGCTGTCTTGACTATTTTCATAAAAATGCATAGATTTTGTTATTTCTTTGAAAAACCCACAAATAGCCATATGTCGGAGATTTGCGGCATGTTCCGTATCCGGTAGCTCAATTTGGACCATACCATCGTGTTTAGCGCACCAAAATACCCCCGTATGCGTTGAAAAAGTTTATTGGAATTTTTTGGATTTTTTTGCTATAGAAAATTTCCCAGGATGACTGGACTAGTACGCGAAAATTAATCAATCAATGATTTTATTTGTTTTTCTACAATAAACAAAAGAATTCGGTTTTTACGTACATCATACATACATCATAAAATTAACCAAAATCCACTTCCATTTTAACAAACAAATATATTGATAGTTATTTAATAAACGTGTGTATTAATAAGGGAGATTAACAATTGAAATATTTTAATGAAAGATTGTTAATCGCCGTTTAGTTCAAGAGTTAGTTACACAACTTTTCCGTCGACCATACTTTGTAATTTTAATAAAATTATAATTCAATAATTTTAGAAAAGATATGCTATTGTGTGCACACCTTTAAAAAGTACCCATTTGTAAACTTGTAACATTTTTTGAATTATCTAACATAATCTAACTTCATTGTTTCCACTGGTTTGTGAGCTTTGATTTTGATCATTCTTTACCTTTTCGTCTTTTCTATGGCTATTTGCCAACAGTATTTTAATTAAGGTCATTAAGTTAATCGACGATTGAGATACTCAATTCCAATTGTTGCGTCGAAATACAACAGGTTTCGTCACAGCAAAACAACGTGTATTAAATTTTTTGTGAGAATGGATTGGTGCTTAATTAAAATAGTGATGCACCTACAAAGACCACACCAGAAGTGGTTGACAAAACCCAAGTACATCTCTACGTTGTCTGTAAACAAGTTGAACTTTCAATAATGACTGTCAGATCATTCCGAACAAAGATTTTTTACATATCCCTGTGTGTAAGTGGTCCACCAACTTATTGTGACAGGATTGATTATCCGGCACGTGTTCAATAGTGGCAATAGTTTTGCAACATTTTATGCGAGACATATTACCTTAGATTCTTTAATGATGAAGCTTGGTTTCACCTTAATGGTTTTATTTTTTTCCTTTTTTATAGGTTTTATTTTTTCTTACAACCTTGCTTGAAGCATTTAACTTTTGAACAATGAGTAAACAATATTGAAGAACTACGTGAGACAATAGTTTGTTAAATAGATGAGCTGAATACCCTTAAATATTATTAAGTGTTATCATCGGAATGTTTCCCACAGTACAAAAATGTCTCAAAGTTTGTGTGAACAAATTGAAGATTAATTAAAACTGTAAATTAATGTTTATTTGTTATTATTAAAATTTCCTTTGCTACAAATTATGACAGATTTTTTATTTAGATTTTCATTGAATTAATTTTATCTTCCAAAAATTACAGTTATAGACTTATATGTTAATATAGATTCCTTAAAATGGAGCGAAGAAATAGAGTCACTACCACTAGTGAGTCACTAGTGACTCTATTCTTCCCTCCACTTTAAGGAATCTATAACTATATAAGTCTATAATTAGATTTTCATGTTGACAGATAAAATGTCAACTTGATGTACTGTATATGTATGCTAGTTGCCTATACTAAAATCGTTTATTAATAGAAAATTGTTTATTAATAGGAGTCATTAACGATCAATTTTGTTTACATTAATGTAAGTCGTGAATGCACGTTTGACGGAAAATGTAATGAATTTGATTATCTTCTCTTTCCTCATGTCCTTCTCCTTTGTATAACTACCTTCCCATCTTTCCTTCTTCCTTTCCCTTCATCTATATTTTATATCTTGATTATGTTTCTTTTCTTCCCTCTATTACTTTTCTTCTTCATCCACTCGTTTTCCTCTTCTCTTTCCACAGCAGTTATCATCGCTTTCTCCTCTTTTTTCAGTTCTCCACATTTTTTACTTATATGTTCTAAGTTCTCCCACCCTTCTACACACTTTCTAAATTTTCTATCCTTGTCTTTCAACCAAGATTTATTTTTTTTCCTCATTCTCTACTCTAAACCTTGCAATAATACTATTTTCTCTTAACACTTTGCGCCGTAGACGTTTTAACAGATTCTTCATCTCAGCCGTAACAGATTTTGTTTGTTTTTATTTCATCTACCACGACAGGACACGACACGAAACTAACCTCAAACAATTTCGCATTTTAATTAATTAGTTCTTCTAATGACTTTCTTGGACTGTTATCACGTGGCCTAACGTTATGTTTTTACATAAATGTACAGTGTTTATGTTCTTACGTTTTCTCATTTTACGTCATAATTGTTCTGACCTTGACATATGTAATTATAAATTATATTACTAAAATTTGGTGCCGGATTCGAGTTTTGTAGCTGCTAATGGATCAAACAAACGTGTTATTTACACTGGCACAAGGATAATTTACTCTAATTCTATACAACTATATTCGGTGGACCAAATAAATCCAAAAAATGGATTAATGTAAAAAAATCACCGTCGTGGCTTTAATCTGACGTGTAGGAAAGAGACAGGTTTGAAGATGTCATAGCATTATAAAAGTAGTACTTCCTTTTACAGTGTTTGACGTTTACCAAAACCGACCATGTACACCATGTACAAGGCAGAGGTACCCATACAAAGCAATGACAGTTTTATGCTGAAAAGTGTTCTTTCAAAAATACATAGTTTAAATAAGATGATTAAAATAGTTAAATCTTAGTTTATTGGTGCAGCAGGTAAAATTTGTCAATGTTAACAAAATTAAGCTTGTTTCTTTTAGTGGTCGATAATAAAAAAAAATATTAATTCATTATCCATACCACTTTTCCTTTTGTCCGGGTATTTATTGATGTATTTTTTTTGCAGTTTTTATTCCATGTTTTTATCAATTAATATTAGTAACAGCATTTAAATTTGCCATTGCAATTGATAAAAAACACCATTTATAAAGTCAACTCTAAAATCCAATTAATAAAATCGACTTTAAAACCGTTTATTAAAATCGAATTTAAAAATCATTTTAAAAAATCGGCTTAAAAACCGATATTAAAAATCGACTTAAAAATCAATTTAACAAATCGAATTCAAAACCGATTTTACAAATCTATTTCGAAAGTCGACTATAGAATCTCGATTTTCCAAAAACCACGATCAATTGATATATGATAATAATATTTGAATCTAGAGGTTATAAATTTCGTTCTATTTAAAACATTTCACTTACTTTTTAAAGGTTTCGTCATTTAAAAATAAATACCCTAGAAATTAAAACGTAATTGTCTAAATAAAACTTAAAGAAAAATAATTGTATAAATTCAAAAGAGAAGTAAGTAAACTTATGCCGTAATTAATTTTCTTAATTATTGCAAAGAGCTTGCTAAAAATTTAATTACTCGAAATTCAGAAAATTAATTGAATTTCTTCTAATAAATATGTCGGGTTTGTACTCCGGCAATTTTAAAATTAAGTTAATTTAGCGAACACAACACTTATTGATAACTTCAGTATACAAGTCATTAATTAGCCGGAGGCTTGTTGACCCGAAGAAATAGTCAATGAGAATTCCGATTTAGCGAAGGGTCGTCCATCAGACTGACTCAATCACGGGAGAATGGTGAACGTTCCCTCTTAATTGTCGCATCGATCACCTAGACGGTCTTTTCTCGTCGTAATGCTGGTCAGAATATGAGCGTGTATATTTCAGATCCTTTTAAACAACAAACGTTCGCAATTTATTAACGATTTTAGTGCTTTTATGTTGTTATTTGTCATTGTTAGGTTTGCTTTCCAAATAAATAAAGAACATCGAGATGCTGGGTGAAATAAAAAGACGACAACGCAATCAAGCTTAACTATTTGTTTTAGTACTTCCTTTGTGTGCGGTTTTGCAAAACTTTAAAGTTTATACTAGGAGCGTTAAAACATAAACGTGAGACACAATTAAAATTTTATCTAAAACTAAGTCGGTTTTGTTTATAAAATGTCGAATTAAAACTTAACTCATTTTTGAAAATGTTTTACATTCGTCGGTATGTATTTTTGTTGATGCGGATGTATTTTAACATCTTATTTTTATTAATATTGTAAAAGTTTTATAAAAGCAAATATAATACGATATGCAGACACCGTAATACTGATATCCGATAGTAAGGATAACGGACGACAGTCTCTGCATAAATTTGTAAAATAGGGATGTTTAAATATTTATGAAATCTCGATTAACTTTTTTCTTGCACACTGTACAAACAGAACTATGAATTCTAAAATAATTCACAAAGTAATTTTTGAACTAGTTAAAAAATGCACAGTAAGACAGTAGTAGCTCAAAATAAAAATAATCGGTTTTTTTCTTAGAAAAAAAAATTAGTAGACGACAAGTTTTGCCAGAAAGAACAAACATCTTTAATATTTAATATTATATCAGCCTTGATAAAAGCTACACAACGGTGGGCGAACATCGGCAGCTACAACTTACTGAGTTGTTTGTACATTTTACCTCCACCTAGAAGTACTATACAAATTATTAAACAAATTTTGGGGGAAACTTACCTATAGTTGACAGAACTTTGAGACAACATTTCTTAGACATTTTAAGGCCTGGGAATCATAAAAATGTTCATATAGCCCAAATTTGCAACTAAAATTGAATAAAAAAGGAAGTTTTAATTAGAAAGACAATTTTCAATTGAGAATATATTGTAAACTATTCAACAAAAGTCCCAAAACACACTCACATTTTTTGTATAAAATTTTCTAATCTCGGTAATGATACCAATTTTGCAATAACTTTTGAAATATCTTATTTTTATCGTTTCTCATGCAAGTTTGCTCAACGGGCTTATGCTAAAAATCAGATGATCTTTAGAAAATATTGAGGTGGCTTCTGACAAACCTACAAATTTAAATGACCAAAATTTTTGAGTGATTTTGAATTTACCGACGCAAGAAATATCGGCTGCGTATATAAAATAATAAAATAAAATTACAGTTACGCAATAAAAATGGTAAACAATTAAAATTTTAATCAGAATGCAACTAATTAAGAGTCGTGAATAAATACAGATTACAATGCAACAATATTAAAAGTAAAGTCTACGAATAAATAGTGAATAACCCATGAGTGTAAAGGGCTTCACGTTACTTTTAAAAGTTAGTGAAACGTTGTATTTAGTTTGCCAAAGCATTTAATTTCATAACCGCACCTATCTATAAATTAGTAATTCTTCTTGGTACCAATTTTTGCATTTAGTTCCAAACGCAATTTTAGCTATATGCTAATTAGTCGTGTGGAGGATGTTACAATTTTTATATCTGTCACTTCAAGTCATGACAATTTTTGTTTGCTGTTATACATGTTGTTATACATTTGTTATACATAAGTATCTTTGTTTTATTTATTCGAAGACAAAAATATTTAGGTAATTAAAAAACATGTATAATGTGCTCTATAATTCCTAAATTTTTGCGAAAACAGTTGGCACGATTTGCAAGCAATTATATTTGAAGCGTTCACTTAGTACATGTTTTCATACAATATAAACAAGAAATTTAAATCATAAGTTTCTTAAATTATATTATCTTTTGCTCACTCAATCAAATATTATTAACGATCGGCATAATTAAAAATCTTTACGTTAATATAAATAAATTCGAACCCTGAGAAATAAATATTGTTTTAACATATTTAATTAGCGGGCACATTAATACTAATTTTCAGTATATTTTTGACAGCAAAATAAGGCTTTATACCACTTTAATAAAATAATTTTAATCATCACAATTATTTTGGCTCTTATAACTGTGGGGCAGTTTAAAAAATTATTCGTAACAATATATAAGAACCCTAGAGTGCGAGTGTGTAGGAATGAAAATCTAGAAAAATAACTGGTGCTTAACAACAACTTTATTTGCCGATAATCGAGTGAGTATGGTAAGTTCTGGACTACATGATACGAAAATCAAACAAAGAATATGAATATAAACATGGAAAAAAACAAAATTTTTAAAGTTGGAGGAGAACAAAAAGTTCCACAATTACACATAAGAAGCATAAAAGAATGCGAAAAATTCAAATACTTAGGCACTATAATATTTACACGAGTGAACATCCATTAAAAACATAGAACGATGAAGCTGACAAGAACAAAAATGTACACGGATGCTAAATTCTATACTTTTACGCTGAACACAATGATAAAAATTTACAATGCAATCATCAAACCATTACTAACGCATGAGTCAGAATACTAGCAGATAATCCAGAAAATAAAAATAAAATTAATACAGTAGAAATAGATTTCTTAAGAAGAATCTGCAGAAAAGACTTTGAACACATAAGAAATGAAGAAGTTAGAAGACAAACATGAAAAATATGTGCTACTATAAACAGAATTATAACAGAAAATTGTACGTACATGTACAGCGTATGATTCTTTGAACTAGGACCGATTGCCGAAAAAAGCTATAAGTTCCATTCCGATGGGAAGAAGCAGAAGAGGAAGAAGGAGATCTGCCGTAACGTGTAGAAAGTGAAAGATAGAGCTATCGGAGAAGAAAAATAGAAAGAAAAAAGCAAGAAGACAATTAAAATGCAAGATACGACAGAGGCTGTAGGATCCTCTTTGTATGTATATATTGTAGTAAAAAATTATTTTTAAATTCGTTTTGAAAATCGCGAATGATCAATTAAAAATTTAGAATACGTACTTTTATTTAAATTAGATGCAAATTTAAAATTGTTCATGATATAAATTTTCTCAAAAGCCAATCCATATTTGTTTTTAATAAACCAATTTAGTTTGTGAATAAATAAATATTTTCCATTGCATTAGAGAAGAAAGAGAATGTTTAGTAAGTTAAGTTTTAAGAATGCAAAATTCACATTTTGTGTAAAATAACTGTTATCACTATTACTTTCTGTGAAATAAATCAAATAATTCATTGCGTGTTAGTTTACAGACGATAAACGCGCCTTAATTTGATGAAAGTCAAATTCATGTTGGAACAGAAATCAAGTGCGACGAACAATTGCTATGTGTTGAAATGAATGCAAGTGAACAATAAGTGACACAAAACGTTTTTAAAAAGATAGTAGAGGTAAATCATTATCAAAAGCGGTGAAAAGAGTAAAGGGGGTGTGAACGTGCAGAAACGGGTTGGATTCAACGTTCAGACACTGATATATTTAGTCATAGTCAATTAAAAAAAAAGCGTTAATTTTTCGTTTTCAAACGTTAAGTTACATATTCTTTAAACCGTACATATTGAATTGTGGTCTAATAATAGATCGATTGATAATTGAAATAGTAAAATTAAATTATATGACAAATAAATTTGTGTCCATGTATATTTTGATTAAAAATTATTTCATGCATGTACCCTACGTGTAGACATTTTCATTTAGATTTTAAGTTTTGTTCGTTTCTATAATATTGTAGTTTCTGTTGTATAAAAAGATTAGTTTATTTGTGTGTAAATTAAATTTGTTATTTCATAATTATTAACTTCCAATCAAAATATCCAAGACACCTGAGATTTAATTAAAAACGCAATTAAAGTTTCTCATTACTAGTAATTATAATATTTTTTTTAAACCATCGCAATATGTATGTATGTAAAATAAGAAATCGTAGACAAAATACCTATAAAATTAAAAAGAATCAAAGCATATGCAACACAAATACAAAATTAAAACTAATATTTATTTAAGAATTGGGTAGATAGAGTTTAATTGCAATTACGTAACAATAAAATTACTAACGGTTAGATCGATAAATACAAATTAACTTTATACAAATAACTAATCTAAACTTGTCAATTACACAATTACCACAAAAATGACAAATTTGCCGATCAGAAATAGTTATGTTAAGTTGTAATCCTTTGTCCAACTTCAAAACAGAAAAAATTAAATAACATGAGTACAAATTAAACAAACAGAACAATATTTGAAAAATTTGTAATCTATATTAAAATAAAACATCAACTTAATTTTGAGAAACCTGAATATGGAATTTCAAAATCCGGAAATAAAATTTTAATTCCAAAATGCTAATATTCTCACTCTTGAGATGAAATAATATTAAGACACACCTCTAAGGCAGTGTGATTATAATGCACCGTTTTCTAGTTTAAGGGATAGAAATTTTTTTTCACATTAGTACAACAATATTATTTGTGTCTTAAAATATTTATTTCAAACCCAAGGTCACAGAAAAAAATAAAACAAAATAAAAATACAAGTTATTTTAAAATTTATACGTAAGATTTTGATGACATACAATGTCATTCGTAACAGATAACATTTTTTTTTTATTGAATTGGGAAATTGTCAATAGTTTACGCCACCAAATTAATATCAATTAATACAGATAATAAAGATCACGTTTTCCATAAAAATGCCAAAGTTACGCATATTTCTTAAACAATTGTTTTAAATTTATTTCTGATTTACGATTGACTAGTATAAGTTAATACCTACTAAAATAATTTTTGCCACCATACTCAAAATTTTTAATTTACGTAATATACATAATTTGGACACAGTTTATTAAATCATGTAAATATTTTTTTGAGTTTTAAAGAAAAGCCTAACATAACTTTAAACGTAAGATTAATATAGAATAATCAGTAAATAACAACGTAATTGGCACAAATCAAAGTATTACACGTTTTAATCTTATTTTAATCTTAGTGCAAATGTTGTTACTTTTAGTTTTTTATTAAATTCTTTGTCTTTGTTAACTGTGGTACCTTCTGCAAAAATAGTAGAAACTAAAACTTTAGCAGCATATATAATACAAAAAAAAATGTTCACTTTTGGACAAGGCTAAGAGGACTTTATGATCCTGTTTATCTATTTTATTTTTTATTAAGAATTCTTTAAACTAACAATTATTATGACTTTCTTTAAACATTATTATACACTCCGCACAAAAATTATCGCAACACTCATTTATTTTTAAATACATTACTTTTGAACATCAAACACACCATACATATAATTCTTAGGTTCCAAAAAAACATAAACGATAATATACCAGCAATGACTAAGCATTATAAATTAGAAAATGGCAAGAAACTGTTAAATTGTCAAATACAACAATATAAAAACTTGGTCAAAATGGTTTTAGTATCTTGTGTTGCCGCCTCTAGCTTGAATTACTGCTTGCATTCTTCGCCACATATCGCCTATTAAGTTTGCAACATAGTCTTGGGGAATATTTTCCCATTCCAGTTCTTGTAAATTAAGAAACGGCCTCTGGTGGCATTTTAAGGCTTGTCCTAGATGATCCCAGACATGTTCGATTGGGTTCATGTTCGGACTTTGGGCAGGACATTGCAGAACTGGCAATTCAATCTCCTCCAAATATTGCTGCACAATTCCTGCTATGGGGGGTCGTGCGTTGTCGTGCATAAAAATGCAATTTTCGCCAACAAAGGACACGTAAGGTACCACATGCTCTTCTAAAATGTCGGTAATATACCTAGCTGCTGTTAACCGAGCACCAGGTAATGGCATTAACGCTGTACGGCCTTCCAAAGAGATGCCTCCCCATACCATCACTGATCCTCCACCATAATGGACACGTGGACAAAAGTTGCAGGCAGAATAACGTTCACCAGGTCGTCTGTAGAAGCCCATAAACTATACCGCGTCTCATCAGAGAAAACAACATTAGCCCAGTCGTGAATATCCCAATCCACATATTCACGTGCGAATGCTAATCGTGCTACCTTATGTTCTCTGGTGAGAAGTGGACCTCGAACAGGAACATGGGCTCTTATCTCATCCTGTCAAAGACGGTTTCGTATAGTTTTAACAGAAAGAGGTACATTTCTAACAGCTAAAAGTTCATATTTTAAGAATCCAGCTGTGAAATCACGGGTACGCAGAGCATTTAAGCGTAGAAATTGGTCGTCTCGTAGTGTGGTAGATCTTCTGCGACCTCTTTCAGCCCTTCTTCTGTAGTTCCCAGTTTCCCTAAATCGTGCTGCAACTCTGGATACAGTTGAAGGCTGTACTCGTAGAATGCTTGCTTCTTCATAAGAAAGATGCAAAGATGCACGTTGCTGAATGTTCATAACAATGTCAGACCAAAAACTCAACCGAGAAGATAATTATCTACAATAATTGAATGTTGGACTATTTAACGTTTTTTGAAATATTCAAAAAATCGGCAGCAAAAAGTGCGTTGTTTATAATTTGTTGAGATGACAGTTTTATAAAATGTCAGAAAAGCACATTTGATCAAATTGGCGAAAATAGTTTATTTAAATTATAAGTGACCAAGAATGTTCATGTGTTGCGAATATTTTTGTGCGGAGTGTATATTTAATAATTATGTATCTAGGAAGTGCAGGGTAGAGAAATTCTTAATCAATATGTATTATATACGCCGACAAACATGTAGACAGTTCGAAAAAATAATGTCATAACAAAAAATAAATATCTTTGTTCAGAAGAGTTTAGTACGCAGTATATTTTAGCACATTAACAAACAAGTTGTGAAGTCCGTGAATATATTAATAGTTTTTTAATTTAATTTTGTTACGAACAAGGATTAGGTTGTATATGACATCTCTATAACATTGTAAATTAAGTAACTTGAGCCAAAAAATTTAATAACAAATTGCAAAGTATAACATATATGAATTTACATATATCAGACACGATATATTAAATTTAAGAATACTACAAAAAACTTATAACTGTCACTTGAGATGAACGAAATAGAATGCATGACACAAGACTTAGAAGTACAGAAATAATTTCATATCAATTTATTGGAATGTAATTTTGATATGAAATGTTAAGATTTATTTCAATTTGATAAGTATAATTTAATAAAAAAAAAACGAGAAAAGACAGAAGGATACAGCAGATAAATGTATTTAAATAAAATTAAAGCACTCCTACGACCATTAAGTTGATCGAATTTTTACCGTTCGTCTTCACTCTTCCCGGAAAACAGTTAAAATTGGATTTTTATTTAGAAACATAATTCTTTCATTGAAATGTGCTCAAAACAAAGTTTATAAAAATCGAAACAAGTATTTTGTGTTATGAAAAAATATACTTTCAACTCTGATGCCCTCTCACGACTGAACGAAGTACTTTAGTATACCGGGTGTCTCTGGCAACATAGAAATTTCACTATAGAAATAAATTGAATTGATCCACTAAGGCTATGAAATTTTCGTATTGACGTATACGTTCTAATTACTTATTATTGCGTGTTCTTTATTGTAATATTTTTAATTTAATTTTTGAAGATAAGTGTATATACAATCCCTGAAAAGTTTAAATGGTTAAAGGGGTATACAGAGGTGAAAGCTATAGAAACACTTCTGCTTTGTTTGTTGCACTTTTTTCGGATCGGCAGAGAAACCGCAGTGTACACAAGCGTCCATAGCAGGTTCAACAAAACCAGAAGATGGACAACGATAAAGAAATCAATGTACTTGGTGCTGTGCAAGTTAACCCTAGTATTAGTATTCGACAACTAAGTATAGACTGTAGTGTTAATAAGTGTCGAGTTCATAAAATTTTAAAAAGCATAAACTGATGCTGACAAAAGGCAAGAATTTTGTGAAACATTAATGGAGATAAGCAATAATGATATGAATTTTGTTAAGAATATTTGCTTCACCGATGAATGTTAGTTAAATCTCAATGTAGTTTGCGGTATCAGCATGATCGGTGTCCAGCACATAATGCAAATCAAATAAAACAACTTTTAAATGAATCACTTCCTAGAACCTGGATTGGAATGAGGAAGTTACTTGGCCACCAAGATCACCAGGATTGTTTTCCAACGACTTCTTTTTATAGCTATTATCTTCCAAGGTTTATACCGACGAAACCCCGTACAAATGAGTCTTTAAAAGATAAAATTGTAGAAGTTTGCTTCAATATACCAGCAAATATGATTGCAAATGTGCAACAAAATTTCTGTTTGGGGCACTGTGTAACAGTAAATGGACAGCATTTTAATCAGTTGTTATAAGCCAAGCACTTTGCATGTTATACCGATTAACTTTCACTTCTGTATATCCGCAAACAAATCGGTCCTTTTCAGGACTAATAACACATTTATAGAACAGAATTTTTAATACGATGTAATTAAAACTTAAAACGATAATCAATTTTAATAAAAAGCGGTATTTGAAATTACAACATTTCTTACAATTGTTCTTGGATGGTTTTAAAATAATAATCTTTTTATCTTGTTTGTTGACTCCTGGATACTAGTAAAACCTAAAATAGAAAGTCCAAAAAGAAATAACAAATTAAATAATTTAAAGCACAAACCTTTACGTCTCTTAAAAATCTGAATCAGGCATTTTCTCAAAATCTTCATTAATCCCATGAGTTTCAAATTGTTTACGATCAAGAAACTAAAAATGTATAACACCTCCAATTCTGGGTTGTACTTTACTTCGCGGATTCCGAATAAAGTCCTTAGAACACCAACTTCTGTTTATTGGTAGAGACCTGTGGTAGAGACAAACTACTCGATCCATACTATTCGAAATATCTGTCTTATCTATAATAACAACTGTATTGGCTTAAAATAAACTTTTAGCTTTAGAATATCTGCATATTCTTGCAAGATGCAAATATTATGTGTAATAGTTTACACACAATTTAACCTCAAATTCAATACGAACAGGTTTTATGCAAAAGTATTTCATTATGCTTGCTTCAATAGCTATATTAAAATATGAAAGCAACTGAACATTGATTAGGATTTTCGTAAAATCACAAAATACTAAATACTTATTTTTACAAACTTAAAGAATAATATTTACATTTGAAGGAAGATTAGACATTCTACACTTGCTCTCTCTTTCTAACTTCAACAAAATGCCGTAACGTATAGGGTATATAACAATCCGAAATTTTCATAGCAATAGTAGATCCAATCAAATTTTTCTATAGTAAAAATCTTATGTTGCGTCTTGCCAGAGACGTATAAGTAAACTCTATACCCAAGAAATAATGGGACACCCTGTATATTATTTTACAAAAAAATTTTGATAAAAGCAGAATGTAAAACATAGTATTAAACAATAAAATTTGGTATTTTGTTGTAAGTAATTGTGTTACAAAAATAAAATAAAACACCCGTTGCATTACTTTTTTCTGTACTCCTTGATTTATAAAAACCAAAATTACTACTCTACTGCATACGTAATGCAATTAATGAAGTACTAAAATGACAGCGAGAAAAATGACATTCAATTTCCATTAAAAATTAAACGCTACCTTTAGCGATTAAACGAAGTGTGCTTAGTACATAATTGCATTATGCGCCCCGATAATGTGTATGAAATTTTCACAACAAATTTAATTAATCTTTTTTGTAATAATGAATGCCGTGTGATTAAATTATAGTTAAAAAAATTATAACTGATTTATTATACAAGAATGTTTTTTAAACATACATAATAATTATTAATTAAAATTATACAAGCACTCACTCGGTCTTTCAATCACCGCTTTAAATCTCAGATATCTGTTGAAAACACAATTTCTACAAAATATATACATTATTGCAATCTGCTTTGCATCTATTTTATATGAACAAGTATTATTATTATTACAACTATTTCTGATTTATTTTATTAAAATTTTCGTTTGAGTTCAACACATCTAAAATTATTTCTTAAACCGTTTGCATTTACTTTTTTTTTATTTTGTAAAAACTTTAAATCAAGTATAAACTAGTAGAAAGGACTGACACTTTTCCGGACTGGTAGCAACATGTAAGCAAACACATAACTTCATAAATAAAAAAATTGGAAAAAAATTAAGAGAAAAAATGAAAGAAAAAAAGTTAAAAGAATGAAAATAAAAAGTTAAAAAAAAAAATTTAGAGAAAAAAATTAGGAGAAAAAATGAATAGATAAACTTAAAAAAACTAAAAAGAAAAATGAAGAGAAATAAATTAGAAGAACAGTTATTACGAACCAAGTTTGGGAAGAACTTTTTCCTACATAAGCGCATTTAAAGCATCGAGCGAACAAAGTGAGTGAGTGCTTTATAGCGCGAATGCTAGAATAAGTATTCCGCAAGAGGTTTGTACAATATTTTTTGAATTGAGCAAATATTCCGTTAATAAATATTAGCAACTGTTTACATTAATGTCAAATTTTAATATAGTTAGCAGAGTGCTATGAGTTGACGTTTTTAGTTGTAGTAATTTACATAACAGATAGATGGCACTATAAATTTTTAATAACTTTGAGTAGATTTTTCAAGGTTAATTTTTGTTTTCATTAACAAAAATCATTGGAAAAAAATTATATTTGGATTACGATGTTATTTTTCAATGTCTGTGAATACCAGTGTTTTTTGTAATTTTTCTCGAACTGATGCGGGAAAAATAGCTTCCTGATTGGCTACACACTTATTTCAAATGTTATTTCCCAAGTGGCAAGTACAAAAAAAATTAAAGAAAAAAACGAGAAAAAAAATAAAGAGGAATAAAATTAGGAGAAAAAATTAATAGAAAAAAAAATGAGGAGAAAATTTGTTATCCACCATGTGCTGGGAGTGCAGGTACTATGCCACCGGTACTACAAGATGCGAATTGTCATGACGAACAACATTGGTTTGAGTCATGAAACACAAAAATTAAATTGTAAGGTAATAACTAGTGGAAAGGGCTGTACTAAGTTGCAGGCTTGCTTGTTTACTGACATAGGTTTATTGGACTTACTGGATTACAGGAATGAGCTATCAAAAAAACGGTTTTTACTACAAGACGTGGAATTTCAAGACCAACAATCGTACACCGAGGTATTTTTCAGTTGGGTGGATAGTTAGATCAGAAAATGCTAAAAAGTGGTTTTGCCATCTGGACGATTTTAAGTTGGTAGCAACTTGATGTTGCTACCAGAATTTGCCTCCAAATACTTGTTTTGGATATGATTGTGGTGGGGTTGTGACAGGAAAGGTGCGTTGTGCTATGCCCAATTTCTAATCAGCAACTGTTTCAGAACAAAAACGTCTTCCGGGATTGAACGGTGTCGACATGGTAACCGTTGATTAGCTGACTTTTAATAATCTACCTTTGTTTGTTCTAAGTTTCTCGCCCTGATAAAGCCCCTTATATTATGTGACAAACCGTTGGCAACTACGATTACCACTTTGACACAGTCCAATCTTGGAAAGGGCTTTTATTTAACAATGACTCCGGCCGTTGAAGTCTTAGAATTATTTGAGAGTTTATGCCTCTCCATTCTTAAGTGCATAAAAAATCGCCATTGGCCACCGTCGCGTATTCCGACGTTGTAAGTTGCACAAAGTTTATTGACAGTGTCTACCCCTCCTTTCGTGGAATTGTAAAATGTGATGATTTATGGATTTGATGAACTTCTCTCGATGGGTTGTTGTGGTGTATGCTCGATGCTAGAATCACATTTTTGTGGTTCTTTGGAAGGTAGGAAATGATTGTAATGTTTTTCTTGGAATCCAAACATACTAAAATTCACAGGTGCGAGTTTTGTATTGACAAATTCTGTAAGAAGTTCACCTTTATTTTTTCGGACCGTTCCGACGTAACTAACTTTGTGGTCATCAAGAAGATTTTTGATTAGTGTAAAAATCGTAAACCAATTATCACACGTGATATTTCTGCCTGTTCTAGATATTGGTTCGATCAGTCGTAAAACGACGCTAACTGGATCATTTCTTGTGTGGTAAATTCCTTCTTTAAACCAACGTATGGCTCAAGATTTGCTACATATCTTGTTTTTGCATTGACAAGGGCAAATACCTATGGGCCATACTTATTAGGTTTGGAGGGGATGTTATTCTTAAAACTGCATCTTTCCTAAAAGACTCAAGCTGTACGTTTTAGCGCGTAGATATCTTGGCATAGACTCATTCATATAAACAACTTAATTGTTTGTGTGCGTCTGACGTTCATGAGTGTCGAATCCTGCAGTAAATCGGTAATGACAAAACGGCAACACCAAAACCTCTCATCCACCAGTAACCAAAATTATACCACAACACAATATTGAGTTAGGATGAATTGACGCCAAATAATCTCGCGCTTTCCGATGAGTTCGCTTCGAGATGACTTTGATATGAGGTGAATCGGCGTCAATGTGATTTTGTCGAACGCTTTCGGTGTGTTGGTAGCAGCGTTTACATTGCCGCCGTTAAAATGTGACAGACAGTAGTGGTATTGTGTAATTGATGACATAAGTGAATATGGGTGTATGTTACAACTTTGAGTTTTGAGAAAATTAAGATTAAAGTTTATGTTGCGTATTTGTTTCTATGCTATGCGTACAGAGTATCTACTTAAGTTGGAACCATATGGAAAACTTTTTTACTATTGGTTTTTAAAAAACGTTATCTTTGGTAAAAAGTTCTGGATGCTTCAAAACCATTAAATTTTAATTTTTTATGCCGTATATGAGATTTATCAAAAAATATGAATTTTGCTCAAGTAAGCAAGGACGAGTCTGTCACCTTCTGGAGCCAGTAAAACCTGTTAACTTGCGTGTATTGTTGAATGTTTTATTTGTAAAAAGTTAGTATAAATGAATAATAAACCATTAAAAATTCTAAAAATTTCGAAAATTGGAGAAAAAATCATGTGAGCTTTAGACGTATTGCTTTGAAACGCACGGCACTTATTTTGTTGATTAATTATTTCATTTCAATATCACGTTTCGGAACGTTTTGCTGGTGAGATTTATTGAAATGAGTGTCCGCAAGCTATCATTGATGAAGCAGCAAGTGTAGTTGCAAGATTACTGCCCGAAAAATCTTCATCAAGGTATGAATACGAGTACGCGGAGTTCAAAAAGTGGCAAAACGAAAACAACGTGACTGGTGTTACGGAAGACGTTATATTAGCGTACATCAATAAATTGTTTGCCAAATTCAACCCGAATTCTTTATGGTCGAAGTGGTCAATGGTTAAGAGTTGTTTGGCAGTTAGAGAAAACATTGATGTTTGCAGGTTTGTTTCCTTATATTTATTAATCAGGTTTTTAGTTACATATGTCATTTTCTAGATTTCATAAAGTAGTTGCGTTTTTGAAAAAACGTAATGAACGCTACGTCCCTAAGAATGCCAAGGTTCTGACAAAAAAGCAAGTGAAAAAGTTTATCATTGAAGCTCCTGACGAAAAGTGGTTACTTGCCAAAGTCATTACTATTTGGATATTGTCGGTGCGATGAGCTTATATCCCTCACTGTAAATGACGTGGAGGATTTGGAGAAATATATTGTTGTCACCTTACGAGAGACCAAAAATTTAACGACAAGGAGGTTTACAATAACGGACAATGGGTGTAGCTTTAAACCTTGTGCTCTTTATCGGAAATATGCGGCCTACGATCTCCAAGAAGTAAAGATCTGGGGTTGTTCTTGACGTACCGCAGTGGAAAATGTGTCGCCCTAAATGCAGGTCAACATACTGTAGGCGCAATACCCAAGAAAATTGCTGAATATTTGGAATTAGAAGAACCGGCACTTTATACAGGGCATTCATTTTGACGAACTGGAGCAACGATGGTGGTTGATGCAGGTGGTGATACTTTGGCTCTAGCTCTGAAGCGTGCAGGGAGGTGGAAATCAACACAAATTGCAGAAAGCTACGTCGATGATTCTATTAATAATAAGATTAAAATGGCAAAAACATGTTTCCACTTGAAGAATCCACGCCATCCACTTCAACAGAAAATATATGCGCAAGTAAAAGTGACATGGCATCCCTTGGAAACTTCAATATTACTGGAAATCGCCACTGCACCATGATATTTAATGTATACGATAGTAATAAAACCCAATTTTCAAATGCTAATAACAAATAAATCACGTTAGAGAATTTGTCTGTCATTTCAAATTACCTATAATAAGGTAAAATATGAGGACGCGTGTAAAATTTTACAAGCTAGCCAGTTATATTTTGCAAGTTAGTAGCTAGTTAAGAGGCATTTTCAAGGTAACTATAGTGAGTTGATAAGCTCCTGTTTACAAGTGAGGAACAAATAAAGTACCATTATTTTTATAATATAGAAGAATGTTTATAAAGAAAAGGTTTTTGAATTAAAAGTTATAACCAAATATGAAATTACAGTCATTTGGCATAAAAAATCAAGTTTGGTGATTATTTACATTATAAATATTTGCAGTTACAAATTTAAATATTTCTGTTAAAAATATGATAACCTTTTCATTTGTTAATGTTTTTGAACAATCTTGCAATTTAAATACGCAATGAATGCATAATAATTATTTATTTTAAAAATTGACGGTGGATACTTTGAAGCCTTAGTAGATTAAATTAAAATTTAAATATGTTAGTACCTGTACAAATATGTGATGCTTATTTACTAAATATTCTTTGTATGGATTGTCCTATTTCTAAAATAAATTTATTACTACTTAAATTGCAAGATTGTTCAGAAACTTTAACAAAGAAAAAGCTATCCTATTTTTTTCATGTCTGTCTCCGAAATTAAATGGCTACTTCCAGGCGTCGTAGGGACTTGAAATTGGGCATGCCGATGAGTCTTGCCTTCAAACCAACGGGAAAAATCCGAAAACGGAAATTTTCAATTCAAGGGCGGGGCCAGAAGCCTCTCGGTCCGCCATAAGTCTAGCATTATTAAATTCATGCATTGAAATTTCCCAGTCATCAATTTTTATAATAAATGGGTGTAATTTAATATTTGGGTATAACTTTTAATTCAAAACAGGTTTTTTTTACAACATTCTTCTGTATTGTAAAAAATAATGGTACTTTACTCTTGAGCAAAATTTAATTTTTTTGATAAATTTTATATACGGCTCAAAAAACTAATTAATTTATTTATTCGTATGGTACATTACACAAACATTGTATTGTGATGTAAGTGTTATGTATAGTGCCCCAAAAGATCAGTATAAACTTGTATAGTGTGGTGACGAAACCGTGTGCAATAGTGGATTGGTTCGTCTTGGCAAAGCATTTACTTCAAGGTTTAGGAAAACCACTAAAACCTAAACATGCCAACCAATATCTGATGGTTGCATTTTAAGTTTAAATCATTTCAAACTTTTATCAAAAATAATTTAAAAAGAAACCAATAACAAAAATGGTTTTCATATGGTATCAAGTAGTAGTATAATTACTATTAGTAACTTAAAGCTGTTATCAATTGTATTGTGCTTTGTATAAAATTCTATTCACATAAAAAGAAATTTTTTTAAATGTTATGTAACACCTTCATCCACTTATGTCTTCTATTATCGTATGAATTGATTCATTGCTCACATTTTGACTCTATTAGTGACAAATATTCAACAAAAGGTAATTGTCTAAATACAAAACAAAGCTACATTATATCCCGTAAAGTTTATGAAACTGTTACCTCTTTTTTTCCTTGGTTTCTTTTCAAAAGTTAGCTACCAAACCATATCTGTTAACTTTATAAACTTCTATTTGCAATTTTCTTAAAAGATTAGGTTATTGACTGAGTCAAGAAAAAATATTGAAATGTAACGTTTGGTTTATTGACGAGTGAATCACTTGAGTATTTTGAGGCAGGCCAACGCCTAGATAAAAAATACTAGACTAAAAAAATGCTGTCATGGTATAGCTTTCGTTATACATTATGTATTACACAATAAGCACAATTAAATTAATTAAAACTTTCTAGAGTAATTAAATGAAGAATTTAAAGAAAAATAAAAGTTCGGAATAAAAATGTAATTTACCATTTTTGAAAAAAAAAATTAGCGATTCATTATTAATTATAAAAAATAAACTAATTCTATACTAAATCTGTACATTAATTAACATTTTTTATATTTGCAAATTGGTTTTGTTGGATAATCAACACCAAGCTTGTGTAGGCAGTAGCTTTAAGCATTTGTCACTGAAAAAAAAACTCCATCATTGCTATTAATTAAAATTTAACATCGAAATAATTTTGTACTTAGAGATTTAAATAGATGTTTAATTTAAATAATTGTTCATTAGTATTAATTTGATACGATTAAATTGACACGCATTCACATCATTGGGGTTGATTTCACGAATATAATATATTTTTTTAAACTAATCTTGTACTACATCCTTTTTCCTATACGACAAAATTTGAAACGTATATAACAATTACCTCCGTTACTTTCATGCTTTCAGCAAAATTTGAGTTCCTTCTTTTCCAATATTGTGATCGCGTGTTTGCCATTTTTCTTCATGTTAACTCGTACTAAATCTTGTCCCGTATCATTTACGCCCGACTTCACCTGCTAACATCTTCTGGAGCTGAAAAAATAACCGCCTCCAAAAATGTTAAGACCGTTTCATATATTAATCAAAGAGACAATCTAAAATGGATTTCGACCCGCCGTTATATAAACATTAGAAACCACAGGGACGTAGCAGTTGTGTAAATTTCCTATTTAAAAAATTATCATTTTCATTATCTGGTTGCTAATTGCCCCATTAACGTAGTAATTATCATAGAAAGCTTGAAAGGGAAAAGGAGGAACTTTGCTACATAAAAACGCTTGCGTTACCGGCTTCGTCTTGGATGTAACTTTTTTTTATGTAAATATTACGAATATTAAAAATTATAAAAAAACAAAGGTTTAATGGCGGTTTGTGTAGACAAATTTATACCAGTTCCAACTAAAAACTTTAATCCAAAGTTTTAGTATTGTTGAGAACTGATATTACAAGAGATTACGCGGATGGGGACGTTTTTACTTTTTCGTTTTATTAAATACAAGTGCTTATGGGCAAAAGTTTAAATTAGTTAAAGTTTTAATAATTCGCGCTTGTTTTATCTGTAAGTCCCAAGTAATTATATGTTATTACTTTATTATTATCAACAATATTAAGTGTATCTAAGTTAAGCTGGTGGGTTTGTTGTGCAATTTATGTAGGTCCGTTTATTCGTGTAGAATAATCTATGTAAATTTACCCTAAACATCTAGGTGTTTAACGTAAAGTCATTTTCGAGTGAAATGCTCGTTTCTACACCAACTTCTTAATTACACAACAGGTTGATGTTGTATTTGCATTTAACCGTTACCACTCAGAAATGCATATTTACATTCTTGGTTTTGCAGCGTCCTTAATTAGCGGTTTAATCCGTAATACAGGCAACAACTATGTCTAAATGTTATTAGAACATTACAAAATTAGATGTTGTGTTGCCTTAAGTTGTTTATTTTAGATTAGCATTTTCAAGTTATGATTACATTTTGCATAATTATTCTCGTATGAAATACATTAACGTGGAACGATCGCGTGTCAACGAATCAAAAGCAGTTGGACTCTAAATTTTTACATCTTACGCTGCTTATTTATATTTTTAAAACGTATTCAGTTACAAAATTTTAATTCAGATTATCAAGGTGCATAATGCATTTACGCAATTACCCTTCGTTTGACTTACGCCAACAGTGCGTTTTAAACAAAGTCAGTACTGTTTTTTCTACCAAATGGGGCTGAATTATTAAAAACAATGAATAATAAAAACAATTAGCTTTCAAATAAGTACGTTGAGATATTTTACAAATCACACATATTACTATCGGTTTCAAAAAGCAAGACTTCTCCTCACTTTGGAGGACTATGGGAAGCAGGAATAAAAACGATGAAGTATCATCTAAAACGGATAGGTGGAGATTCAGCATTAACATACGAAGAATTAACGACACTTCGCTGTCAGATTGAAGAATGCTTAAATTCGTCTATTAGAAGAACCGCAAACAACATAGCACTGGAAGTATTAACGCCGGGTCATTTCCTTATAAGAAGAGAATTAGTTATGATGATAGGTAAATATTTTCTCTAATAAATTTTATTTAAATCATTTGTTCTTATTTGAGGAGGGGAACCAAAAGTCGTTTTTTCATGCGGTTTTGTGGAACAAATATGCAGTTCCTCGGGCCTTTAAAACTTGAAATAGTATAAAAACCACATAGATATTCAACAAACACAAAATAAATTAACAATTAAATGTAATTAAATATCTCTAATCAGACACACACTCTATACATAGAAACGAAACAAACGACTTAGTGGTTTTTGGTGCCCCTTCTCAAAGAAGAACAAATCTTTAAATGAAGAGAATTAGTTTCTCCATCAAATCCACTTAATACCCTTATTACCAACAATTTATCAACAAGTTGGAAGTTTCTACAAAAGACAAAAAGATTTTTGGCAAGCTTGGTAATCAGAATATTTAAGTCGTTTACAACAACGGTACAAATAGCAAACCAAGAAAAACAATAATTTATAACAGAAGTACATCCCGGCAGCAACTACTAAGTTAGAGTGGTCACCATTAAAAAAGCTGATGGAAATACACTGAATAGGAGTATTACGAACCTAATTCCACTGCTAACCAATCCGGACGTTGAAACAACATCAAAGAAGATGTTTAAAAAATCATTACAAACAATAGTCGTATAAAACACGTCAATCATCCTACAACACATTTGTTTTATTTGGTTACTACAACTATAACTCTTCATGCCGTACTGCATATTACCCAACTATGACATACAACACCCTCCACGAGGACTATACATAGAACACATAGGTCATGTCAGAATAGAACGAGAAATCTTTCACATAGAAGCTAAATTTGATAAAACTCAAATCATTAAAAACGCAATGGAAATTTCAACAATAAGCAAACCATTTCAAGATATCTGTCAGGAGACCAATACAATGTTAGACGAATCTCAGTGTATGCTCTACTACACCACGTGCAAGAGCATTTGAATGGGTAAACGCAGGAATACAAAACGTCATAAAAAACGTAGCAGAAGGGATATATCAGGAAACTTATTAAGATCCATTTTTTGAGTTGACGTGTATGCCGATATCAACAAAAAATCTACAATAAATTGGAGCACTTCAGACAACGCCTCAATGAGGCATTTGAAGCTATAAACAAGATGAAAAAATGGTTTAAAACAATCGACGAAAACAAATTAAATATCCATTTATTCAAAATCTATCAGATTTTTATCAACTTCATCTCAAAAATCAACACCTATTAATATATTAAACTTCTAATCATTTATCTCGGCAGAGAAACAATAAACGATGTACCGGCTCCTGCGCAATTAAAGAACATTATTGGACCCCCAAATTCAAAACTCTTGCATTATCTCAAGATCCTATCATTTCCAACCATCAAGACAGTTATGGAGCCAACCGAAACTAATTTCAATGTCTTTTTGATATTTTATAATTGTTGATATTTTTACCTACAACATGATTCATTGCGCATCCATTCTACTAAGGATCAAAAACGAATCATATTAGACGTCCCAAAGGAATTACTCGACTACAATTCACAACTAAACTTCACCTCACCGACAATGAATCCAAGGACTACATTAGTATTGAAGAAAAATGTACTAAACAATACAGGGTGTCTTTAGCTGAGTGCCCATTAGAAATATCTGGAGAACCGTGATAGTGAGAAAATCAGAATTTGGTATGCAGCCATTTGTGACCAAGATCTATTGTTTTAAAATTTTCAAAATTGCGTCACTTCCGGAAGTACCGGAAATTGATGACAACTTGCTTTTTTTTAATGTAATGACTATGATGTTTTTTTATGATTCCAAGTTGAATTTTAGATCAATTTTATGTAAGGTATTTCTAACCTAAAATGTCAACTTTTGGTGATAAAGATTGTTTTATGTCAAAATTGGCAAAAATCATCTATGTACGAAAAAATTGTTGCAGTGGAATTAACAAAGATGGAATAGCAAAATTCTGTCAGTGGAAAGGCAAAACATTGCAAAAAAAAAAGTTGTTATCAACTTTCGGTACTTCCAAAAATAACGTCATTTTGAAAATATTTTAAAACAATAAATCTTGGTCACAAATGGCTGCATACCAAATTCTGATTTTCTTGCTAACACAGTTCTCCATATATTTCTAATGAGCACTCAGTCAAAGACACCCTGTATATAAAATTAAATAAACGAATATAGAGTCATCAGAAATTAATGTCCCAGTAATATGTTGCAAATGCGACAACGTTAGGTATCAAGCATTTGAAGTTTTTTAACTGCGCGTGCAAATTTTCAGTTTCTGCCGATAGATAGCGTAGCTGCCAAATAATTTCGAAATGGCAGTGCCATTAATTCAATAACGTATGTCAATACATTAACCAAACTCGAGAAGCGCTTCCACCGACTTCGGCGCCATAACAACACAGGTGATGTCTTAATTCAACACAATAACGCTCGGTGTTACAATAGTTTGAGGACTTCCGAACACATCACGAAACAGTATTGGACACTGTTACTCCATCCACCCTACAATCATGACCTAGCTCCCTCGGAATTCCATTTGTTTTGGACATTAAGAGACTCCATTCGTGGAAGACATTTTGAGGATGACCCGGAGGTGATTCAGGCAGTGAGGAATAGGTTTCATGGTCAGAAAAAGAATTGGTACCAATAGCGTATACATGCCGTAGAACTGGAAAAAGATTATATAGAAAAATAGGCTGTGTAGATAAAACTTCATTCTTTCATGTGTGTAATTCTCATTATGTTCTTGAATTGAATTTATATTTTAATAGATTGTTGGTTTTTAATTTAATATGTTAGATATAATTGTCACTCTTTAATTGAATGTGTGTCTGCAATAATATTTAATTTTATTTTCCGATACATTATTATTATTATTATTATTATTCTACAGGAAAGTTTCCTATGTTTAAAGCTAATTAATTAATCATTTTTATATATTTTATAATGCTTCGACATAACTAGATTTATTCTTTTATTTGTTTAACTTAATGTTTTTGTACGTAATGATTAAACTATAGCGTACTTGTTCATGTATATGTATTTATTTTTGTATTTTCGTTGCATGAATAATAAGAACGTCGGCCAATTGAAACCAAAGTAGTGGTTTTTAACTTTGTCCTTCCACTTAAAGAAATCTCGCAAGGATTACTATCTACCCATAATTTTTTATAAATAACTGAAGAAAAATAATGTGGTGCATTGTTTTCTGGGTAATCCCCGAAAATACGAATTTAAAACCATCATGAAAACACTAAGTTATTTTACTTAATACTTAAGTAGAAAAACAATAAAAGATGAAAACAAAAAGAGTCATAAAGAGACGACACTAATAAAAATTAACAAATTCATTGCTTAATTTGCTGAATCGGGTAACGCCTAGCCAGCAAGCTTTTAAGCGCAATAATTATGTTGTGTCACTCGTTACTATTATACTTCTTTATTTCAATTGAAACATGGTTGAATTGTAAATGTGCCCATACACGATCAAATAATGTCCGGTGAGGCCAAATCCGGTCGGCTAGTTTTGGTTATAAATGTACAGTTAAACGACAGGCCATCGTCGTTAGTTTTGGAAAACTGAACTTGTGTAGTGCTAATCCGGACGATATTTGGACGGCAGGCAAAATTTTCGGCTTTAGTAAAAACTTCAAAGTGAATTGCAGTGTAAACAATGGCAAATCAGCAACGTATGCAAATCAAAATTAATTCCATTTGGAACAAATTGTAGTGTTTTTTTAACCATTTATTTTCGCACACTTTTTGCTTTTTTTTGTTGTCTTTAGACATTATTATTTAATCCACATTCTCTCCTCAAACCAGGAGCTTAAAAAAGGTTCCACAATCAAAATAAAATACATTTTTCGTTAGATTCTGGTAAAAACCCGAAAGTAACATACAGCCTGTCCGTGTAGTACACGAACTATTTCTCAACTTTGCCATTTTAAATGGAAACATATTTTTTACTTTTTATTCTAAATCTACGTGAAAAACTATGAAGACTTTAGTATACTTGAGTCTTACTCAAAAATTATACTAATTGAGATATCGATTTTAAACATTTAATTCAGATGTTTTTGTTTTTAATTTATTACTTGAAATATCAAATTTAAATTTTATTCACACTTAGGACGGTAACACCAGAAACCGTCAATGATTTAAAAGTTGACATCGATTATCCAGGGTATTAGAAAAAAATGTCAAACTTTGTAACAGAAAATGATGACTAACTTAATAAAAACAAATGAAACACACTGTATATTTTTTCCAAAATGTTAGCCGTGAAACTCGTTTTTATCGAAAATTATCGTCGAAAAATTAAGTAGGCGATGAAATGCGAACGTCAAAAGTTTATTGTTGTCACAGTTGTGTTAGTAATTGTCTAATCTATCACAATTTTATTCTATCTTTGTATTGTTAGTAATAATGAGTGAGTTTTCGACAGCAGAAGTAGTTAGTATGGTTTGTTCCATCGGAAAATTGAATGGAAGTTTTTATTGGCAGTTCATAATTATAAAGTATACAATCCTGAACTACAACGATATCTCAGAGCTGAGATTCAAAAAAAAACTACAGTTACCAACTATGAGAAGGACACATGTTTGTACTGAAGAGGACATGCAATTTGACATGGTTATCGTTATCAGCAGTTGAAAATCCTACTATTGGAGTTCGACAAATAGTAGATAATGTTGGAGCTTTGAGAACCTCTGTAAATAAAGAGTTACGAAAAAACACCCTTTAGAATTCAAAATATTTTTTAAATTTTGCCATTGAGGAACCTAAAAAAATGGTTGAAACTGATTTTGAATAAATCTACCATTTAAAGGCAATATCAAAGGTCCGCGTACTACACGTACATGTTGTACATTTAAAGTGTTAATTCATATTTTTAAATTAAAATAAAAGTTATTAGCTCAAAGAATAAAAAAGGTGATAATTTTAGAAGAAAGTTCAAATAAACGTTGTAGATAATGTAATTTACAAGTTTCCGAGTACAATTGCTATAATTTTTTGTTCAATTAATATTGCAGAAAATATTGTTAAAACAAAAATGATGTATGATTAAATTATAAACAATATTGACTTGAAAAAATTGAAACAATATTCCATATAAATAAAAAGTAAAGGTAATTCAGATTATGCCCAAAATCTTTTTGTTCACTAAATTGAATAATGTAGTTTTATTAAAATTATGTCATCTCTTTCATACTAGTATAATAACTTTATGTTTAAATGTTAAACAGTTCTATTTTAATGGTGCTATAAGAAGTTATTACGTCAGAAGTAGTATGTATTTTATACTACGCATAAGATTTTCCTTAAATTAATTCTTGTGCTGGCCATAAAGTTATATCAAGCGAAACATTATTTTATTGCGGCCAACGTTCACGAACTTCTTGTTGTTTACACTTCAATGCAAACGAAATATACCTACACATAACACAATGCATAAAATATGCATGAGCTTTACGTTATTGTTTTATTTATTGTTCAAAGCAACACCTTGCATGAAAAGGTATTCTCTACTTCAGTTTAGAGTACGAATGCATTTTCACAACCAAGAAGGCTATGTGGTTTTTACAAATAACAATTTTTTTAATGTTAAAAAATGGTTTACATTGGTCTTTCAAACTAAAGTTTAGTAAAATCAAATGAAATTGAATACTTAGTTAAGGTATAATTGAAAACCTACGTCTTACGCTTTAGAATTACTTTAATTATAGCATTTAATTTAGGTTTTAAATCAAAAACTGTTTAAACATTTGCTTTGTAAAGTTTAAAAAAAATCTGAACTTAAATCATAGACTATATTTTTTATAAAAAGTGAAACTTTTTGAATTGGAATGACGGACTTCTGTTATATTTTGATAGACCTAATGCATTTAAATTATTCAACTAAATATATTGATCTCACTTACTATTTGACTGAAGAGATATGGAAAACCTGAAAATAAAAAATATAAATTAAAAATTTTACAAAACGTTTTAAGCATAATCTTAATTTTTTAATCAACATTGTGTCTGCAGTCGGCATGCTGTCCGTGCGACGTCGCATCGCATTGCCATATACAATCAATGCAACTACAAACAAAGCGTTAACATGCTGCAATCGGTTTTATACAAGATTTTGTATTCATCCTACAAAAACTGAATTTTCAGAAAACAAATCAAATATAGGCGAAATGTCGAGAGAATAAGAATTACCTAGTAAATTTCACACGCTCTGATAAAAGCCTGAATTAAATTGTAAACCTCTGAAAAATTCTGAAAAACGTTTTATGTGACAGATTAAACTATCAATAATTATTCAATTTGATTATTTTTAATCAACTTCTATTTTAGACAATACTGACAGTGACAACTAGTACGTCTCACTAAGTAATTTAAAAACTCATGTGGAACATCAACACTTACAAAGCACAAATAGTAAAATTCAACCAATATCAAATCTATCAAAACTCCCAATCTTTCTCGACTGCTAATGATTCTACCAAACTTAGTCACAACAGTTTTCTCCAGTGCAGTCTTTGAACCGAACGCGTCAGTACCATAGGTTTTCGCGTTGTCGGTTTGACAAACTATCCTTCTAAGGAAGCACTTGAATCATACGTCTTAACAGCGAAATACAATCTTTTCTTTAAGTCGCAAGTGCTCCTCCATAGAAATTTGGTTGACTTCTGCTTCAAAAAATTGAGATGAGTCAAAACTACCCCACCTTAAGAATTTCTACATATTGGGCAAACAACCTCAGTCTTTTGCATATGAGTATTTTTCTCAAAAGTAGCATAGAATGTTTAAAACTGTGTTTCGACTAAAACCACACCTGCTGTATATTTGATTTTATCAATTCCATGAATGTCTGTCTTATCAACATCAAAACCTTTACGCTGAATAATTTTAATAAAATAAGTTTTAATTTGTTCAATTTTTTCTATTATCAACTTCTTTTTGCATTATTGACAAATTACTGCATCTATCCAAAAGTATGACTGATTGAGAAATTATAAATCATAAGTATTTTCCACGAATGTTAATGGAAAAGTCTCTTTACGTTCAATTTCTATAGCTTTTTCCTCAAACTAAACCAGATGAATATTATCGGCTTGCTTTAAGAAGGCCTTGCCATCATCTGGACGCTAGGGGGAAAAAAAAAAAAAGAAGGAAAGAGGGAAAAAAAAAAAAAAAAAAAAAAAAAAAAAAAAAAAAAGAAAAAAAAAAAAAAAAAAAAAAAAAAAAAAGAAAAAAAAAAAAAAAAAAAAAAAAAAAAAAAAAAAAAAAAAAAAAAAAAAAAAAAAAAAAAAAAAAAAAAAAAAAAAAAAAAAAAAAAAAAAAAAAAAAAAAAAAAAAAAAAAGAAAAAAAAAAAAAAAAAAAAAAAAAAAGAGTAGGTTAGCCGACGGTAGATCAGTCGGATTAAACACACACCCATGGAATATGTCTCTAACATCCACATTTAGTGAGGACGACAATATTGATCACTTGATTATCCACATAAGTTTCCCACTCCGTTTAATTAACTTGCAGCATTTTTCACTAAATTAGCTAAACCACTTCCAAACCAATAACTTTTAGTGAACGATAGACATCCGTTTTATAGATACCACAGTAGCTTCGGTTTAACTCTTAATAACATCATAACTTCATAGCAAACTTACAGGCATCTGTAAAGTATGAACGTCTTATTCCTTTTTCATCAACGTTTCCCACTGTCACCAATTGCAACATTGTGATCCCTTCCATGCAAGTGAGTCAATTTTCTCAAAAACTTTTGGTACTTTTCTTGCCACTTCATCTACTTAAACTAGTCTTGTTGTATGATTATCTTCATTGGTGGCAATAGAACTTGAACATAAATGGAATTTACATATTAGATAGTGACCATTTCTAATATTTCGCAAACGTAAATACTGTCAAATTTCCGGTCCATAATATCGTCAGTATTTAACATCCAAAATGGGGGTCCATATGTATTTAGGCCTCTAAAACTGTCCTTTTTCCATAATGTTTTTATGAGAGCATTATACATATTTACATAACTTTTTTTTTTTGTTATTTGAAACAAACGTATTCAGCTATTCACTTTCTAAATATCAAAAATAAAGACCAATACTAATTAGCAATAAATAAGTAATACAACAACAAAAGTGAAATCGGGATCGTCACTTTACGATTCTCATAATCAATGGAAATGCTAACTGCTGCACTTACGCCAAGTAATTGCATACTACGAAAACATTACGGAGATAAACTAGTGTCGTCTAGATTCAGATTTAAAGGCCATCGGTAACTGGAACTTCTTCTTAACGTTTTACTACCACAAGTGATAAGCTT
Organism: Abscondita cerata; assembly: GCA_030710515.1. Classification (NCBI taxonomy): domain Eukaryota; kingdom Metazoa; phylum Arthropoda; class Insecta; order Coleoptera; family Lampyridae; genus Abscondita; species Abscondita cerata. The sequence continues at coordinate 207,038 of JALBCR010000192.1, forward strand.
TTTCAGAGGTCTATCAATCTCTGATGTTAGATGTAGACAGTCTACATACAACATTGGAGATGTATGGATTTAAGATTATAAATATCCACGAATGCTTTTTGAACTCCACAACTCTGGGTCTGCATTTTACCGTTTAATGAACTTAAGGACTTCTATATGAACGGTATTGTAATATTTCGTTTCATGGTTAACATCAGTATTTCAAAAACGTTAGCAAAATAATCTCAAACTACAACCTAGCAAGTGTGAATTTATAAGGAACTAAAGACACAATTAGCCTAAACAGTTGCACACAACAATTTATTGATCTCTTAGACCTACAAACAGATAAAATAATTTTTGAAAATGTTAGAATGTTGTCGTTGTTTACTAACAAAGTTCGAAACTTACGAATGGAATCAAGAGCGTAATGAAGCATTAGAACATCTAAGAAAAACCAATTCTACAGTTTCCATTTATTGATAAACGGTATATTTTAACAACAGACTCCTCAAATTACCCAATTGGTTCATTACGCCAAAGAGAAGTAGGTACAGATTTAACTGTCGCAAATACTTCTCATACACTTAACAAAACGGAAAATGGTTACTCCACAACCCAAAAAGAGTTGTTAGCTTGGGTCATACATCGTTTTTGCCGGTATTTGTATGGTAGAAAATCCATAGACCACTCACTTAATGTAACTGTAAAGACCCAAAGAAGATGAAAATTAAAATTAAAAGAATTCGATCACCGTAAAAATTAACTATAACGTTAAAGCATTATCTTGCAACCAAGTCTTACTTGAGCCTCTTTGATAATTTTATGAAATTTATTCTGAAAATAATAATACATAATAAAAGAATAGTAGGTAGGTTAAGTAACATGGTTAGAAAGAAAATTTGATAGGAGTGGAAGATTAGAATTTTCATTTTAATCAAATAACAGACGTGTTTTCTCCACGACTCTATTTGAATCCCTCGGTTTTTCATTAATTTTATAAAAATTTAAATTAATAATTGCCTCTCAAAGAATCTGAAATGCTGCATTTCAGTAGTAAAAAAAAATATGATAGCTAAGAGACGATTGTGCATACATATCTATAATTAATTGTAATGTTTAATTTCAGTAAGCGCGAGAAGATCACGTAAAGTCGATGTATTGAGCTTGTGTCAAATGCGGTAAATACAAAAACTCTAGCGCTAGTTAGTCGTAACTGTTATCTCCGAGTTGATCCCTACGCAAAACATTTAGTGTAAGTTGATATAAAAGTAATAAGGAACATCTCTGTTAATAATGACGCTTATTAATACCAAAAACAAAAAACTATAAAAAGGCTTATGCATCACGTGCCACGGATCCGTCACCCATTTTTCCCAAAATATTGTCAACACAATTAAGAAGATCTTTTCATGTTGCTTAAATTAACGACCCAAAAATGTTATTTTTTCAGGATGGTCGAAAGTTAATTAAGAAAACTCACCTAACGCATTTAGATATCAAAGCACGATTAACATCAAAACAGGAAATAAATGCGCAAGACGATTCTGAGGAGGAATTTGTTAATTAACGGAAAGTCATATAAGCCAATAGCCAATTTTTACTTGTAACAAAATCTATACTAAATAATGACATAAAAGGTTATTGATAATTAGATCTCGCTATAAATACATTTAATTAACTAATTCCCAATAACCTTCTTATCATGAATCGGAAGACCAAAAGTACTCCCATCAACTAAGTATTAAGTATTAGATCAATTTCAAGTAACTACATATTTCAAATCAAATATCTAAAGACCTGTCAATCTTCAATGTCGTGCAGCTAGTCAACAACCATCATAAAAGTTTAAATAAATTTGCTGTCAAGATAACGATTATCTCACGGCATAACATTTACAATGTCAATAGAAACCACGTGCGCACCTGCGCCCCACTTAAAATTAACTTAACATTACTCCCGCTAGAGAGAACGTCCCTGTTCTAAGTGCGAGCGCAATGCCAAGAAGCCACTTAATTAATTATTGACTTGTTCAATAATTTTCTTCCAATTCCAATACCGATTCCAAAACCGATCCGAATAACCCTAAGACTATACTAAACTATCCGCTGTCTTCTTGCTTCTATAACGGAACTATTGGTGGGATGCAGTGATTCAATTTGTTTCATTATAGGTCTACGTATCTTCACTAACCGCATTTTCAAAGACGACTTCAACTGGTAATTAAATTTGGCACGGGTCGTGGCAACAGAATACTAACCGCTTAAGAATTACTTAAAAACCCGCCGTTATTAATCCGCACAGCCAGCACATACCTACCGCCGAACCCTATGCAGTGTGGGCGATTCATTCGGTAGCAACTAGTAGTGGGCGCGCCGATAGAAACGGGCTCATCCGAAGTTCAACCACAACAAAACCACTACCAAGACAAAGGGTAGAACTTTTCGTAAGTAAACTGCTCGCATACAAAGCATCACCTCGAGTGGACGGCCATCGGTTATTCGGTGCACCTTAAGACGAACTTCCGTCGTGTATAAAACCGTAAGCCGTAATTATAATCTCCGTTGTTTATCCTTTATCAAGCGAGCTCCGTCAGAAGAAGTTCTAACCTAGAATATTAAACGTGGTTGTGAAGAACCGCCGCCAAACCCTAAACTAATTTACCTGTTTCAGTAATCCACTAGCACAGGCCGCAGAAACACTCAGAACCGACAACACAACACAAAACCACTGCTCAAGAGGCACGTGTAAAATCAGCAGGCGACCGAGTGTAGCAAGCCGTCACCGTACGAACGCCGGCTGTGGCTTCGTTTACGCCGCTTTTCCCTTGCGGTTTGTGAAATATAGAGGCAAACCAAAATCAATTGTAAATAGACCGTATGTGCATATGAAACCTTAAAACTTGTAATTTATTTTAATAAAAATATTAAGTAGAATCCTGGGCATTATTCTCCACTCAAAGCTAACCCGCGGTTGTTTTATAAATTTTCTACGTGCCTGTTACACTCCAAATTATTACACTTAACTATTGTAGTATGGAGCCTAAAAGGTGCGCGTTTACATGAACACGGATTTGGCGTTCCTAATAACGAAAATCGCATTGGTTGTCGAAGATATAACAACATAATTTTTCAAGCCTTTAACATTGATAGAACAATGAGTACACCTCGAGCACACCGACAAATTGGTGTATGCCAATCTAAGGTTTTTAGAGCTCTTAAGAATGATCACTGAAAAGCTTTCCATTTGCAGCCTCTCTAAGGTTTGGTACCTGAAGATACTAAAAGACGTTTTGTAGATGAATTTTTGAAATAATTCCACATTTTCTGCACAATGTTTTGTGGACAGATAAGTCCAATTTTACGAAAGCTGGAGTCCTAATCTGTGTATTAGGTCACGATTATCCTAGGTGTATTAAGCAATCGTTATTTCAGCACTGTTTAGTGCAAATGTGTGGATTGGGGTTGTAAGTAACAATCTGTGTACCACATTTTCTACGTCCTTGCTTAAGTGTCAATTTGTTCTATGATTTTCTGGAAAATTTTCTTCCTGAAGTTCTTGAAGACGTTCCATTAAATATACGTGAAGAAAGTTGGATGCAATTAGACGGTGCTTCTGCATAGTATGGACGACAAGTACGGCTGTAGCTAGACGAAAATTTCCTTGCCGATGGATAGGGCGCCTAGGCGACGATCGTCAGAATTTAATTCCCGCTGAAGGGCCGGTGCCTTGTTCTAGACGTTCACCTGACTTAAATTTGGGGTTATGTTAAGGATATCGTTTATGCCACACCAATAAACACTCGCAATGAATTAATTGAAAGAATTCAGAACGCCTGTAACACCTTAAGGAATCATCATATTACAATTGGGGGAGAGGTTAATACATTGATTAGTCGGTGCATTAAATGTATTGAGGCTCGAGAAATGCATTTCGAGCACTTATTGTAAGTTTGTTGTTGCGGTTTAAAAAATATATTTTTATTATTAAATGTTCGCCGGTCTTGCTATTAAAAACATGCCAATTTCAGTGTCATCTTGTTTTGAGGCTTTCCATGATAGTCGTGCTGTGTCCGGAATTTTGTAAAATATTTCGAAAACTAAGAAACTTTAACAACAAAGAGAGTTAGTAAAAGAACGGAAAGTTTCAGAAAAAAATACTAATTTATCCAGTGGTGTGCGAAAAAATAATTCTACAAGTTTCCGTAAAGTTGAAACCCACAAAAACCACAACCTGTATAGCAATTTTTTTCACACTTATCAGTTACGTTGCCCTTAGCATTTAACCAAAGACTTGTGTGTTTAGATCCACTAGCGTACAAGTAATAAAATAAAAACCGAAGCATAATTCAAATTTTGACGCCATTTTGTTCCAAGTGGAAGCGTTTTTGGAGTATGATTTATAATACAAACTGTCATTATTTTGATTAGTTCTATCGATATCTAAAGTTATTCTAGTAAAACCTGAATTACCCTATACCAGGGGCGCTTAAACTTGAACTGCTGGCGATCTACCTCAACATTGTTAGACTACTTACGATCGACTCTGAGAGGCTACAAATACGTGTGATTCAGGGTTTTTGTGTAGGTAGGTAGGGTGTATTGTGGCATAGATAGATATTAGTTTTCCACACAGTATGCATTATTTTAGTCAAGGTTTGGGTTAGGTTTAGTTAGGTTCTTCTCTAAAATATCAATGAAAAAACTCATAATTATTCAAAATTACGAGTTTATTGGTTGTTACAAAACAAAAGAGTTCTGGTGTTAAACTAAAAACTTAAAAAGTTAAAACTAAGGAGTGACTTTGGATGATGAAGCGTGGCACTGCATGTCCTCAGCGTACTTTTCATAAGATGGTACGTAACCACTGAACGCTAATCGCAAGCATGATGACATATGTTCGTCAGTTAGTCGATTGCGGTACAGTTAACTGCTGGCATTTCTTAATTTGATACACACAGTTTGACATATCCTTGACAGATGATTGTTTTCTAACCCCATCATGGCCAACTAGGAATAACCATTCATATTAAAAGAAATACAATAGCATTAGTGCAACAAAAAAAAGTTAAATAGCCAATATTTCGAAAACGATGAATTTTTTGAATAGACAACGTTGTACAAAGTTAACCCTATTTTTGATGCTAAATAAAATAAAGCTATAAAAACATGGTGCTTGCATTAAAAAAAAATGACTTTTGACGTGTTTTTGAATTAAATTTTAATCCTTTTTTTGTATTAATTTATTATCAAAATATCGACAGTTAGACTTAGGTATAAAACATTATACACAAAATGTGTGTAGAATTTTGTGCGAAATTCAAAAATAGAATAATATATAGGGTGTTCCATTTAAAATAAGCAAGTTGACACATACTTCCGGTATAACTGAAAGTGTCACATTCTTGAAAATATTTTAGCGGAACTGCCCCGTCGATGTTAGTATACTACCAAATTTTCAAATTTTTCCTATGTACAGTTTTTCTATATCTATCGATGGCGTTCCCGGTGGGACACACTGTGTAAGGTGTTCTATTTAACCCGGCGTTACTAAGCAGAGTTTTTGTAACATCATTAATAAGCTGGGGTATGAAGTGGTAAATTCGATTTAGAGGCATGAAAACTCATTTGACATTATTATTTGCACTAAACTGAAACAAACAAAATCATTTAAAGTGCTTTATTATCAAGAGGTAACAAGAATTAGAAGAAGGTAAAAGAATGTAATTGAAACTATACATAATCTACGTAATTTATACTGTCAAATGATATACCCACAAAGTTCTGTTATTGTGACTATTCTAAAGAAATTTATAATAAACGAAACTACTCAAGGAATGTCTGTTTGATATAATAATTATTATAGAACCTATCTTAATTTTTTTCGATAAGACAGTAGTCGCAAGTGACAGTTCCATGTTCTAAGCAAATGAATTTATTGCATGCGCTGCAAGTGTAATAAGTTTTCCTGTCAGAACTGCGCTCACATGTAGCACATCTGCCCGACTTTTTCTGTCTCTTACCTCTAGGTTGTTCAGAAATATTTTCTGCGTGATTGCTGGATGACTCGCCCATAATATCGGTGATTTTTCTTTTATACCTCTTTGTATTTTTGGATTATTCTGACGCTGGATTAGAATTTTGTTGACTAAACTTAGACCTAAGTCTTTTATAAACTGACGACGAGGAATCTTACAACATCCATTACTATTGTATACTACGAAAGCATTTACACTTGCTGAATTTAGCAAAGAAAAAATATTGTCAATGGCCATCTGCGGCTGTTTCTGCTTGTATCATAATTACTAGAGAGCTCATCCACAACATCTACTCCACCTTTAGTTAAGTTGTAAAATGTTATTATTTCAGGTTTCCTGTCATCACCTGTTATTTCATCGATTGTGTCAGTGTGATGTAATGATGATAGTAAAAGTACATTTCGACCTTTTTTGGGAACATAAGATACCATCGTTTTATCTTTTGAAAAGCGAATAATGAACTTTTCTCACGACGATTTTTCACACTTAGCAGTTCTGAAGGAATCTCCTTCTTGTTTTTCTAAGCGTGCAAACGGCTGTCAACCGATGTTCCTTATAAAGCCTTTCAATCAGTGGATAGCTTGCGAACCAATTATCAAACGTCACGTTTCGATTAGTTCCCTTCAAAAACTGTGTTAGTCTAATAACAATTTCTTCGGGTCTGTTATCCAAGGCAAATGGCCCAGCAGGTTGCTTACCTACATAAACTTCTTGATTTAATACATAGAATGTCCTTGCATCTACCAGCGCAAATATTTTTATCCCGTATTTTGCCGGTTTATTTGGGATGAATTGCCTGAAACTGCATTTACCTCTAAATGACTCTAGTTTCTCGTCAATTGTTACATATTCACTAGGAGTGTAAGACTTCAACGAATTCGCAACAAACTCATCAAATATGGCTCTAATGGGTGCAAGTTTGTCTATCTTGAGCCGTTCACTTCTGTTATCTAGATTATCAAAGCGTAGACACTGACATAAAAATCTAAAACGATCTAGTGCCATGGTAGCTCTGAAAATATCAACACCTGTCCCGTCAGTTGCCCATAGATCACTCAAATTTTGCCTGTTAGATTTCATCATTCCAGCAAGATAAAGCAAACCAATACAAGCCTTTATTTCTGGTACGGTCGCTTCTTTAACTTTAGAGTAGTTTCCTCGGTAGTTGGCAGCTTTTGTAAAATTTTTGTTTGTATATTTAGTTATGTCTGCAATCATATCTTCTGTAATGAAATTAAGCCAACATTCGAGAGGAGATTTTGCCTCCTTTGCTGTACCTTTTACACCAGGTAAATGGGTTATTATATTTTCTATTCTTCTTCTTATAGCTGCTGGTGATTTTGGAAATTTATACCACTTGGTCACCCCATCCTTACCAGTAAATTGATTTGCGTCATCTAATTCATCATTGAATGTTTCAAATTCGATTTCGTCATCTTCCTGTATTTCTTGTTCAGATGCTGAATCATCTGATCGGACGCTCAAGTGATCCGGGTAATTATCCACATCAGATTCGGCATCATCGGAGAAATGATCATCTGCGTCTTCCAACTCCCGCCACAACCTCAGAAGACGTTCCTGTTCTTTTTCGTAATGAGACATTCTAGAGCAAATCAAATCAAACAAATCAATATCACTATATGAATTATAATAAAAAACATTACTTGCAAAGTTGACAATATTGTTCCCTTATTCACATAAACCACAAATGAATGGAAAATATGAGTCCTGAATTCCACTTAGACTACAAATAACACTACAAACTAGTACAGTCACAGCGTTGGTAAGCAGGGGTATCAATACAAATTCACAGTCGCTGCTCTAATAAGCTGGGGTATGATGGAAGATCGCACTCAGAAACACAACTTGACACCTACTCAACATATGTGACACTGACAACTCTTACATTAGGTTAAGGCAGTGCTATGAATACGAAGCTAGACGGAAGCTGACGAATCCAGACCGCGCCGTTACCTGGATATTCGTTTTTGAAACGCGATGGGGTATTATTTACCCCAGCGTAGTAACGCCGGGTTAAAATCTTTATTCATTAGTATGAAACCTAACATTTTGTCTGCCTGTTGGTCCGAACTACGCTGAATCAAATTTGATGCAACTTTCATTGGAATTTGGAGAGTGTAATCCAATATATTTTTTATTTCAAAAATATTCATGTCATCCAGGATACGGATTGAAATAATGGTACCTAGCCATTATTATGTTTGTTTTGATGATAAAAATAAAATTCTGTCTATGGTTTTGGAATGAAAGCTTATACTTAATCGTGTATAGTTTGTTAATGGATACCAAAACTGTGGTTAATGATAAAACAAAAAAGTTCAGTCTAGAAATTGAATTAAGTCTATTATTTTAATAAAGAAGTGAAACAAACAGAGAATAAAACTGTAACAAAAATAAACGCTTCAAACAGAACAAATTTGAGCCGAATAAAAAAGAAAAACAATTTTAATTTTCGTTTTCTGAATATTAATTGAAATGTAAGCCCAAAAAAAATAAACACACATTTCCAGAAAGTCAAACAACGTGACGTTGTATCTTGTTGGTTCATTTGATTACGTGTTCTGAAACTCAAAGTGTATATATGTTCAATAGTTGCTCTAAAAATAAAACCATTATTTTTGTGTTTATTTTATGAAATGAAATATTTTCAGAGCAACTCTCGTGTTGAAACTCGTGACCGTTGGTTATTCCACTTTATGGTAGGCAACCGCACGTCTGTAATTCCCACGTGATTCAAGTTAATTACCTGCTGCAAAGTTGTACCCTATCAGTGCTATGTTAACTCCATTTTCCCAATTGCATTCCGCAATTGCACTATTCAATACTTGGTATTTATTATAGAGGTAACCCAATCAATATGTGCTGCGAAAACTATATTGCATGTTGTAACACGTGTTCCTTGTTGTACTTTCCTTTTGAACCGGAGATCGCTTTGATTAGTTTGAGATTGTATTTATAAGCTTTCGTTTCAAATTAAAGCTTTCAGGAAACTTGAACGTTTGCTAACACATCGACAGCTTTCTTGAGTGGATATAAATTAAGCGCACTCGCCTTGAATTTCATTTTCAACATAATAAAACCATCGACATGCTAAGAAAATGCAAACATGTTCAAAATTAATTAGTGCTCCCCAAAATTATATACAATATACATAACGCCAGTAAGCAACGTTTGCAAATGAAGATCTATTGGGGTGAGATCACGTACAACGCGTAACAAATTCGAACCGTGTCCTTCCTTCGTACGCATCCCTAATTGCTATCATTACAGTCCAGAAATTCATTTACGATCGGAACAAATAAAATTCGTTTAATTACAATAAGGATACGCGTTCAATTTTACAAAACAAATATTAATACACCACGCACAGATCTGATTACATTCGTAATTTTCTTTTATCTCGAGAGCATTTGTTAAAAAATTACACGTAACAACCTATAAAGTGCGGTTGAAACATTAAAGGCAAGCAAAAACCAATTTGTAATATTTAAGTGGCCATTAAAGGCGCTGATAAAACTTTTTTCCCACCTATAGGCCTTCCCTCGTTACGCTAACGATCCATATGAATAATAAACTTTATAGCCTATACATTAATAGCATTAAAATACCAATAAAAAAGTCTTCGGTCGTTTAGTTTTGATTTATCGTACAAAGTTCAAAGGAAATAAAGTTTTGGTCATTATTTTTAAGTTGGTTTTGCGAAAAATGTCACGCCCTCTTCAAAGAATTTGCGATATCATTACGTCTTCTGAACTGCTTTTTTCATTAAAATAAAAAATTATGTCTTTAATAGATATATCATTTTATCGAATTTTGAAAACTTGCAATAATTTTAGTAGAAAATTGAGTTACTAAAACCTCTTTGTCGATTTTCATAAATCATTAAATAATTTTCCTAATAAAAACACATTTATTATTTTGAAAATCTTGGCGGACTTTCAGCTGCATAAAAAACCATAAAGTGCAATTAATTAATTAATTGAAGTTGTCCAGATAATCCAAAATATCTATTAGAATTTTAACATAATTTTTTTCCATTAATTAACATAGAGTTGTAACCTTCGTTGGAACTTTCCCTTTTAAAATAATAGCTTAATTTTTATTATGAAATGTGTTTTTTTGTTTGGTATTGTAACGTAATAGTCCAATTTCTTGCATAGGTGCAAGTTGCGGTCATTGCCTTCACCTTGAGATAAAATAAATTTTTGCTGTTTCATTGTATTTTCTTAATGTAGTCCGAAATTTCATCATCTAGTCAGTTTTGTAAGCGATAGGTGCACAAGGGATTAAAAAAAGTGTCACAAGTACCGTTTCAAGTCAGTCGACGATTGGCTCTGGCAAACATTACGTGTACCGCAAGTGGGTACCGGGAATAAATAAATTTTGAGTTTGAAGTTAGTTAGGATTGTTTTCCTTTATTTCGCAAGTCTGCAAGTGTTTATACTTCTTTATATGCTCAAAAAATTAAACTTTTGAACTTGAAGTCCTAACCCAGTTTCGCGATGTTGCGGTTTAAAAATTCTCATACCGCACAAATTGGGACGATTTGATAAAAAGAGTTTTTTGTATCGATGAACCAGTTTTTGGCCTTTGATCTGACTTCTCGTCTTCGTTTTCATCGTCGTTTGTTCTGTCACAACAACCCCTAGTTCATCTTAACAAGCTCGGGTTTACAATTAGCCGTATCTTCAGGTATTTATGGTTTAATTTAAGTAACTATGTAAACAAAACCGAAATATAAAAAGGCCTTGACCTTTATGTTGTATAAACGGTTTTTGTAATTACATGCATATTAATTTTCGGTGCGATTTGAATTCATTGAATTGTTATTTTGTGCGTATATTTAAGATAGTAATGCAGATCCGCAAGCTTAAAATTTTGTATTTGTCTGATTGTTTCGTTTTATGTTAACTTTTAACCAATTTGTTACGGTGACCTACCCCACCCATATGTAACAGGGTGTTACTTAATGATAAGTTTTCAATTGTAGGAGCGCATTTCTGAACAGAATTGAAGTATCAAAGTTCGTGCATGGTTTTTAAGATACAAGTTGCAACAATATAAATAAACATAAATACAATCATTCTATTTTGATTGTAACTTTATCCTGGCAGTTTGTTATTGGTTTTCCTTTGGTAAAAGACAAACAGGTTCTCGTATTGTAAAAAAGCAAATTATTGTTAGAAAGATAGATATATAGACGCAGTACGCAGTCACTAACGTTAATCAAAGAAAAGCACACATCCCTCCCTCTTACTTTGCCGCGATGTAATGTGACGTTTGCTTCCCAATTCGGTATGTTTCTGTAAATAACTAAAGCGGACGGATCTCGGGCGCCAGATTTGATGAAGAAGTTTACTCTCCTTTTGTTTGTCGGGCAAGTTACAGTGGAGGTTAAAAATTCCAGTGTTCTGATCGTCTAACGGGAAGCAGTTTGGAGAAATAAAGAGAATACACTAAAACTCAAAACTTTTTTATTTAACACGAAACAAGCTGCTATTAGTTTTACAGCAAAAACACAGGATAGTAAAGTAAAGCACCAACTATACAACCCAAAAGCAGTCAGCAGATTTGACAGTTACAGTGGTAACGGTATATAAACAGAACGGCGGTCTGTTAAGGGATGCGGTAGGTAGTGGGAGTGACCGAGTCGACATACGAAAATGCGCTATATCGACCCGGGCAACAACTTGAGTGGTGTATTCAAGGCGCGAAAATGCGTCACCCCAAACACAACACACGGATTGGAAAAATGAAAAGGGATGGCCAAGTTGACATACAAACATGCGCTATGCCAACTTGGACAACGGTTTTAGTGGTGTACTTAAAGCGCGATAATGCGTCACCCCAAATACAATACACGGATAGGAACAATGAAGTTAAGGGAATATACAGCGGTATCTCTGCAACATGCGGGTCGGGGAAAAATCGCCAAAGCGGTATCTTTGGCGGTTAAATTAGAAAAACCGGACTTGCTCAGTATTAACGGCAGGACCTGGCGAAACAGGTATCCGGAACCAACTGCCTGTTTAACGCAAGAGCTCACGCTTATATAAGGCATAACTTAAGTGGGGCAACTATCTTACGGGAAGGAACTGCGTGCGCACGCAAACTTAAGCGGGGCGCTATCAAACTTTGTACAACGGGCCGCCCACTGTTTTTTGCTTTGGGTTTACAATTTATAATATACAAAATTAATAACAGTTAAATACATAACGAAATCGGCCTTATCGTCTAATTACTCTAATTAATTTAGTGGCGGTGCGATACTTAGAAATAAAAACGCATCGATACAGTAACACAACAAATTCGTTTCATCAACTCCATCGCCCAAACAATCAACCCAATCAATAAGCAACCACCGATCTAGCATTCACTAACCATAGGAAGTTAAGCTGTACTATGATCGATACGCAGATTTCCGACAATTCTGTTGTAAGAACGTGGGAACGGTTTAGTGAAAATAGGTTGAGTCTCACATAAATCTGAGGGGCAAGATTGATGACTAGAAGTTGTTGACAATTTTAGAATGAATCAATCTACTGACGATGAGTTGACTGATGTGGCAAGCATGTATATTGCAATGATTAATTGGGGGAAAATTAAAATTTTATAAATTTTAATGATTTTATTTGCTTTACGTTGGGATAAGTCAAACAACTGCAATGATTAATGTTTGATTGAAATCAATTTTGAATCATAAAATCTACAATTTCATTTCTGAATAGTCGGTATTAACATGAAAATTTTTATTTCAGGGTTTTAATCTATTTATTGTAAAGTCAGCACTTTGAACTTGGTCTGATTAAATCCACCTATCACCAATAAAACCAACACGACGTACAACATAAGCAACAATTTATTATTCAAATTAAAATCTTATTATAAAATTTTGACTTAAAATTTTAAGCGTCGACGTTTCCTTTCTAGTGCACCTGAATTGAATACAAATATTTACCAGTCAACGTGACGCGAAATATGCTGGTATTATCTTGACAAATATTACAGTTTTACTTAAATCTACACTAAAATTATTACAAAGTTCACCAACCTTCGGTCATTCAACTATAAGGTCCATAGTTTGTTTATCTGGTTACTTCTCCTTGGTTTTCTTTATTATAGGTTAAAGCCAAAACCTCTATAGATCCAGATCTGAAACAGTTGGACGTAGAACACAAATGTAGCAATGTAATGCACCCTGGATTTATAATACACCAAAGCTTTTACTTCTTTTGGTTTGGAAATTTGTTCAATTTCTGAGCCCTCGGTAAGTATTAAATATTATTTAACTATTTCTTTATTCCGACTCACTATAGCTTTATAATTTGTTCAGTTGTATTTTTCTTTTTATGTGGATTGTTTCCTTCTTCCTGTTTTAATTGTTATTTCCACAAATTTTTATTTCACTATTTCCGTCATTACATTTTATAAAATTTGTTAATAGAGCCGACGTTCTTTTGACGCGGATAATTTTAAAGAAGGACCAAGCGTCCCTTTTCACTCCCTTATATAAATTTTCTTAATCTTTTACACCTTCATTTGTTTTTTAACGTATTTTTGAACGTTTGTTTGAGAAATTTTGTCTCAATACTGTCGCCACCTATTTGTACTTCCATTGTACCTTTCTTTCGTCCAACAGAAAACTGTAATTCCGTTTTAATTACTTCCGAATTAATTAAATTCTTTTTGATTTTTTCATTACTTTTCATACCTTTTCTTAATACGCCGCCCTTTTCTCACAATAACGATGCCCCGTATTTAAAATTCGATCTAAAATTCTTCAATCTTTAACCTTAATTAGTACTTTTAATTACTTTCTTAGACTGTGAACACATTTAATTCACGTTCAATTGTGTTTTCTGATATATGTGCAACATTTCTGTGATTGCGCCTTTTTATTTTACCTTATAATTTTGTGACCTTGACCTACTTATCTAATTGTAATGCTTACGTTACTTATTCCTAGTTATTGGTGTCGGATTCGAATTGTGTAGCTGCTGATAAATCAAAGAAACACGTTATTTACACTGGGTCAAGAATAATTTACGCTCATTCTACACAACTTCAAATCCTATCCGAACTACCTCGATGGATTTAATATTTACAAAAAAATGGGTAATTACATAAAATTTACGTCGTGGCCTTAATTTGCTAATTAGTGGAGATACAGGGATGAAGATATCCTAGCAATATTCATATATTAAACTGGATTGACCATGGCAAAGTCTCTAGGCAAGGATAGGCTAATACTTGTAAATTGGTGTGTGCCTCATGGTTCGCTGAGGAAGTAAAGTTCTAGAGGCAGAACAAGGATGATACCACAAGTTTAGACCACTCGCACAGAGATCTAGTTAGAGTGAGGACATGGGAAGCATTCAAAAGCGCAATATATAAATTTTTATCAGTGTTGAGGAGAAAGAAAAAGAAGGTACTATTGTTAAAAACGTTGGTGATCTAATTTGGATGTGGGGGACACTAAAATATCAATTTCAACCAAACCAGGCTAGAGAAGAGTGAGGCGAGCATCAAGCAAGTGGGGAAGTTGAGTAAGACAAGTAGGGCATAGTCCGAACAACTCAACAAGAAAGGGGGGGCGGTAGGTCAATATTGAAAACACTAATAAAGAAATCAACAATTTGTGAGGAGTCCCACAAGGATCAGTTCTCGGACCAATATTGTAGAATATATTGTACGATGATATCCTTAAACTTGAACTTCCAAACGAGGCAAAAACGATTGCGTATGGTGGCTACTTATTTAGTCATTTTAGAAGCAGACGACATTGATGTAATTAATCGTATTGTATGCGAATAATACATCAATGGCTACAATCCATTAAATTAGACTTGGCAACTAAAAAACTAGTAATAGTAAAAGCGCCTAGAAAATAAACGGGTATAACATTAAACATCAACAATGTTATTGTCAAGCAAAAAAAAACAGTTTGATGTATAGGTGTCGATTGACGTGAAAAACGCATTTTACAGCGTAAACCGCCAATGTATTGTGAATAGCTTGCAAACCACAAGTATTCATCCTCTCATTCTAAAAACTTTGTATGAATACCTCACAGGTCGTAAAATCACCATCGAATTCCCAAATAATACAATACAAGAAAGGGGTTCCGCAGGGTTCCATCCTTGGTCCTTTGCTGTGGAACGTCTCATACGACAAAGTGCTCAATCTTTCTTACACGGCGGGAGTTACCACAATAGGATGACCTAACATTAGTCATCATAGGAAGGACCCCCCAAACTGCAATATTGAACTCGCAACTAGCCTATAATCAAATCCAAGCCAGGATGAGTACCAGCAGGTTCCAACTTGTCCCTGAAAAAACTAAAGCCATATTTTTAACTAAAAGGAAAACACTACCGCCTGTCCATGAATTTTGAACAATCTTTCGAAAACCAATAATTATTAAACAAACACAATACGCAACAACAAAGGCCAAAAAAGATTACTACAAAAGTTTTTAAACTAATGGCAAATACACACGACCAAAAAGCAGAAAAGGGGGGTACTAGCACATTATGTACTCTCCACTATCACATACAAAGCCAAAGTCTGGTAGCCTTCAGTCAGATAAGTCAATTAATGACGATGTTGAATAAAATAGGACGCTCAATCGGTATTGCCTCTGTCTACAGAACAGTTTCTGGCGAAGATGTAGGAGTAATTGCAAGAGTCATACCGGTTTGTATTTTGATTAAAAAAAGAGCCAAGGTGATAAGCCGTCAGAATGGAATAGAAGAGTGGCAAACAAGGTAGAATAAAAGGATGTCCTGGACGAAAAGACTAATTCCAGATTTCAGATCATGGTTATCTAGAAATCACAGAGACGTAAAGTATCAAATAACACAATTTCTATCTAGACATGGGGAGGTAAGAACCTTCTTACACAAAATAGGCAAACGGGAAATTTCAAATTGCCGAGACTGTGTTCTCCCGGATGATGAGGAGCACCTCATTTTTATATGCCCAATATGGTATGGTGAACGGCGTTATCTATACTCTATTTTGAGGACATCCGTCAAACTTACAAAGGTAATAAGGATAATGATTCAAACAGAAGAAAATTGAACTCACTGCGAAGCATTTGTAAGAAAACTTATATCCACAAGGATCGAAGAAAACTACGTATATTTGTATTTATGATTTATATTTTTACCACACTCATCCACCATTTTACAACTAGTTAGTTGGCATATCATACATATCGCACATATTTCACATTTACATTTTAACTACTTTTCTACTTATATACCTTTTATTCTTTTACACTTATAATACTCTTAATATTTTAAACATTATATACTTTATATTTTATTTACATTGACCTTTTGTATTTTTACATCTATATATTTTTATTTTTATATTATATTACATACCACATTCTAAGCCTATTATGTGTATCTGCCATTAATCTTTGGTTACTCTAAGTTAATACTGTTATATTATAGACCCATCTGACAGTATTGTAGCACCATGCCCACGCAAGCGATTCCTGCGATACAGCCATGATGCAATTCATGTATAATAAAAACAAGGTTAGGTTATGTTATGTTATGCTTCCGACACATGAAAACACTTAATGTGGATACATCAAATGTAACCATAGAAATAAAAATTGGCCATAGTGTCATAAAACTAGGCAAACTTCCAGATTGGGTTATAATAAGAATAGGTTTGTTAATTCCATATAAGGAAAAAAGTTTTGTTGTTGTAAAACTAATTACAAAGTGGTACACGATATTAGAAGGAAATCTGTTCATACCTCGCTGTAAATTTATAAGTAGTAAACAATGTTGGTTAAGTTACACCATCTTGGAACTGATTTTTCTGCATCAAGCCAATTAACTTAGACATCTGAAACATCTTTAAGTTTATTGTTTGGACGACATACCGAATGGCACTTGTTCGAACAAACGTTATCTTTTATTAAATAAAAATGGTCTTTAAGGACCCCTTCTTTGTGGAGGTAGGAAGGACAAACAACCTAAAGGTTCTGATTGCTGACGTTTTGCCCCTCATCGTGAGGGTTTTTAAGGCTTACACAAGTATGAGTTAGACGTCAAATTTTAGGAAGAATATAACCATCAAAACATTGATGATTACGTCAATTTAAAAATTTAAATATTAATTAAACATTAATGTCGTTTGTTCTAATAAATCCTGGTTGTGTTTTATAAGTTGTATATATATATATATATATATATATATATATATATATATATTTATTACAAGTTTTAAATATTTTTAAAATTTTAAAATTGATGTAATCATGAATGTTTTGATGGTTATATTCTTCCTCAAATTTGACGTCCAACTCATACTTGTGTAAGCCTGAAAAGCCCTCACAATGAGGAAAGAAAACGTCGGCAATCTAACTGCTGAATTCTTTATCCTTCCTACCTCCACAAAGAAGGAATCCCTAATACCATTTTATTTAAGAATTTAATTAATTTTTGGAGGAATACTTTCCTGTTATCTTTTATAGAATTAGTAACGGGTGTACGTCATTTGAACTTTCACAAGTGGGAAGGAACGTTATAATAATGTAAGGTGATAATATTATTTAAATATAACACATAAATTAAAAACATATTTAAAGTAAATATTTATACAATATTTTAAGGAGATCTTAGAGCAATCAGTGAGGTAAATATTCGTCTTGAATAGAACTTACTGTTATATAAAAAAAAATATTATTTAATAAAAAAAAATAATATTACATTTAAGCTGTTAGAATATCAGTTAATTTTGTATGTATTTAAAATCTAGTACATCTGTTTTTGTTTTGAAAAAACACCAAGATTAATTATTGTGTTTTTATTAGTTAACCAGTAACATAAGTAAACTTTGCGTTTATCAGAAAAAATTGCTTTACTTACGAACAAATCGGCAATGAAAGCTTCTCGAATGTGCAAAACCCGATTTTTAGGGTAAAGTTAACATCGGAACGTGACTAGATAAATTGACGCGTTGATATTTTTATTGTCGTTTCGTTATCAGGTAATTCGGAAAGGATTTTCTAACCCCATTTCAAATCCTAAATATCTATTTATTGGTACTTGGGAGAATGTCAAAACCGTGTACTCCTACGTGTCACTACAATCACAACTTTAATTAGTTAGACTTTTCATAAAAATTCTATCAAATGATCTAAAATAAAAAATGAATTTATTATTTTAAAATTATTCTGTGGAATAAATTAATAAAAAACAAAAAGTTAAACAAATTGTATCGACATAAACTTAAACCAATAAAATTCTTTAATCATTTAAGAGCCGCGGTTTTTGTTAACGTATTTACATAGGTATAGTTTGACCAATATAAATTAAATTGCAATCCATGCAATTATTTGTGTATATCCTCATTGTGTCGTATATGATTTTATTATACCAAGTTTTTTTAAGTACTAATCCAGTTACAATAGTTTCCGGAACTTAAATATTACAAATTAAAATTAAAGGATTTAAGCTAACAATAGTTTTATTTGAGCACCGTTTTCATTGTTTGCAACCTTAAGCACGGCCGAGAATTTCGATTTGCATTCAAGCCAACCAATTCGTTAGTACGTGCCCTAAAACTTCTAAGCAGACGTAAAACTTATAGAGTTAATTTAATATTTAGCAAGAAATCGACTATAGAATAAGAGAAATAAGCTTTGTCGTAAATTACAAAACGCGAAAGTTTAATGCTAATAAATTATTATCGATTTTGGTATATTCTACCTAAATTTTTAATGTAATTATTCATGTTCACGTATTTTCTCATTTATCATTATTAAACACTACGACTTAACACGCGAAGATTGCCGTCAGCAAGCGACCATTACATTGATTAATTATCTTCGAGGTGGACATTTTTAGATAAAGATACGAGCGAGCGAATTGTTACACCTTTTTTAACGTTAACGCTTTTATAAAAATGAATTTTTAAACAAAGCAGTTGATGATAGTTATAAAATGTAGTTTGCAATCTATTTGTTAATGATACTGCAGTCTTATTAATCCCATGCGTTCAAACACTAAAGTTTAATAATTCATTTAAACTTTACGGTGCTTTAGAGAATAAAGTTGTCTTTTTAACTGAGCCATAAAATATTTTTATGAATAAAAAAGTTATTCCTTTCGAACGTTACAAGTATCATTTACTTCAGCAATTTCTTAAGATTAATCCTTAAATTGTATGTTCCTAGTGTTCATTTATTTTATTACACTTGAAATGTATCATTTGTGTTAGTTTTTTCGTACACAATTTTGATAAACTACGAGAAGATTTTTTTTTTTTGATTCAATGAAATATTAAGAGTGTTTACCATCTTTTTTCTATCGTGTTATTTTTTTCTGAAAATGAAATTATAAGATTTTTTTTTGTGGTAAAATTTCTGAACACGTATATACACAGGAAGTTACGCAAATACAAACATACGTAAACCAATTAATTAAGTGTAATTATGCACACAAACGTTATCCAACATTTCTACAGCACGACATTCTGCAACCAAGCTTGTTTCACTTCGGGAAGACAATTTAAATCGGGTTAAGTGCACGTCATTTACTACATTAGATCGTAATATGTTAAGTTAATTGAATAATTGAGTTTAACAAATTTGAGTCTCCGTAGTTTTATTTAAAATAACAAATAAATTGCAATTTAAATTGTCATAAGAGGAAATTTTTCTTTTGTACAAAGAGTGTTGTCGCACGACAAAAAATGTGGTTTCAGAGTTTGGCAACAAAAAATGTATGTAACAATGAAACCCATTACCTTACGCATCAAGTTGTACATACTACCACTTAAAAAATTGACAATAGTTTTAAAAAAAAAAGTCATCTAAAACAGTAGAGGTTGTACTATTAAAACTCAGATAAATATACCGATTAGTGCACCATAATATTAATAAAATATATTAAAAAAAATTCCGATGTAAAAGTGACAAAGCGGAGTATAAAAACTTTTATTAAACGTACAATATTCTTCCATAAACTTCAATACGCTTAAGTAATATAAACATTATGCCCTTAAGTAGTTACTACCAAGATCTTTAGGGCCATAAAGTTATTCATATTATTTCACGGTATAATATCACAACTTACATATATCAAAAACTTTAGTTTCTTGTATCTAGAGTTTCCAAATATTTTCCTTATTAAATAAAATGATAAAAACATCTGACTTACTCAGACACTTTAATTAGATTTACGATAATTCTAATGGTAAATGTTAATTCTTATAAATGTGAATTGTACCGTGACGTAATCAAATTATAAGTATTAAAATCTAATATAAAATCAAACATTATAACCATTTTGCGGAAGAAAAATTAGCTGCCCGATTCGCTTTTCAAGTTTAGTGTAATGTAAACAAAGCTAAATTAATAAGAATTTAATAAGAAATTGAAAAAAATAAGCTTATAAATTTTATTGGGAAAACTCTATCTAAAAAATGTATCACGAGAAAAGGATAAAGGTCTGGCGTAATTTTATCCGGATATACAAATTATAGCGCTATATGAAAGAAAGAAACTGAACAGTATTTAAGTACATTGGTCAAAGTCTTTTACAGGAAACAAACACACTGTGGAGATGAGATTTTTTTGCTATTTCTTTAACCTACTTTTTTTCCGTCATTGTCGTGACTGTCGCTTGGACCGGTCCATTATATATCGTCTTGCAATGGCTGTGCTGTTATATTTTATGTTATTATTTACCTTTTATAATGTTTACACACTTGGTTAATATTATTACATATGAATACTAGGGTGGGTAAGGGTTGGCATGTTTAGGTTTTAGTGGTTTTCCTAAACCTTGAAGCAAATGCTTTGTCAAGACGAACCAATTCACAATTGCACACGGTTTCGTCACCAAACTGTACAGGTTTATACTGATCTTCTAGGGCACCATGCATAACACTTACATCACAATACAATATTTAAAATGTACCATACGATTAAATAAATAAATAAATAAAGTCAAAGTATAAAAGTGTTTGTTTGTTTTCAAAACATTGATAAAAACAAAAAAAAATATTTCCATCCATATTTGAGCCTTAAATTTCTTATCAAATCTAAGATATGGCACTAAGACCAGGATGGATAAAACGTTGAAAACAAAATGTACAAAAACATATTTAATAAAATGAATAAGTTATAACTCATAAAAGCATGTGTGGCGTCAATAAGTTTATCTAGATTTAAAAAATTACAAACAATGTTAGGATACTATGCAAGTAGGTTCTAATTCTAACTTTGTAGTGTAAGAACGCATGCCGGCCTGCCCTCGATATAGATAGTGGACTTTAATCGAGTTTACAAGATTCAAACTTTAACATTCCTTTAAAAAATTAAAAAACTTAACAAAAAATAAAATAAAGACACAAAAACACCCACACAACAAAAATTTTTATTGTTAATCATAATGTATCATCTACCGAGTTACGTGCAGTACGCACCCCCGCATCAAAATATAAATACATATAGTAATCCTTATTCACAACATTCATATCCACAAACGCTAATAATTACACCCTTATCACAACCAGTTCCTTTGCACTCACAACATTAAAACACACCCAGGTACAGTAGTTAGTCATTAAATAATCAACTAGTTGTAAGCACCATGCAATCACAAATCCCTGAAAATTTATCTCACCAAATTCCTGGAGAACAGTGGCAACTAGTCATAAAAAATCGAAGAACAAGAATTCAGTACTTTAAACAAAAATAAATACTAGTTTAGGGTCAGTAATAGGTACACACAAAAATGGAGGAAAACAAAAAAAAATCCCAAAGTTGCACCTAAACCACCACCCATATTTATTTCAAGTGTAGAAAACATAAAACCCGTGATTTCATTACTCGATGAGTTTATTTATTTATTTATTCGTATGGTACATTACTCGATGAGTTAGCCAAAGATAAATATGTCATAAAAACTCTACAATAACCAAGTGAAATTCCAACCCATGATAATTAAGGCATTAGTAGAAAAAAAATACTGAATTTCATATGTACAACCTCGACAGGAGAGAAGTTGTACTGAAGAATTAACACCCAACGACTGAAGTAAATAACATTAAAATTACCTTGCACGAAAAAGAACACGAGATAACAAATATTTGGAATGTGAAACACGAGGGGACGAAACAACGGCATTATCAATGCACTTCATAGACATCAAACCCAGCAATAATAACAAAAAATATATAACATCGATTTACTATTAAATACCTCCACATGCCAAACGCGAGATTCCATTTTCATGCGTTGTCAAAAATTCGGACATCACTGTAAAAATCATTCAGATGCGGCCTACCACTTAACTAATGATTGCCCAAGAAAAGTAAAAGATAATAATGTCAAATGAGCTAACTGCTAGGAAAATCACCCAGTCAACTGCAGAAAATGTTTGATTCACAAACAAATACAACAGAAGATGTATGTGCCCATCATTAAGCAAGTATCAGATAATAACGAGATACGTTCAATCAGTCATAAAAATTTCTCACTAAACCCAAGCACAATTGACGGTTCAACAAAACCAAATAAATGCAGCAGAAACTGAAAATGACATAAATGACCTAAAACAAATGATGAAAAAATTAATAGGCCAAATGGGTACCATCATCAACCACATGTCAATTATCATCAATAAAAATAAACAATGGTCCAATTATCAAAAATAGCAATATGAAATGCCAATGGTCTGTGCCACCATGCTCCGAAAATTTAATTATTTCTTATTCTTATTTGATCTTGACTACTATTACTCTCAGAAACACATTTTCAAAGTAGAAATCATCTAAAAATACCATACTACAACATCTACAGCACAAACCACCCAGACGAAACACCACACGGAGGCACGGAAATATTAATCAAGCAAAACACTACAAAGGGGCAGAGTACAGACACAAAAATATACAAGCTACCAATATTGCCTTTTTTGATAATGCAAGCGAAACAATACTATCTGCTATATAATGCCCACCAAAATACAATAACAAATACGATGATTATATTAGATTTCTTAGGACTTTAGGAAACCGTTTAATAGCTGGAGGAGACGTATGGGGATCACGAACTATAACCAGAAAAGGTAGATAATTAAATAGACCATGCAAAATTACAACTTAAATTAACTATCAACGTTTTTTAGTCTACATATTACCCCTCTGATCCCAAAAAAATCCAGATTTTGTTCATTTTGCTTATTAAAGGGCTTAATACCAAAAAATTCTTAGTAAAATCATGCTTGGATTTAACATCGGACCACACACCCGTACTAGTCACTATGCATAGCCAAATCATAGACAAGTCAAAGAAACCATCAATGCATAGCAAAAGAACCAATTGTGATCATTTTAGAGAAAAAACTAGATGAGTAGATAACTCTACAGATACCCCTAAAGACTGAAATTGGTATAGAAGAATCTGTAACTGTCATCACAAAAGCAATAAAGAATGCGGCGTAGCAAGCAACCCCAAACACTAATGCAGCAAGAACTAAAGTAATTGTCCAGTAATAGCAAAAAATATCAGAAAAGCAAAAAACCCGCTAAGATGGCTGACAACAAGCGATCTCATGGATACACAAAGATATAATAAGCTAGTGAAAGAAATCGAGAAGCTATTATTTAAGATCAAAAACTACTTGTTCTTTATGGAAAGCCACCCAAAAACATAAACAATCTCAGCAGTTGGCATCACCACTACAATTCGATCAAACATCCTGGACAAGAACAGACAATCAAAAGCTACCGCGTTTGCTAAACATCTCAAACTTTATTCATTTCAAGTAACACTTTAAAACAAGATATCACGACCAACTACAGTCTCTATTCCAAATGATTTTATCAATAAAAAGGATACTAAAACAAGTAATATACTAAAAATCAGCGAGAATAAGGCTTCGGTACGATTTAATCATCGGTAAAATTCTCCAGAAAATATTTCAAAAATACTTTGTAGCAATTCAGCAGGTTTTTAATGCAATTTTTAGAATAACCCATTTTCTAAATATTTACTAAATATTTTACTAAATATTTCTTGAATATATTTTCCTATTTCTAAAATAAATAATTATTATGCAGTTATTACGTATTTAAATTGCAAGATTATTCAAAACATTTTCAAATAGGAAAGTTGTCATATTTTAACAAAAAAGAGAAATAAATTCAGTAATAAAGTTTATAGCTACTACTATTTATAACGTAAAACGTAAATATTCGAACCTGAATTTTCATTATAACATTCGTCTGGTATTTTATCTTGAGCAAAATTCATATTTTTGACAAACCTCATATACGGCTTAAATAATTAATATATAATGGTTGCATTTTAGGTTTTGGACCATGTAGAACTATTTATCAAAAATAATTTTAATACATATGTACCACTAACTCACTAACAGTTTGTTTAGCAAAATCAAACCCTTCCATTTTGCTTGCCTACAAAAATTTTATTCGGCACAACTAGTGCAAATTTTAAAACTGATTTCAGTCGAAAAAGAAATAATAAAGAAAATTTGTTTGATTAATAATGACTTTCTCTATTTTTTTGTGAAATTTAATCGTTAATTTTAATCAAATAAACAAGGCGAGCTAGTATAAAGATGATCCGAAACGAAAAGTAGAGCTACGGGCGCCGTACTTTAAAATAATTATTAGAAAAACGAGAGAAGAATGACAAACTCAGAAGCAGCGAGTAGTAGAAGAGCAAGATCTAGGAAATCTAACACAACAAAAACTAGAGGAAATAATTAAATTAGAAAACAATAAACGTCCAAGAATCCATTTGGTATAGTGCGAATCCTTTTTCTCAAATATTCCACTTGGTATTTTTCGATTACCCCTTTTGTATATATTTGCATTCTGTTTCTTATGACTTTAGGTAAAATCTTGTACGTTGTGTCAAGTAGTGCAATACCTCTGAAGTTAATTAAATTTAGTGGGATTTTCTTTAAAATTGAGTTAAATTTAATAATCCTCCAAATTCTTGTGACAGATGAATATACTGGGACTGCTTGAGGTGAAGAGGTAAAATTAAATACCAATACTCCCAAATGTATTAGCTTTAGAAACATTGCACTACGTGACAGAATTTTGAAAAGAAACAGAATGGAAACATATACAGTAGTAATTGGAGAATACCAAAGAGGATTTAAGGAAGGAAGATTCACACCATACTGCAATAGAAAGCCAAAATAATGAGATGATTAACCCTTGGTATATGTGTCTTGATATTCAGGTAAATCACTCCTATAAAATGTGTTCTTGTGCAAATTTATCAAATTTCTTTAATTAAATGTCCCGCTATCACCTCTTTCATTTATTTATGAATAAAATTTTTGTTTGTTTTAAACACTACAGTTGGTAAGTAAATTATTTGTATAAACCCCGTACTCTAACCTATTAATCTGGGCACTCACCGACACAAAGTATCATTTATAAATAACCAGCTGTAAGTTTTTGAGTGGTTTAATTACGTGTAGTCCGACAAAATATTTCTATCGTTTTTCTCGAATCTGAGGCGTTTCCTCATAATTTCGTCTGGAAGAAGTCTTCACTTATAATTTTTTAAATTTGTTGATAACCCACTTTTTAAAGAAAGTATTTACAAGAAAAATTTGTGAAACGCGGGAAAAAAAATCGAACGACATAAATTTTGGACCGTTGAGGGTGTCTGCCAACTCAAACATCTTAAAATTTTAAGTTTAAAAAATGTATTGATAACCACCTGATTTTTCAGGGTTGGTTAATTAAAACATGCGAAATTCAAATATCAAATTGTCCGACAAAAAATATTTCCCGATTTTCATTGAGACGCGTGAAAATTGAATGCGTCTTCCATACGAGATTATGAGTACGCGCCCCAGTTTCGAGAAAACGATAGACACCCAGACTATAAAAAAAAAATGCATATGTGCTAGAATTTCCTGAGTGACAAGTGATCACTTGTAGGCGTAAAGTTTACAAGTTTTTGAATGATAACCTATCACTATCACTATTCATTTTTGTTCTTTTCTAGGATGCTGTTAACTCTTGGAGATATCGGGTTTTTCAAAGTATTCTCATCATAAATGGTTATGATATTTGTATCGATGTCGCTTGAAGGTTAATATTTCACTTTATTTACCATTGAGTAGTGGACTTGTGATGTAGCTTTAGTGTCATAATTTACTAATACGAGGATATATTGAAAAATTCTTAGCCTACTATAGAACCAAACAAAATTTCAATGTCAAAATATTTTATTACTCAACATATTCTCCTCTTAATTGGATACATTTATTACAGCAAACCTGCAACGTCTCTAGACCTTTAAAAAAATGTTTCTTCTTGCTCTGCAAACCAGACCTCCACAGCTTCTATTACCTCCTTGTTGGAAGAAAATGTACGACCTTTTAAACTTTTTTTCAGTTGAGGAAAGTGGTGATAGTCGGACGGAGCCAAATCGGGTGAATAAGGGGGGTGTTCTAGTAATTCAAACCCTAAATTACGAATTTTTGCATGGCAACATGAGATTTGTGTGCAGGGGCGTTGTCCTGCAAAAAGAAAACACCTTTGGATAGCTTTCCGCGTCTTTTCTCTTTAATATTTTCCCGTAGAGTGGTCAGTAATGTCGAATAGTAATCTCCAGTTATTGTTCTACCCTTATCCAAAAAATCAATCATGATTACTCCATGGCAATCCCAAAAAACTGAAGCAGATTTTTGGACACGAAACTTCTTAGGTCTTGGAGAACCAGAGTGTCGCCATTCCATCGATTGTTGCTTTGTTTCTGGATTGTAGAAATGTACCCAAGTCTCATCCATAGTAACAATTCGGTTTAAGAAGTCTACATCGTTTTCAAATCGAGCACAGATCGAACGCGATGCTTCTACCCTTGCACGCTTTTGGTCAACATTCAAACATTTGGGGATCCATTTTGCAGCAATTTTTCTCATGTCCAAATTGACGTGAACCATATGATGAACGCGTTCGTATGAAATATTCAGTGCTTCAGATATCCGTTTTAGCCCAATTCGACGGTCTGATAAAATCATGTCATGAACTGCATCGATATTTTAGGGGACTGACACAGAAACTGGCCTTCCTGATCGGTCATCATCTTCAATGGAAAATTTACCTCTTTTGAAGCTTGCATTCCAATTTTTGACGGTCGCATACGAAGGACATTGATCACCAAGGGCATTAAGCATATCTTCGTAAATCTGGTTACCTCTTAACCCTTTTAAATACAGGTACTTGATGATGGCTCGATACTCCAATTTTTCGATTTTCACGGACATTTTTCATTTAATTTATTGCGTGACTCTGGTTTACTTTTTTGACGTCAAACTTTACACTGACACTTCTAATAAGTTATTGTTCGTTGCTATGGTAACGCAATACTTTATTTATGCAAGGAACTGGTCTAGGCTAACTAGATATCAATACATCCTCGTAACTTGTTATTAATTTGTTTTAGCCCTTTAACTTTGTTGATATGCGATAAACTTGTCGGACAATTTTAATTAATTTTTAGTGCAAAGATGTCTGTGACAATTAAAAATCGACTCTTATCTTGCGTTCCTGGCACTGCTTTTTTTATCAAATTGGCCACTTTAATCAAAACATAAAATATAAAAATTTTCATCATCATGTGGGCCTAAACTATTTTTTTCAAAACTAATACCAAATGGTTTAATATTGGTAATAAACAATTCGTGATTTTTCCTTCGTCTATTTTATATACTTATGATACTTGTGTCCAATTTTCTACCGTTGATCTTGATAATGTGGAAACGTAAACTTCTTTTTCTTTATTCCAATTCGGCGCAATGTCTAATAGAAATTTTTAATACGGAAATCGATTCTTTGGGTGCGACATCCTTTTAAAAGACGTTATTCGCGGTTTCCCAAAATAAAATTTGTTGTAATTACAGGTGAAATTTTTACACGAACGGATTTCTTTTCAAATTTTACACAAAAATGTTCCAAATAGACAATGTTCCACAACACTCATTTTACACATTTGTTGTTGTTTTTAAGGGTTACCTTACTATCATTAAGTAGTTTTTCACAAGCACCTTTGTTAACCACAGAGGTATTTGCGACAAGGGTAAGTATTACAATTACTGACATAATTATGCATAATTTCTCTTTTGGGATAGCTAAAATGGCATAGGTATAGCTCTAACAACAGCCACAGGTCTGGTTTTTAGAAAGAAACTAAAAAATAAAAATATTAAGCTTTAACTAAGATTAATGTTCAGGTATACAAATTTAACAGAAAAGATCCTAAAATTTAATTAATTAAACATTTCCAGAAAGTTTCAAATTCAGCTGGGTTTGAGGCTATGGAACCTACTTTCGACTTTTCTTTATAATATAGTTTTGGCAGTAATAATGAAAGAAATGCGATGTGGTTCTAATCAGTAGATTACTAGAATAACTAAAAGTAAGACAATTGAATATGAGTTACTTGTTAATAACTGACCAAGCAAAATATATAAAAATGTTAAAAAAAGACGCGAAATAAAAGAAAGGCGTTATTTATAAGTCACCGCGGCAGAATGGACAACATATCATTTTGCAGAAGCGAGTAAATTGGAATACCTAGAGATAACAAAAACTAATAAATGCTCAGAAAATGTAGAATTAGCGAAGAGAATAGGAGAAGAAAGTAAAGTGTACGGTTTGAAACTCGGGATAATGAACAAACAGGTGGTTAAAACATCAAAAACTTTGTGTTTGGGAGAATTAGGGTTAATGAACTAAATTGGAAATGGCAAACAAACAAGAAAATTATAGTAGTATTGTGTGGAAAACCTACAATGTACAAAAGAATTAGGACCCAAAAACTCAGATGGTTGGGGCGCGAAAAGAAAATTTCAACAAGAGTACTACTAACAAAAAGAAAGAAGAGAAAGAGAGATAGACCCAGAAAGAAGTGGTTGGGAGCTGTAGAATTATATTTGAAAAAAGCCCAAGTGATGATTTGAAAATAAAAAGCTCAGAACCAAAAAGTGCGTGAGAAGGTAGTTGCACAGATAGACAATACCAACCTTACGACAAAGAAGCCTAGAAAATCTTCAAAGCTGAAATATTATTATTATATTTTATTTTGTTATTTTGTGAGATAAAATACTCCGTCATGGGAGTGGAAACTTAATTAGAAATTGTTGAAAAGTTAAGAAACAGTATTCAAGACTTTGCCATAAAGCTTTTCCTCCCACAGATAAAATTTAAAAAACTATGGTCCATAATACTAGACACAATAAATATAATATTTCCACGCAAAATTTTAATTTAGTTTTTATTATTGTACGATTGTTAGAAACCCTCGTTGCTAATAATTCTTTTAATAAAGAGTGAATTAGAGCTATTTGCATGTAGGGTTGTCCAATAAGTAGTGCAAGTACATGAGCTTTAGGCTAGACAGTTTTTAATTATAAAATTACTGGAGACTATGTAAAAGCTAAATATTTGATATCAACTACCACAATTGATCAATTATTAGAATAAAATCGATTCGTAGAAGAGATGTAACATATTGCAATAGATCGTAGTTATTTAATTAAAAAAAAAATTATTAATAAAAAATTGAGACTTCCATAATTGTTTAAATTTCATTCTCAGGGCTTAAATTTGGTTAATGAAAATATTTTGGTTTGGTACAAATTAATTAATTAATCTAATTACACAAATAAAAATACAAATCTTTATATTAACGACCTTATTACGTTCCGTGGGCAAAAATAAAAAAAATTTCATTACACTAGGCATAAATTTATTTAAATTAATCTTTCAAAATTTGTGTTACCCACATTTTTATTCCTCAAACTTCATTTTGATCACTTCAACATTCACATTTTTA
Source organism: Abscondita cerata (assembly GCA_030710515.1). Classification (NCBI taxonomy): domain Eukaryota; kingdom Metazoa; phylum Arthropoda; class Insecta; order Coleoptera; family Lampyridae; genus Abscondita; species Abscondita cerata. Next base: position 236,944 of record JALBCR010000192.1, read on the forward strand.
ACGATGAAACTGCATCATTATTATAAATACATGTCTTTTATTACCACCAATTTTAATTTAGTACAAACTTTGTTCACTACTTTATCCAACGGTGTACCTTTATTCGTTGAATCTTTTACTTTCCGCTATCAAAATAATAATTTATAAATTCATTATGACTCTAATTGGCGCAATAGAGAGTTTTTTTATTCGATGTTGAATCGTTCGGATCTTATTTACAACTCACTATGGCATCTTTCTTTGCACTTAATGCATTAATGTTTTTATTCTTTATCTTTGCTTCATTTTCACTTAACACCTACACTGATAATTTATCTTTTACACGTCTACTTTGCAAACGTTGGGTATATCGTAACTCAAAAAAATACCTTTTATAACCCACTCATTCAACAATTTAAAAATAAATGTTTACAAAATAGCATCCGGTTGTAGCTAAATAAATAATAATTACTAAAATAAATCAAATTCCTTCCTTTTTTAATATTAGTCGGTATCGAGAAGTCTTAACTAACTTTAATTACCTTAAATTTACGTTTGATTTGAATAGAACATTTACTATAATTAAAAATATTTTTTTTAGTATTTAAAATAACCGCTTCAGCACAATATGTAAACAGATTAATGCTTGGCATTTTCGAACACGATAATGCAAGGCTACATCCCAAGCAATTTTTGTATCAAGATCACTTGATTGACTTATCACTTATCCAATTTAGATTCAGGTTGCGTTGGGTTAGATACTACAGGAGAACATAAAAGACATCTTCCAAAGCATTCCGAAATAAATAAAATCCTGCATTGCTGTGCGTGGAAATGCGTTCACATCAAAAGTTATATTGCTTAATACCTAATAATAAAGCAACATTTTACCAAAGTTTGAAATTTGTGGCATTATTTGTTATGAGTAGTACATTTCATATAAAAGTGATATTTATCTCAACCTAAACCTACACGTATTGCAATAGAAGATGATAACGTGGCACAATTAAAAACTGCATTGCGTTAGAACTGTAAATTTTCTATATTTGATTCCCTATCGACAATGACAGGTTTTGGTGTAGTTACTAGGAACTAAAATCCTACAGGTAGTGTATGCAGTAGAAGTATGGACAATACCTGAGTGTGAAACAATTTTGATTTAAGTCTTTAGCAGAAAAATGAATGTTGACCATATTTTTGAATGCAACTTAGACTTTAAAGAACCAAGTGTAAACATGCGAATGTCAAAAATAAACATTGCGCGTGATCAGAAATAGTGTAGTTCTTCTCCATGATAATGATTGACTAAATATTGATTTTCTACTTAGTTATTTGTTTTTCAGTGTTTATATGTTTTTGTTGTTGTTTCTGCTCTACTCCACATCTTATAAATAAGATAGGGAATTGTGCGACGGTTTCCAAACAAAAAATTTTAACAACGAATTAGAGTTAGTACGTTATAATGAAGCAAAAAAAAAACTTTCGTCCGATAGCCGGCCGGCCGGCCGTCCGTTCGTATGTACACAAGATATCAAAAAAACCACCCCTCCGACTTTTATAAAGCTTTGTACATGGACCTAGTTTATAATTCCGCAGATATGATTAAAATTGGGGCATAATATATGTAACCAAAAGGACCGTTAACCTACACAAATTTTCGAATTTTTAAAATATTTAGAAAAATGTTTGTTTTAGTTTTTGTTTGAACCATTTATTTCTAAAACGCAATATCATTTTCGTTTTGTAAGAATGAAAATTTTCAACTCGTCTTAAGGAACTTGGGTGGGGAAACTAGTGGACCAATATATAACCTCTTCATAAACACCAATTTGCCTATCAAGAATGGCAAACCAACGATATCAGCTTTACATAAAATTGTAAAACCATAAAGGGAGCACATGAGCCAAAGCGCTTATGATCTAGTCTCTCAGGAAAAGAGGGATTTACAAATTTATCATTTAATAGATAAATAACATGCTGATGGGTAGACAGATATCCACCAGCATTCGTAGCGCTAACCATGTGGTAGGCACTACAAGAGGTCGTCCACAAGCGGGAGTCTTATCCCCACTACTGTGGGCTGTAAAAACTTTATAGTTATACCGCCAAACGGTTGTCTAAACGTGGGGTCAGGTCAGGTCGTCAGACCTGAGTCCTCTATGCGTCCGCAGTTTAAAAGTAGACCAAAGTACTGCGCAAGTAAAGTTGGGAAAGGTGCACCTACCGCTGCGATAGAGACTCATCTCAGTCTGGATCCTCTACCAGTGGCAATTAAGGTGGAAGCTATAAAGCAGACCCCATAAGGTATACCAATTTAAAAAAGACAACCACAAAGGTCATCTAAGAATTCTTAGAACCACTTCTTTATTAGATATGGCTGCAGTAAGCGACCAAACAAACCCTAAAATAATTTTTGATCATAAATACAAAGTTGAACTTGTTTGGGAACCAAGGTATGAGGAAATAAAAAGGAATGAGAAAGCAGGTCAGAAACCAAAGCTAGGGACAGCAAAACCTTTTACAGGGCCACCTCCTATGTACGGTTTTAGCCAAAAGGATTACCAGAAGGTTATTACCAACTGAGCCAACAAACAATCAACAGGTCCTGGAGTAATTTGCCAGGTCTCAAACATTCTAAGAAGTTTCATAACCTTAATAAAAAGATGAGGAGAGTGTTAAAACTTACGCAAAAGAGTTAAAGCTACTCTGTGGTATACTAACAGGACACACTCATTGCAGGTATCACTTCAAAAAGACGGGACTAGTAGATGATGATGTATGCTGATACTGTGGTAAAGAGGTGAAGCGCATAGACCGCATCATCCTCAAGGTGCTTGGCCCTGTGCCTAAAGAGATACAAACACCTAAAATTCATCTTCATCTGGGAAGAATATCTAATAAATAAAATGTCCGGAAAACCGTCGTACAAATTTGTATAAAACTTTGCATATGAGTTTTATATATGTGTAATAATGCAGATCAGGTTAAATTTTGGGCATAATCCATCAAACCGAAAGAGCCGTTAACCTAGATAGATTTTCAAAATCTTCAAATATTTACAAAAATATAGATTTTATACACTTTTTTGTGTTTTTTTACAACACTTCCATACTTTCCATTTGTTCTTTGACGTTTATTAGTATTGGGCCGATGTGGAGTTCTGGTGCAAAACCTTGTTTTTTTCTTAATCTGTTAGTGTTTTTGCAGATTTGTCGCAGCGTTGCTCATGTTCTTTTAATTATGAGTCACATCAGTACAGTACAGTACTTGTTCGAATGTTACCTTTTTTATGTATCTGTTACATTTTTGTGTTCCTTATGTTGTATGTTATGTTTTTCTAATATTTTTTTAGATTTTTTTTGGCCGATGCAGTAAGGGCATTTATTCAGAAATGCGTTAGGGTCTACACTATTTCCTAAAGTTGATTTCAAGAACGCTTTAACACATTCCTTCTACAATGAAATTATTGACCTTTTCTTTGTAGCAGCTCCGTTCGTGAGGCAGAACCATTTTGTATTTCCTTCCTGACTTTTAAAGAGAAGATCATTCACTCAATGACAAGAATTTAACAAAGGACAGATACTACTCTGTTGAGGAATTCATAAACTTATTCATCGACTCTTTTCTGACTTTAATGCTCAGTACATTAATGACGGAACTCTTGCGGGGACCTCCACACTGTTTTAGATGATATTAAGTCTTTAATAAGTATGAGATCTTTTTTGGAAGTTTCTGATCTATCCAAACGTCTAATTTTCTTTCTTCTGGTATCGAAGTAATGAAGAAATATCTGAGTTTCTTAGGCTCCTCCTTATTACCATCTTCAACCAAGAAATCTTTTTAAAAAACCTTCATCTGATGACTTCAAACTTGGAGGACTGAATCCACACAAAGCTTTTTTTTCTTTTGAGGAACTGTTTGCCATTCCCAAGTTTACTTATCTACTTTGAACGTCTTTTTCAATTTTGGAAAAGATCATTAATTCATTATCTTGGTTTACGGATGTTTTTTTCTTCTGGGAAATTAGATAATTTCTAATTCAAAAATTGAGCCTTGTTATGTTTTGGGCCCCTGCCCTCCTTAAGAAAAATTATTATATTTAGGTACGTTTCTAAATTTTGCTTTTCATGTGAATAAAAATTAATATATTTTTTTTAACTAATAACATTGTATTCGTACCTTTGTTGATTACTTCTTAAAGTGAATTTTCCTAAACACATTTATTTATTAAAATGTTGACGAGATATAATATTTTTGTTGTATTGTAAAGTAGATACAATAAACACACTCTCACGGGTTAAAATAATAAAAACTACCAATTAAACTGAGAACCTTTTCTTCACATTTTATCTACAAAAACTAAATTCTTTTTTTCTTTTCCATTAAGAAACACCTAATTTTTGCTAAAAATTAATTTTGGTACGTTATGTATTTACTTAAAAGCTTTACAAACGTTTTTGCTCACAGAAATTAAATTTTCTTTTACGTTAATAATTTAGTTACAATGGCTCACTAATTACAATTACACGTAATACACTAGAGTTTTATAAACGTAAGTAATTAACGCATTTCTTTACTGGTCTCGGTTTTAATAAGTAAAAGCTCCGCTGTTCAAGACGTGTAAAAACAATACTAATGGTGCAATTAATCAAGTATTAGAATTAAGATTTTACGTTGTTTTTTCAGTGCTGCTAAAATAACGTTTAAATTCTCCGTAAGCATTAAGAAGATCGTTTTCAGGTAAAAGCCGTGCTTCAGACAAAACATAATTAATCAAACTTGTAACATCGAGTACCATATTAAAACACTGATTTTCCAGATTGTTAGCAGTAATTGAAATATAGATGAATAATTAATCTGATACGTGAAACCGCATTACTGTATTGCTATCCAGAATATGACGGCAAATTTATCATTATCTTCTTTAATACACATATCATTCTTGATGTAATTTATTATGGTTATCGTAAACGTTTTCCAAAAATTAATCGAATTTTCTCGACATCCACTATACTTCAATGACTGGGTGGTGATTATATCAGCGCTTAATCTGCAAATATATTTTTGACTGCTTTTTTTTCGTTCCATTTTACACATCATCGTTTGATAACAACCAAAGTTGGATAATTTATGTACTGTACAAAAACAAACGTGTAGTATCAAATTTTTTTCTAATTTTCTAATATGAGAAACCGCGGAGTTTTTAATTTAAAATTTTAAAACAAATAGAATCATGCACTGCATCTGTTACCTTAAAAAGTACAGTACGAAGTTAATACAAGTTTTTGATTTCAAACTGTATCCGTTTTTGGATAAAAGTTTAAATGGCAAAACTGTTCAAAACTTTTATTAGGACCCTTATTGCAAAACATCTACCGATTTATAAAAATATAAAGTTTTGTAGGAAAACGATTTGCCGTTTATATTTAACTTAGTCCGCAATTTTTATTAAATTTTTCTCCACACGTGTACTAAGGGTATTTAACGCCGAAAAAGATACTGAAATAAAAATTAGACGCATCTAATTAAGCTAAAGCCCAAACTTAAATTTCATCGTAATTTTCAGCAAGTAAAAGACATATTAAAATTAATAATACTTTTGATTACTTTGGAAGTTTAATAAGAAGAAGCCGTCTCTGTGTGTATATACTGCTCTGCTTTATCTGGGGTTACTAACTTAGCTTACTTAGTATGCAAGTCTGTGAAAGCTTATACTTAACTTTACTAGCTGCTTTACTGAAGATCACACCCAACCCTATACCAAGTAAAATCCTTCTTTAAAAGTTTAATATTGAAGAAAATTTTATTATTAATCCATCGCGTATACGTTTTAGATTAACGCCTGTACAAATTTGAATTTAATGGCTGATTTATATACGTACAGATACATGTACATTGTCTGGAATTGACGGATAGGATTATTTATTACTGTGTACGAACGGATCGCGATCGGACACAATTTCTCTTTTATTTTCAATATTAATCAATTTTGCAGATAGGCATCAAATATTTTTAAAAAACGAAGTATTATAAAATATGAACGGCAATGTTATGTGTAAATTATTATGACGTTATTTAATAAATTGCATTTAAATTTAATGTAAAAAAAATATTTTGAATAATGAAAAACCGACGAAAATTTATATTCGAAGTCTTGTAGTTATTTGATGATAATATTTCGCACTAATGCAATTGTTAAATACAGCGTTATGATACCCCTAAAAAATATAGTAACAAAGATGTCACCACGTCACTAAACTTTGAAACAATATATTACTATGAATTAAGATAATCTTCTTTGTAAATTATTTTTTAAAATGTATCTTAATCTTGTAATTAAATGCTTATTAACAATGATGACTCTTTTAAATCTCAGGGTTATTAAATATTTTTTAACATTGTAACTTCAAAAACTAACACTTTGGCACACGGCTATAAGAATTATTAAATGTATCCAGATATTATCTAAATTTAAGAACGTTGTCTCATAATTCCAATTATTTTCCCAAAGGTCCTTAATACCCCTAATAAATGCTACCTCATGATTTCTTTCACTAATTGTTTATTTGTGTAGGTGCATTGATTGTCTTTGAAAATGGATTATTCAACGCTTTTCACAAAAATTCACAATGTTTTGTACCCAACAACACTTATTAAGTCCCCATGACATACTTTTCCCAACTGGCTGTGTCCAAATCATCAAAAAACGCAAAGGTTTCCGATGCGCTACGATGGCTTTTCCGTTAGAAGGTTATACCAGTAAAGACTTAAAATTAATCTTATATCTACATTACAAAGCATATTGTTTATTTCAGGAAGGAAAAAGTTGGTGATAATTATGAAGATTTAAGCTTTTAAAACCCAAATTGGAAAAATGTATTCAGGAAACTAATCTGAATTCGAAGCAATGTAATCAAGGGCAGGCGCAGCTACCAAACTACTTATAGCAATACAACACAAAGTATCACAAAATGCTAGAAAAGTTTTATTACTATTGACTCTATGTTTAATGTTTCCATTCCCAGCTGTTCGCGTAAGAGTAGAGGGGATAGGGCGGTTTAAGCACACTTCTCTATACATTTCTTCAATTACTCAGTACTCGTAATGAGTAATTAGTATTATTACGGAGCAACTCTTTCCACCACACCCACCATCCGTGTACTTGCAAGATGGTCGCTATCAAGACTCCACCCTATGAATCAGAAGACCTTCCTCAGAGGTGTTATATTTTTCAATTACTCGGTACTCGCAATGAGTAATTACTTCTAGTACTCACCCCTTTTCACCACCCCACCAACGATTTATTTTATTAATTTATTCGTATGGTAGGTATCAGTATAAACCTGTATAGTGTGGTGACAAAACCGTGTGTAATAGTAGATTGGTTCGTGTTGGCAAAGCATTTGCTTCAAGATTTAGGAAAACCAATAAAACCTAAACATGCCAACCCTTACCCACCTTAGTATTCATTTGTAACAATATTAATTTAATGAGTAAACGTTAAAAAAGGTAAATAAGAACATAAAATATAACAGCACAGCCATAGCATGACGACATATAGACCGGTCTAAGCGCCAGTCACGACAATGTCAAAAAAAACAGTAGGTTAAAGAAATAGCAATGTACTTGCAAGATGGTGGCTCTCGTAACTCCACCTTATAAAGTCCTCCTCAATAACCACACGTTGGATTAAGGAATTAATTGCCGCCCCCGGCCCCCAGGGAGGTGGCATTGTTGAGATGCAAAGACCTGATTTGTAATTAAAATTTATTAGGGTGCGTGATTACTTAATACGATTGACGGCTTGCTTCATATTGTAAGATGGCGGTGAATAATTACATGTCGCTACCACCGCCGCCGCGTGTGAGATGAATGCGGAACAAGATGGCGGTCGAAAAAAGATGACTGCGATAAAAGAAAACCGTGATCGTTAACTGTATTTATTTAACCATGTCTCGACAGGACCCCAACAAGTTGGAACTCGAAATTCTTTCTATTTCCGTTGTGGACGTTTTGGATTTACTACAAAAACATTAGTTTAAGGAAACATTGCAATTAAATAGAACTAGTTTTCCCATTGGCGCATTTGATTTTTTTCTACTTTTTTTTAAACTAAAAATTATATATTAACATGCGATTCAATTAGGAATAACTAATTTATTTTCTACTTCTGTTAATTTCCATTTATTAGTTATTTGTGGTAGAAGGAATTTAATTTTAATAAGCTCACTGTAATATATTTAAGAATTGTTTTCACTTTTGCTTGTTGCAGGTACTGTTACGTTTATTTAGGCACCTCCTACAAAAATTGCCGATATTTACAGTTTCTAATTTTTAACTTTTTTCGACGCCAATAGGTGGCGCACGAGGTTACTTTGACCAATTTATTTAAATCGTTTTGATTGGTCGTCGAAGTAAATACATTGTTTGAACATTTACGTTGCTACTCTAATGGTGGCCGCTTGGCTTGCGTGTCCCTCCGTCATTCAACCACATTGAGGTAATTAATTCCATCGTTTTCTTAGACATCTGTAATTAACGGGTATTTATTTTAGGTTGTCGTAGTTCTGAGCGATCTTTTCCGTTACGATGAGGACGGATTGACGGACATTCTTTTCTTATTCTACGAGTACACTTTAAGTGTGAAATCTTGCATCCCTGATACAACGTAGTGACCAACCGTTTTCTTTTGTTTGTTTTAGATTAAAGTACAAATTTTAAGTACACCAAATAAGGCACGGATTTTTAAGCACAAATCTAAGCACGGCTATCATCATTATCCAAGTAGTGGATTATTATCCTTGTACGCACGGATGCTAAGGCATAGCAGCTAAGTAGAGGGTTTCTCTGGTTGTACCAACGTCGTAACGGCCGATGTCAGAGGACTTTTCATTTCCGCTAACAAAAACAAAGCGAACGAGCTAAGAAAAAGGACCAAATATCAAGCCACCTGTAAGATTGTTTCAAATTGCTGCCACGTACGACAACTGCTTCCAGAAATATTTAAGTGATTTTAAAATACGCTAAGCAATCTATACGTGTTGGATAATTTATTTGTATAAGCAACCGTTGCACCGAAATAATCGCTCGCTGTCTTTAACTTTAAATTGCGCTTCGGGTGCGACGGACAGTATCGAGCGTCCAAAGGTATTGTTGAATTTGATTGCGGAATTGATATCATTATCTATACATGCGGGGAATAGTGAATTCCGTTGTCTGGTTTGATATTTCGTTATGATTACTACTAGATTTGTATGTGTTTTGTAAAATAAAGAAAAAGAAACGTTCTAGTCGCGATAAAAATATTTTTACCGTATCGAGTCGTTTTGTTATATTAAGTAGTGTTACACCGATTAGACATTAGAAATCAAGAGTAAGTACTCCACTTTAACGCGAATTCTTTGCCGTAGCTCGTCTAAATTATTGTTTTTATTAAAATAAACTTTTGTTTTTAAATCATCTTACTGAAAATTAAATCTAATGGAATCAAGTCTGGGAACGCTGTGGCACTCAATTGCTCCTCGACGTCTTACCCCCCTTTCAAGAAATATGGCGTTATGATATTAACGGACGTTTATTCCAAAGTAAGGAGGCGCCCCATCTTATAGTATAATATCTTAATGGGGTACATTTCCTTCGTGATCATTCGGAAAAAATCAAACTGCAAAAAATCCAGATAAGGTGATGTTGTAAGGTTTTCACCAAAATAGCATAATCCCTTAAACGTCGCCCGATTATTCCATTCCACTCTAAACATTTAAGTATTTACTTCTTCTTCATTGCAACGTAACATTATTTCTTCGCAAAATGCAAGCAGCCATGTTTCTTCGTTTATCTCTGGTCGACCTTGACGAGGGAAGTTATTAAAGAGTCCCGTTTCAGTAAATTTGGTAACCATTTACTTACTGTGGATCTTGGAAATAGACTGTCTATTAGGATGTTCGCCGTTATATAATTTACATATGTTTTATCATGTGTTTATAGTTTACCACCATATCCAATACATTATTAAAATTTCTATTTGTGCCTGTTCAGTTCAACATGCCATTTTTGTTTGCCATTCGATCTATGAGACACCAGTTCAGCGGACCCTCTATGTCCGGGGTGTGACAGTTGGTGTAGGTTCTCGAAGGTCTGTAGTCTGAACGGTTTGGTGGTTGTACGCCCTGGTATGTGTATTTTCTTAAACTAGACACTAGAGTTGTTTGATCGTAACTTGTCTTGTAGTTCTTTGTTGTTCTCTTGGTCTTTTTCCATTTTGCCAAAATTAATGCCTATCGTGAGTTGAATGTATATACACAATGTGCAGACAGTTTTCGGCCCAAACCGTGAAGCGGTTTATTTGGGCGGTCTCTGTATCTAGGACAAACTTTCAAGAACGATACGCACGATGTTCCAGTCCTAGCGTAGCGGCTGGGGTCGCATGAGCAGTGTCGGTGAAAACGGCGTAATCATTGACGGTATCGGTATGTACTATCCGGTGTCGTAGGTGGTGTGATTGTAACAATAGGTCCGAATTATAATAAACACCGGCTTCTCGTCCGGGTCGAGGGTGTAACAAAACTTAGAGTGATAACGGGCTGTAAAAACACCCAAAACAGAATACGTTTCTGGCTGTGTCGTACTTCTTTTCAACCCGAATGTGAGAGTATTTCAGCGCAGTATATTTTAGCGCACTAGGGTAACGCCATTCATTAAATTTAAATTTACCGAAATGCTAGTGCTGGTGCATTTTAATAGATTGTTAGATCAACAGCATAGAATGCTTCTACTAAGAAACGCCAATACGTTTTCCATGATTCTGATTTTGATAGAGATCGAATAGTCGGTGGGAAGGAGACAGGACCAACTACCATTGCTCAAACTTTGTCTGAATGGTTAGAACGTGATTATTATACAATATCGTCTGGCGAGAAGACTATAGAGTAACAGCAGTGATGGTGAAAATCAATTTCATAGATGAATGGAAATGCAAAACCATAAAAAAAGCAAAGTCCTATTAAAGTTCGCCCGATTATTCCACTCTAAACGTTTAATTACCCTTCGCGTTGACTGGGATAATCTTGAGATCAATAGGGATTTTATCTTGACCAATACCGTGACAAGTACTGCCACATTCAGCCAAAAAATTACTGTCAGAAAATAGTATATTACTTTAAAATAATCTTCATCACAGATTAACATTATTTCTTCGCAGAACTGCAAACGGCGGTTTGGATCATGCTCTTTTAATTGGTGAATCGTTAAACTTTGTCAAGATGATAGTTTTCTTTGGTACAGGTATATTTCCTCCATAGATTTTAGATTTCACTTATATTTTGTGATTCAAACCAAGATATTTTTATTTCTACCCAGAGGCAATACTCACTTGGAGTACGAAACGTAGCCAAAATCACACGCTAGTTTTGTGTTCGATTGCCCCTCCTAAAAAAAGGTGAAGTAATAACAGAAACAGTTTTCTTTCTTAAACAACTTTACGACAAAATCTGATTTCTTGTTTACCCCAGGTCTACCGTGCCGAGGCAAGTTATCGACTATACAGTTTTAGTAAATTTGGCAACCAATTTAGTTTGTACCAAGATTTTTTTGCTAACACACCCTATTTATGTATGCGTAGAGGTGTTGTTAATAAATCGCGCGTTATGCCACACCGATGTAGTAGGGGTTCTTATCATTATACGGAACTCAGACCATGTTGTCGTTATTTTTGGTCGACGGCCGTGAACGTAAGTTGTCGCGTAGGTGCTTTGAGTAATAATAGTTCAAAATTTGTGAAATTAAATAGAATTGACCTTTACACAATTACAGAACCTCCGGACCGTGAGTACGAGGGTCGTTCCAGAAGTACCTAGCCTAACAATGAAAAAACAAAAATTTTGGCAAAAATCGGTTTTATTTCTCTACATAGTTTCCTTTCAACTCTATACACTTAGTCCAGCAATGTTCGAAAGCTTCAATCCCTTGCTTGTAGTACGATATGTCAAGCTCCGCAAAATAGACATCAACCGCCGCTTTCATTTCTTCATTATTCAAAAATCTTTGATCACCCAACCATTTTTTGAGGTTTGATAAAAGAAAATAGTCTGAGGGTGCCATATCTGGAGAGTAAGGTGCGTGGGGTAGCAGTTTGAACTTCAACTCGTGGATTTTGGCCATTGCGACAACGGACGTGTGACAGGGAGCATTGTCATGATGGAACAGGACTTTTTTTTTGCCAAATGCGGTCGTTTTTTTTTTATTTCTTTGCTCAAACGTTGCAATAAGTTCGCGTAATATTGACCGTTGATTGTTTTTCCTGGTGGAAGATAATCAATGAAGATTATGCCCTTTGCATCCCAAAAAATTGACGCCATGACTTTGCCTGCAGATGGAACAGTCTTCGCCTTCTTCGGAGCTGATTCTCCTTTCCCAGTCCACTGTCTTGATTGTTCCTTGGTCTCAGGCGTATAGTGGTGGACCCAAGTTTCATCCATTGTGACGAATCGGCGCAAAATTCGGTTTATTCGCGAAACATCGATACACGATGTCACGACGCTGTTTTTGCTCTGCCGTTAGCAAACGCGGCACCCATCTCGCGCATAACTTTTTCATTTCCAAATTTTCGGACAAAATGCGATGTACCGCACTTTTGAAATGCTTACCATGTCTGCTATCTCACGTACTTTTAATCGGCGGTCATCGAGTACTGTTTTCTGGACTTTTTGGATCATTTCCGGCGTTGCAACCTCACTTGGGCGACCACTGCGATGTTCATCTTCGCAACTCTTTCGACCTCGTTTAAATTCAGCCACCCAATATTTTATAGTCGCAAATGATGGAGCAGACTCTCCCAAAGTACCATCTAGCTCGGTTTTGATATTGGTTGGATTTAACCCTTTCAAATGAAAATATTGTATCACGTAACGATGGCCAATTTTTTCCATTTTTATGAATACGCCAAACACGCTCACTGAGAATCGCTACTGTTCAAATACTAAACGACCGAACGTGCTCAAACTTGTCATGTATACTTGCTAAGATGCGTGTTGTCGAACGCGCTCTGTGTTTTCAACCTAGTAGCGCCATCTATCCGTTAGGCTAGGTACTTCTGGGACGACTCTCGTAAGTCTGGAGTTGTATTTTGGAGTTACTTAAATCTTTCTTTTTCTAGTAGATTTTAATTTAAATTTTGATTCTTATTGTTTACTAGCTGCCCTTTGTCTTTTTGATAAATTTGACAGAATTTGGAGTTCTTCCACAATTGGTTTTTTCAAAGAATTGTAATGTGCACAATGCTTATCGCTGGTCCTGCTGAATCGCCCATAAAATAAATAAAAAAGAACCTGTTCGATAATATATTTGACCATGAATCTGGTTAACGGCAACTACTTTAGTCAAACGTCTCCATTGAAATTAACCAAAAATTAACATTACTCAGGTACTGAAATACTGCCTGTAAATAAATAACGTGTTGGTACTGCCATGTGGTTGACAAAAAAAAAGCAGCACTGCCATTCCTTTATTTAACAGAAATAAAATTTAAATAAAATGAACATATCCACTTCTGATTGCTTTTGGCAATTCATAACTACCAACGTACTTTGTACATATTTATACATATTTTACACCAGCCACATGGTGGTAAATGTTTATTGTTTCTCAATATAGTTAACTTGAAAGTGTGCATACAGTTATCTCGAATAACTTTTGTTATGCCAAATTACATAATTTGAAAGCAATTATTATATTGCTTGATATAAGTAAAAGTCTCTAAAATCTGGCTAATCTCCAAAAACCAATGAATGTAGTGTTTTTGGTGGCAGTACCAATGGCATCGATTTAACTTAACTACTGATACAACACAATCCAAGAACATCACTATTAAAATTAAATTTCTTGCGATGTAGATACACAAAGTTTATTAGTCAAATAGTAACGATTTGCTGGAAATTGTAATCGATTGTCAAAGGTCTGTTTTGTCAGCGTTAGTTTCTCGTCTGTATTGAAGCCTACTGGTCAAACGCATGATGGTGGAATATTTACTGTGGGACCTTACATGTTCGGACACATTAATCCCATCTCATTTTTATCTTTCTTGCAAGGAAATTTGAGCTGTTGCCACCAATTCAGCCAAATTGAAAATAAAACAATATCAATCTATTCTGCATAAAATTACATTTTTCTTCCCTTTCACTGTTGAAAATTTGGTACCTGTTGTACTAAAACCATAGATTTTACAAAAAAGTAAAACATTATGGGAAATTTTTCCTTGTCATCTTCAATGGAGGCATGTTTGGGATCATCTATCTGCAATGATCAAACACTTCACAAAAAACACCTCAAAACTTGCCGGAGTTTAAACCCTCAAATACGCTTAAGTTCTGTACTATTTTCAGAATTTCCGCGAAATTTTCCTTTCTGAAAAACATTCCATGCAGCTTTAGAAAAATATTTGAATGAACGGGTTTCTCAAGGGACAAAGGAAAATACGGATTCATTTTTATATATAAGAAGATGCGTATCAATGGTATACGTATTATCTTTATGCGGACTTGTTTGTTTCGCGTACGAATAACTTCGTCGTAGTACATATTTCTTCTTCATACTGTATTTCCTTGATCGAATAAATTTATCGTACGAATACATCTTCTTTATACGGATGAATTGCTTCGTCCAGTCATATGTGGCACCGATCTTCTTGAGAATTCCTTTAATGAAAGAGTGCCATCTGTGGGACCATAAACAAGTGTGAAGGAGAAAACCTAATCAATTTTACCCACAATTTTGTATACACCGATTATTTATCAATCCTGCCTAGAGGTCACACCGTCGAGTTTACCGCTATGAGAATCGACAAACTCAAAGCTAAGTATCTGCCTGACGTAATCTTTAAATCCTTGTTTTATTGTTGCTTGTGCAATTTGGTTTTCTGTAATTGACATTCGTTCATTAATTAGAAGTCGTTAACTAATTATTAAGATAAGTACGTGTAGTCATTTTTGTATTCGTTTCACGTACGTGTTTTGTTTTATATTACTGTGTTTGCAAACAGAGATCCAAAAAAATTGACTAACAATCATTTTAATTCTCTACGTTTGTGAATAAAGGTTAGTTAATTTCAGTGGTGGTTTTTGATTGTTACAATCCTTCCATATTTCAGTATCTGTGGTGGGGTTTTTATCTACATTTGTCGAAGTTAGATACTGTGGAGATAGAGTAACAGTTTATTATTTGTTTTTGTTTTACGATCGGCTGGCAGATTTTTGATTTATTAACACCTAGACCGGAACGGCGCTCTACCAAAATTTTAATTTCTAGTCAGAGCAATTTCGTGGTTGAATAATTCACATGTTTGCTTATGTGTTTTTAACTGATCACCATATCTAAAAATTTTTATTTTTTCCTGTTAAGTTCAACGTGCTATTTCTTTATGCTATACAAATCTTTGTGACACTTTATTACCGGGGTGCGATAATTGGTGTATACTTTCGAAAGCCTAAATGGTTTGGTGACGAAGAGTCTTGGTGCTGTAATATATTTCAGTTGTGCGCCTTAATATGTGTAAGTAATATGATCTACCTTGGAGAGTACATTGGCCACTATGTTATCTATACCTAATATGTGCTTGCGCAGCTTTCTTTCTGCTCCAAAATCTTACACAGTTTATGGTTTTTCTGTCCATAAACACTTATAGTGTTCGTTTTGGCGGATTTTATTTACAGCTTAATATATAAATGACACTATTTATAAATCGAATGTATATATCCAATGTTCGGGCGATCTCTGTAGAGGAGGAGGTCAACGACAATGAGCACTAACTTTCACTCCTGATTAACCTATTGAGATCGTTTGGTTGGTGTCGGTAGAAACGCCGTAAATATTGACAGTTGAAGTGTCTCACATCCAGTGTCGTAGATGGTGTGTCTACAATAACCTGTCTCGGATATAATAAACACCGGCTCAGGGTTGAGTTTTTCCGGGTTTTAATAAAACTCCGGTCTCGGGAAATTTTAAAAAACATAATGCTTTTTTGGCTTTGTCCCATTTCTTTTAAACCCGAATGTGCAGGTACTTTTTGTTAGGTTATGTTTTAGCTCAACATCATACTTGTTGTGTTTGTGGTAAATTAAAGGCTACCAGTTTTCTTGTAACCTCAAAAAACAAACTTAACTTGTAATTGGATACATAAAGATATGAACATATTGAACATCCAGTACCACCTTAATGCTAATATACGGATACGATCCCCCAAGAATTGGCATTACTGCCTACTGCCTTTTTCCCTGAGGCGCGCAATTTAAAAACTAAAAATATAACAATACTCACAGTATAATTTCAATTGAGGCGTCTAGGATGTGTACTAGACACCGGTTTAACCAGAAAAAAACGTCGTTTTGGGTTTAGATGCGTTTATTGACGTTCACTTACAGTTATCGTAATATACTATATATTATATAAAGTTGGGTAGGTAGTGAAACATAGTATGTTCGCGTACTATGTGCTGATGTGTGTGATACTTGACGCCGCGATATCACATGTCGGGCCGGAGATCGCTGGCCGATTTGGATGTTAGCGACCCACTCGTGCTGACCGCTAGTCGGCGTAATAAGTGTCAAATCGAATTGTACTTAAACCACACTAAACCAAACTTAACTGTGACTGATGGAATTTTGACTTATTGACTTATTGTGACTGTTTGACTAATTTTGTTATCGTACCTACTTCGTTTTATATGTACGAAGTAGGTCTGTTAGCTTTGTAAACAAGGTCGTTAGAAATGCTTCCCGATTGTCAGCATTTCGTTAATGGTAATTGTTGTTTGAATTTCGCATTCCAATTGTTGTAATATGCGGATGTAGAAATGATCGTGTCAATTGCGATGGGGTTGAGACGGCATAGAGACGTAATAGTGGACTGTATTCGAACTTGTGAAATAGTTCAACACTTCTAATAATCAAAAACAGGGCCGCTTTCTACCACAGAGGCGTGTTTTGTAAACATGTAAAATGTTTAACTTCATTATAATTCGTACATACCCAGTTTCCGTTTTCCTTTTGAACATAAATCGTAACTCTAATATCGTTAAGTTTTGTACACATTATTATTTCATTTCAATCATGTACATTTTATAAAAAATGAATTCATTATGCTCATAATTTTGATGTTTAAAATAAAAATAAATCAATTCTAAAACCAAAATGAATTTTCATTATCTACATAATTTTAATTTTGAATATAAAAATGACATATGTAATTATATTTATGACTAGCATCAAGGAGTTTTGTTTTTGTGTAAGGCACTTGTTTGTATAAAAATAAAACTCCCTAAAATTTTAGCGATAGATGTGAGGGGTAGCAAATTGTTTTATATAAAAACGCAATAATTAATACAATAATTGATTGTGTTATCAGGTATGCCTAATGACATCAGTCATCAGTCCCAATACATTAATTTTTTTTAATTATATTTAAAAATAGTCAATAGTCCTAAGTTGAATTACTTCGTTGGTAATAAATTTTTAATACGTCACTTTTATGTCAGTTTACAACAAGGTGAACAATACAAACTAGAATTTAAAAAAAGCAATTCGTAATTAATTGTCACTTTGGTATCCTAAACAGTAAAATATCGCTTTGAAATGAGAAAATCGTCATTTCATCCTAACGCAAATGCCAAAATAACACATAGATTTCAATTATTAATGTCGGATGTTGCCGATGCGTTTCCACCAATGTACATTTATTTATACGTAACCGGTGGTAACACACATGAGTAAAGCTGATGATATATACGTAGTAATAAATCACTTACGAAACATCCCCGAATCTAATATTGTATATAAATGTATATTACATTCTCTAATTTTACTCGATAATGTTCTACAGATTCTAATACATCAACGCAAAATATGTTTCTTGTTTATTAAATATTTTTGTTAACTAATTAAAAAAAAAATACTCACGCAATAATTGGATGTTTACATCCCCAATTCTGATAATGGTCCACCTTTAGGTTCTGAAATTAAAAATGAACGCGTAAATAAATTTTTAATTAAGCACATATGTTGTTGCACTGCTTAACAATTATATTATATTTGTACATTTTACGTTACATACATTTACGCTCCAAAAACGACAACTATATCGAAATATACTAAAAATTCATTATTAATTGCAATTCAATTTTAAATGTTAATTATGATTGTTGCAAAAGCTCTTTGGTGAGTTGTACTATATTTTGTATTTTAAAAAGTTTTAATGATATAACTTTTGGACTAATTATTATGATTGGCAGTCGTCGAACTGCGTCACGTAATTTGTTCAAAAGGGAATGTGAGCGGTTTAATTGAATTTAAAGTGGACGTATCCATTTTATCAAACAAATATCAAAGGGTTTTCTGTTTGAAATCTGAATGATTTATTGAATTAAAAAAAATAATTAAACACGACACTTTGTCAAGTAAACGTAAAAGTCAGACTGCTTGCAAAAATGATTGAATAAATAGTTAGATTTACTATTGTTGATCGACAAAGTGAGTGACTGGATGACTTAGTAACTATTAATCACATAAACTTTTTTCGAAAGGTTGGTTTAATTACTTTTAAACAATTTTATTTATATAGTATGTGATTTTAAAGGTAAAATCAATACTTATACATTGTGTGCTAAAACGTTTGGCAAGAGTTTAAATTTGGCGCGTTGTGATTTGATTGCACAAACTTGATTTCACCTGATTTTGAATTTGACAGAAAATCAGCGAAGGGGCTAACGTCTATTGGTCGGTTATATAAAACTATTGAAATAAGAAATAAAATTAAACTTTTGACGCTTTTTGACGTTTGATGCTGATATCATTATGCAGATTAGTGGTTTGGTTCAGTGGTACCTTTAGTTGTCGTTTCAAAAAAAAATCGCTTTGGTTTGAATGAATTAAACATTGTTGTTTGATGAACTTTCATTGTTTTTATGCTGAATGCTGAAAGATAGACTCTACGCTCAAGACGAATGGCTTCCAATGAGTTCATCTCTATCACCAGTCGTCACCAACATCCACATTAACTGGTTTGAATCTCAAACCATGGAGAAATCAAAATTCAAACCACCTTCATAATTTGGAACCGCATTAATCGACAGTTAGACCTTTTCCTACATTACTCGTATCTACACAACATCAAACCATATCAAATTCTCGATAGAAAATAAAAAAGATGACTAACTTCCTTTCTTAAACGTCCATGTAAAGAAAAACAAAAAAATTATAGAGAAAACTGTTTACAAGAAACCGACACATACCGGTCGATATCTTAATTTTGCATTCAACTATTTCACAACAACAAAAAAAGGAGTAGTGAAGTCTCTAATCTCTAACTCATTTTATAAAATATTAATTACGATAACATCGATACATTAAAAATAAAAGGTTCGGCAATCGGAATCGTACCTGGACTTTTGTCGTGTAATAAATAAAATATCATAAATAGCAATTAATTAACTTATTTTCTTTTTATTAAAATACGCTTTAAGAACTTTTTATTATCACATAACTTTGTTATACAGGGTGGTCCACCAAAAACGAAACACGACGTTTTTTGAAACTATTTTACACTTTCAAAAAAAACGTTCAAACACGTCAATTTTTGTTTGGAGGCGGATATCTTCCGAACACAAAGTTGACCCCAAAATATCAACATGGTCGACAGGTACCTCATATAAAAACTCTTTGAAATCTCTATACAGTTATTTTCATCTTATAGTGGTCAGGGGGTTCCAACGAGCCAAACAGCCCTGTTTTTTAAAATAAAAGAAAAGTCAAGAAATACTGCAATACGGTTGAGAATGCCAATTCATGTTTACAAGAACATTCATTAACGATAAATTGAAGACTATTATCCCTATTAAGATAATAGTCTTCAACTTTCATTTTGGAGGATAAATAAAATTAATTCAATTAACTATAAAATTTGCCCTCACAAATGAACGGGTGCCCCGGCAGCCTCCATCTCAAAAATCTCAATCTACAAGGAGAGTCAAATGGCACCTCATATGAAACGTATCCTAATTTTCTATTCCAGTAAATATACTAAGTGACATAGAAAGAAGAACACCCAGTAATAATGAATTTATTTGAACAATTTTTGTATACTAGTGTACACGAATTAGATTAGTAAACAATCACAATTTGATAAAAATTAAACTGTTAACTTCTTCAAAAAACTTAATAATGTGTTGCTCCACCACGATGTCTTGTGCACTCATTATCACGTCTGGGCATACTTCTAATGAGGTGATCGATTTCTTCTTGAGGTATCTCATCCCATGCTATCTGTAACTGATGCTGCAAAGCCGCTAGAGTTTGTGCAGGGTGAGGTAAATTGAGTAATCTTCTTCCCATAATATCCCAGACGTGCTCGATGGGCGAAAGATCGGGAGATCTTGGTGGCCAAGGCAACAAAGCAATTTGATTGACCTCAAAATGAGCCAAAGAAACCCTAGCAACATGAGGTCGTGCGTTGTCTTGTTGCAATATGCTGTTGGGGATGGTCTGAACATAAGGTACAATATGGGGTCTACGACCTCCTGGATGTAGCGCGGCGGTCATGTTACCTCTAATAAAGACCAAAGGTGACCTACTTCCAATAGCAATAGCTCCCCATACCATAACTCCAACTGTGTGGTGCACATGCCTTTCACAGAAAATTGCGGATCTTGTCTTTCACCGCGCCGTCTTGTCACCCTTGCACGACCGTCATGCATACCCAAACAAAATCTGGATTCATCACTAAAGACAATTGAATTCCATTCTTGGTCCCAATTTGCCCGTTCTCTACACCACGCTAGACGATAACGTCGATGTTCTGGAGTCAGTGGTAGCAAAAAGGGGACGGTATGAAAAGAGCCCAAAGGTTCTTATCCGTCTATAAACGGTTCGCATCCCAATCGGTCTTCCATGTTCTTCAAACCACTGGTCCGCAATCGCCCGTGTAGAAGAGAAGCGGTCCCGTAAAGCCAATAGTCTAAGACGGCGATCTTCGCGTTCTGTGGTTCTTCGATGACGTCCTGTACCTCTTGCTCTTCGTGTACGGCCCTCTTGGTTCCATGCAAGAACACAGACTGCCACAGTGTTTAAACTCCGTTGCGTTCTAGCGGCTATATCTCTCATAGACAAACCAGCCTCTCGCAATCCTACAATTTTACCCCTATCAAACTCGCTTAATTACCAAAAATTATGGCGCCTTCGCACTGGAGGCATTGTGATTGAATTAAAGAAGCTCTTTGAAATGCAATTTAAATCGCTTAAATGACAACTGTACTTACAAATGCTTAATTCATTGTTTTAGGGCTACTTAATCGTAAGTGTATTCTAATGAGGTTAACAAAACAACCGCTAGGGCAATATGGCTGAAAAACTGATCGTTTTTATCTTAATATAAATAAATATATTCCCAAAAAAAATTTACAAAATATTCATTATTACTGGGTGTTCTTCTTTCTATGTCACTTAGTATAAATTTTAGGATCTCCTTTTTCTAGAAAACAATAGAAAATGCAAAAAACGCATCTACTTGACCGTGTACACCTAAATTAAAAATTAATTATTATTTTTAACAAATAAATTACTTTTTAAATTACATACACTACCAAAGTGAAACGAATCCTCCATTCTGTTGCCCGAGCATTAAGTTTGCCTGTGATTGTAAACAATCATAAAAATCTTACGTATGAGGTGTCACTCCACCCCCATCCCAAATAACATTTTTGAGGAGGTTGTCCCTGTTACCATCTACAAAAAAAATGTCTTCAATGCGAGGAGTCTACTTCAAACTTGGCCCCTTCTCTGTATAGAGAATTGAAAGGGCTTTGATGTGGAGTACCTGTTGACCTATCATACTGTTTGAGATTTACGAAACAGGAGCTGTCGGGGCTACCTTGTTGATATTTCGTGGTCAACTTTGCCATTTTTTGTTTTCCTCCAAACAAAAATTGACATGTCTAAGCGTTTTTTTTTAAGTGTAAGATAGCTCCAAAAACGGTTTGTTTCGTTTTCGGTGGGCAACCCTGTAATTCGTCTACGTCACAAAATTTGTTGTTGCATTACGCCAGAAAAAGATATGAATTTTTTAATTTTTTAAATTTAACATAATAAACGAGTAAACTTTTCTATAGAACACATGGTATACTAAACATTTAGTATACAGGGTGTTTCGCGTAAGCCCTCGGTTAGAAAGTTATCAACTACCTAAAATTCCATCTATATGAAATTTCTTATATGGCTCTAATCGACTATTCTAAATCTAATTAAATTATTTTCAAAATCGCGGCCCTATTTTGACACCATATATGAATTCTACATTAAATCCTACGATCAGCACCATCATATTGTCAAGACATGTGTCATAGTTTTTGACATATATCAGTGAAAAGTAATTTTTTTAATAAATAAAAATTTCATTTAAATTGAAATTGTCAAATAAAGATTTATAATGGGTGTTTCCATTTAAATGAGAGATAAACTTAAATTTATTTATGTTTTAAGAATTTCTAAAAAGCCAATCTATATTTTTCTTTAGTTTGTACATAAATGAATATTTTCCGTTTAATTAAAGAAGAAAAGGAAATACTTAGGAAGTAAGTTTATTTGTAGAGGTAATTAAAAGAATGCATAATTAACATTCTGTGAAAATAAAGTCTTATTAGAATTACTTTCTGTGAAAGAAAAGAAGTAACTTCGAGTGTGGGTTTATAGACGATACACGCGCGGTTAAGTTGATGAAGATTAAATTTCAATTGAAAAGAAACTTAAATGTGAAAGGTTACGGATAATTGTTATGTGTTCGAATGGATAGACGATAATATAGAAAATGACAAAACAATTTAAGAAAGATAGTGCGCAACTTTGAAGGGTAAGAAACGAAAAAAAGGAGTGCCAATTAGTATAATCGATCGATTAAAAATTTCTCCGATAAATTAAAAAGTTTATTTTATGAATGAATATAAGATTCATTATTTTAAATATTGGTTATTTATATATAAAAAAGTTCACTATAATTGTTTATGTAAAAATATTTGTTTTTTTGTTTAATTAAAATTAGTGCGTATTTACTCAAGTGTTTAATTTAGAACGGACCCAAATTGACCCTGATAATGATAAAAAATTTCTCATTGCTAAAATTAATTATTTTTGCGAATCTTTTAAACCATCGCAGTATGTAATATTTAATGCAAAAAATTCACTACTTTTGATGAAACTATGTTTTATTCCAATTTTTTTGAATAATCGCGTTACAAATAACAATAGCAACCACTAGTTATTGATAGTTTATGACTAGTTATTCTCCTAACAAGTGTCGAAAGTAGCAAATATAGTGCGAATGTTGATAGCTAAACGAGTGCGAAGCGTAGCGTAGCACGAGTGGTTCTAAACACGAGCACAGATATTTGCACTTACGTACGAGTCAGGAACACTACTTTTAGACGACTACAATATGAAATTACGTTCTTAATCGTTAAGGATTAAGAAAAACAACTTTGCAACTCCAGTGTGGTAACTTTTGCTTCTTACAAAACTAATGGCAGTGTTAATTGATGTTACATGCATCGCTACTGCTCAACATTTTGAATAATTTTAAGATTTTAAACGCGTAAACAATTTTAGTTTTTATTTTACTGTGCTTCAATTGAATAATATGTCAAATTCGGTAGACGTTCACCTACTTGATTTTTAATTAAGTGGTAAATAATTGATGCGCAGGTCGTTGCTAAGCGTAACTAAGACGATATGAGTGTAAACTAGTAACTTTTGAGTTTTATCACAACAATTTTGAAAGAGTTATGATATTTTGCATTTTCAGACACAACTTTGTGTTGTGATATGGTTACTTTCGAGAGTAGTCGTCTAAAAAATAATTTTAATGCAAATGTTTCATGTGTTTACAATTTTTATTTCTATTTACTAAGTTGTGAAAGGCTTTGGAAAAAGTGAAATTTTAAAATGCTTACTGCCGTTGTGTAATTCATTGTATTAACTGTTGTTTCGATTAACTTGTGCAATTGGCATTATGGAACAATATCTACATAATGATGGTTTTTTTTTGTAATTTATAGAGCAAATGACCTGTAATAGTTTTGAACCTCGCTCTTATACTTATTGTAGATTACTAGAATGAGAAAGATTCACATGCTGGGCAGTTTTCTTAGATAGGAAAATAGTTATATCGGATAGAATTTTTTGTATTACTTGAAAATTTTCTGAACTGGTTTTTCTTATTATATTTTTGCCATTTTTGTC
The DNA here is from genome assembly GCA_030710515.1 of Abscondita cerata. Lineage (NCBI taxonomy): Eukaryota > Metazoa > Arthropoda > Insecta > Coleoptera > Lampyridae > Abscondita > Abscondita cerata. The sequence continues at coordinate 261,189 of JALBCR010000192.1, forward strand.
GACAATGGGTGCAAAGCGATTCTGAAAAAAAATTAGAACAAAAACGTCAACAAAGTGCAAATGACGTTAAACAATCTGAAAATAGGAGTGCACAATGGTGTTCAATCTCGCCTCAAATTTAATTCTAAATAGATTACTGTGGTTGCTATAGTTACTGGAATACAATTATTTAAAAAAATGGAACAATAGCGTAGTTCCATCATAAAATTGCTAATACCTTAAAAACAACTAAAAATGGCAATGCATACTGTTGATTAAACTGACTCTAAAATTTAATTCTACGTCTTTTTTGTCGTCAGAAACAGTAGATGCCATTTAAAAAAATGAAGTATTTGACACTTTTTGATTGATTTGAAAAACGACGAAGTGTCAGCAACAATTTAAAATATTAGCTGAACTTCTATAAATTAAAACAAAAAAAATCATTTATTTATCTTCAATGGTTCAAAAGTAGTGAACCTAATTTTTTGCATTAAATGTTACATATGTCAAAAACAATGACACGTGTCTAGACAATATGATGGTGCTAATAATATAATTTAATGGTATCAAAATAGGGTCATTCCATTTTAAAAAAGAAAGATATTAGAAGAATATTTATATAGACTTAGAGTAGTCGATTATAACCATATATCAAATTTCATATAGATGAAATTTTTGAATGTCGATAACTTTCTAACCGACGGGCTACGTGAATCACCCTGTATCCCTTAGTAAATAACTTTTTTCAGAAGTCTCTCTTCTCAAATCTACACATACCCCGCTAATTAGAGCAAACGTCTAAAACCTAAGATAAGCTATCAAACATCCTGTAGAAATACGGTAGCATAATTTAACTTGAGTATATAAGTGGGACATGCCTGGGTTGACTAAGATAGGAGAAACTTTCAATTTTAATTTTTTGTAAGTATCCACGAATTTCGATACAGTTTAGTTAAATTATTGATAAATTCAGATTAGTTGCACGATCAATCGTTTCCTTAATCTCTTGGCTTTTCGACTATTTTGTTTCCTTATCATAAAGTTTGTGAAAGTTATAAAATTTATTAGATTTCTAGTTATCTAGGGTTTAGTAATTTATATTATTTTTGACCTCGCCCACTATAAATACAGTGTTACCTGTTAGTATCAGTCAAAGTAGTTTTGATTTACCGAACCGATGCGGTAGTGTAATTTGTTTATAAAAATTGAATTTATCAATATTGGCTTTCCTAGATATTGCTTGTGTACTTTTAAATAGAAAGATTTAAATAATAGAACAACTGATTCGTAGGTTGGCAGCTCTGCCTTGCGGTGTTGGGTGAGAAAACTACACAATTTAATATAATGAAACAAGCTGCAATATACCATGAATTATGCACAGGTATCCGTAGCATAACAACAAATTTTTATTAGAAATTTAGATAACAAGTATGAACAAAAAAATTATTTATCCACATTGCAATTATTAAAAATGTTAAGAGGGCTCTACACCACGTGACTTTTCTGTTTGTTCCACTAATCTTCCCCACTTTATGTAAAAGCAAACGATTCCGCAGGAGTAAGCCACGACAAACGGGCTGCATTTTCTAAATTGTGAAATAAGAAGGAGTATAACTTGTTTGTCGTAGTTTGGTTGTTATAAATTGTATTTGTTTTGATACGTAATTCGTGTCACAGTTCGTGTCGACATCGGGCAACACTGTACAGAACAAATCATTATAAACAGTTCGTGCGGAAATTTTTATAAACGATGACAGCATGAAGAATATTTCAAATTATTTTGTAGTTTTAGATATCGTATAATCTAAACGATCTACGATTTTAGGTCCATCCAAAATTAATATAACGAAACGCATGATTTTTTGTAAAAAATTTGTTATTGCAGGACTTACTTTATTACACTGGTTACAAAAATTATGCGATTTGTTATTGTAGGTATTAGAAAATAACGAGTTCAATATTTCTCAAAATTATATTATTGATGCAAGTAAGAGAATTATAATAAAATATAAAATTTACATAACCAAAAATAAATGTAGTTATAAATGCAGTTCAACCAGAACTACTAACTGCTTTTTCTGGATTTCTAATTTTTAAACCCCTCGGAAATCGCGGGTCAATAATCTCGGGTAAGATACAGTTATAATAAAAATTTTTTAAAGGTGTCACCATTTTGTTTGTCCAAAAGGACGTGTTTCGGTAAATCTAGAAAAAAAATAGGAATTGTAAATTATCAAAAATGAACTGAAGTCAATAAAGCACAAACCTTTTCAACTAGCATCCCAAACGGAGACCATACTATGAAATAACAATATTCTCTATTAGTTATTTTTAATTGACCTTGCACCTGATAATAATAATTGTGATTATGGTTCAAGTGCAAATTTCCCCATCATCAACAGTTGCAAATGTAATTTTTTTATTAAAAATTCCTTCCGTGGGACTCATATTTTTGATCGTTGATGGGCATTTAATTTCAACGATACCTTTATCACCAATTAAACCATCTGGCGAAGCTCCCAAAATATAATTTTCATAATCAATGAAAAATCCACATTGCGAAACCCTGACATTATATTGATTTTCAAATGATTTTAGAGCAAAAGGCTCATGGTCTGTTCCATATTTTGTGGCTTCATTACCAAGAAATTTGGAATACAACATATGTTTCACTTTATTTTCACAAGATGTTGTAGCACGCATTTTGCAAATGCTACCAAAGTTTGATGCGGTGAGACGTATAGACCTTTCTTGTCTCCACATGGGGTTGTCACCTTGGCCCCTTGTTTTTATTTCAATATCAACAATTTCTTGTTTGTTTTTTTTTAATTCTGCCAAAAATTCTGTTTTTTTTTCTTCAAATTGCTCAGGTAATAAATCAGGTTCGACTGCTTCTAGAAGACCATAATCTTCATCGGGTGGGGCATGAGTTTTTTGGTTTTTTTTAAATAATTGTTGTTTAGCTGTATTCCTTTTTTTACGTAACATCGATCTTCTCTTCATTTTTTCAATATATCTTTTCTTGAATGCTGGAGGGCTCTTCTCTGTAATCGTTTTCTCCAGTACACGATGGTAATCTCCTGCAGTATTATACGAAACAGCAGCAGCTTCGCAACGAGTCTGGTAAGAGCCTTTCAAAGAAAAGTTAATTCTTTTGCCTCCTACAAATTTGCAGATTATGGAATTGTATTGCTCAGCTTGATTATTATCCATATTTCTAATTAAACTGGAAGCATGTAACACCAAACGGTTAAAACAAACTTGAATATCCTCATAAAGTCCACAGTCCTGCATTTCTGGCACATAATTTTTTTCAGTATTCTTCTTCTCACATTTGAAATAACGCAATTCTTCACAAAGTTTATGCTCACCGAATACATGCGATGCAACATTTTGCAAATCTTTGGTAAGTGAAGTAACTTTGTCTGCTAAAGAATTATCTTCAGTATTCCTAAATAAGACTGCTTTAGTTATAGCAGATCGAAGCCGACTAGAATTATCTACTACAATTTTTCTTAATGATGGTAAAATTGGCAAATTTTTAGAATTGCTTCTTTTACGACCTAAAAAAATTTTTTTAAATAAATCCTACAAATCGCACTAATAAACTTACTGCATATTTCACGAATCTTTGTACAAAAATTTCGCAAAAGATGATTCCTGCATTCTATTTTTTGCACCAATAACTTTCCGTAAGGACGAGCTTCTAAAAGTTTTTGGTGACACTACTATCACCATCTCCGACTAGATGCAGAAATCTCAGTCCATGCATTTGGATGCTTTCTTTAAATCCTTGCACTATTATATCGGACTCCATACTCGTAGAAGTAGAATTCCAGTTCTTATAGCACATATGCTCAGGAATAGGACTCAGATTTTTATTCTTTGCATGAGCACAAACGCAACAGTATTTGTTCCGTACTCCCAAAACAAAATTTTACCTGTCCTCTGTCCAATGATGCAAGCCTAAAATAAAAGAAACCACTGATTCAACTTATATAACTCATGTCGAGAGGCTTACTACTCCCGAAGCTGCATCGTAGTTGATATTATATGAACGTTTGGACCATGCACCGTCAGCAACCACTGTCACATATGGTATGCCATCATTACTGACTTCGCCTAATTCTAATGCTATTGTCCTTTCTTCAATACCAGCTTCTATCATACACTTTAGTGCAGTGTCATGTATGACATTTGCGACATTTTCATGATATTTCTGGTATGTCGTACAAGACATGAAAGGGATATTCATTGTGGACATCAATTCCTCACAAGTCGAGTATCCAATTCCAGTTGATATTATCCCCAGAACAGCGCTTGTATTGACATCAATATTTGAATCTTCGTCATTATTCAACTTGAGCTTATTTTCAATTCCACACATTTTACATTTCATTGTGATGGTATCTTGCAGACCTTCCCGTAATTCTTTAATTGGATACATGTCTGTTATTGTACATCCAAATAAATTGTGTTTTGGCACATCACATATTTGTTTTAGCAAATATGCTATGTCAACAACACGTCTGCCTTCGAGATTGATCGCAGAACTAAAATGTAATATAAATAAATTGGAAATAAAAAATATGTATAATGTTAACCTGTGGGAAGTGTCGTTTACAATCCCACAATTTAACAACGGCTGATTGTTATATTGTTCATCTAAACCATCATTTAATATATTATTACTTAATTCTACTAATGGTTGTTGCTGTACTAAACGCCTTCTGTAATACACAAAACAAAGATTTATTTTAAATTTAAATAACTAAGTTGTTACTTGAGAGCAGCATTGCGACGATTTCGCCTACGTGAAGAAGGATATAATTTCTTTCGACCATGTGCCTCTTGGCTTTCTTTCATGCGACCCATTTTTCGTCAACACTTGCAATTGTACTTTACAATTACACCAGAATAAATAATTAAGCACCCAAATGCGTAACTGCAACAAGAACAATGTATTGCAAGGCACTTAAAAAGGTTAACTTACCTGGTCAAACAATCGGTAAATATTTTCAAGTCTAATCTACACAAAAGGTCCTAAACTGTAACACGTAAACGCGAATTGAAAAACGAACGAACTCACCACAAACTCACAACACAAATACTAACCACAAATTTCAACAAAGGAGAAGAATCCAACGAACTTTATTTGCAATTTACAACGTTGCCAATGCGGTGATATTAAGAGCGACGCGTCTAAGTTTCGAATTTTACTACGTAGGGCGCCACGGCATAAGCTGTTTTTATTTTTCACCTAATTAATTGTCGATTAATTTGATTAAGACAAAATTAGTATAGTAAGCTGCAAAACATATCTACTTTGGTGGAAAATAACATAAACCTCAGAATTTTTATATTTTTAAAATTTTTTTTTAAATATATTTTTTTATTAAAGATTTGATATTATCCACGATTAAGTAAATATTGCTTAAAATAATGCTGAAAACTGCTTTTAAAAATACGGAATACTTTTTGAGCTATGTGCAAATTAAGAACTCAAAGGCGTGGAACCCTCTTAACAATTATGTTGCAGTTTTTTGCATTAGAGAATAGTCCTGGTATTAATTTATTTGAATATATTGTATTTTGTACATCCACATTTATTGTGCACGGTTCTTGGGTGGTTTAGGAACGCAACTTTTTTGATATGAAATTACCTACATCACTAATAATTTTTGGTACTTTAACTTTTCTTTTAGTAGAGTGCTCAATGTAGCCTTCTGCCACCGCAGAAGATCTCCAGCCGCCATGTTTTTTAATATCGACTCGATTTGCTATTAAAGTGGCTGAAGTTCTTTGGAACAGTGCTCTATAAAACTTGCAGCACCATCAAATTTTAAAAAAGTGGCAATTTTTAAAGAAATTCCACCAATTGCATTAAGATGTATAGGGTGTCCTGTTTTCGACACTTTTCAGGGTATCTCCGTTATTATTGCAGTTCGAGATTTGTGGTTTTCGCGAACCTGTGTCACTTTTTTGTAAAACAAACGATGGCGCAGACAGATTTATCATCGCTCTCTTCGTTTTCGAAATACAGAGTGAAGTTGAAAAGTGTGCATTTTCAGACACCCTCTGTAATTCAGGTATCTGATAAGTTATCGACTAGGTAAAAAGGAATCTTACACATTTTTTTATGCAGAATCCAGTGACGTGCTTAGTTTTTTTCTAGGTGTCCCCATTTTTGAGAAAGTTACCAAAGTTAGGATTTTTTAAATGGGACACCCTGTATGTCAATTTGTATTTACATTCCACTCATTAAGAGCTTTCCAGAAATGTATAATAGTCGGCACTTTGTTCCCAATCGAAGGTTAGAATCTCCTTTTTTTTTAAATAAGTCTAGAAACTAAAAGCCAAACAGATTTGTTTTTATTAAACTTATAGTAAAGTAAAACCAATAACCAATAACGCGTATATATATTTATAGGTGTTGTTCAAAATGGTTGCCATTTTCCTTAATGCAAAATTTTGTTCAAGGCATTTAAAATTATTATGGGGTGACCTATAAATATAAATATAAAAATGTGTAAGATTCCGTTTTTACCTAGTCGATAACTTATCAGGTACCTGAATTACAGAAGGTGTCTGAAAATGCACACTTTTCAACTTCACTCTGTATTTCAAAAACGCAGAGAGGGATGATAAATCTGTCTGCGCCATCGTTTGTTTTACAAAAAGTGACGCAGGTTCGCGAAAACCCCAAAACTCGAACTGCAATAATAACGGAGGTACCCTGCAAAAGTGTCGACTTTTTTGGTATTTCATAAGAAATATTTGAGGTTTCCAGTCAAAGGTCCCTAACCAATTTAATTAATCAAAATGGCCAATTTCGAGATAATTTATATTTAAGTACATGTTATAACTGGGATTTAAACAATGGCAATTTTTTTGTATTACCGTCTCATAGTGACGTCGACCACGCTACTGATTTAATTAATGAAAATGACCAATTTGTATATATTTACATATAATTACATGTTATAACTAAGATTCAAACTGTGGCCATGTTTTTGCATTGCTATCTCATAGTTACGTCAACAACGCTTCCAATAACAAAGAGATTTTACATCACTTATGGCCGGTTGCTTCAACACGATTTTAATTTAAGAAAAACTTAAAAACTTAGATACAATTGTTAAAACCATAACAACCATTGTTTTTCAGCATCGCTAAAGATAAGTCGTGTTAATGCCATCGGCCATTAATTTAGTAACGCTAAACGTTATCCCTATGGATGCGCAGTAGCATAAGATTAAGAAAACATTAATCGTATCAAAATTAAACAATCATGTTCTCAAGATATTATTTTAGGTCTCAGGTAATTCTAAAAATATAATATCATCTTTTACTTTAATATTTTCGGTTTTTAGATTATATAGTTAGTTCATTTCTGCGTCCATAAACCCAGCCATAAAAATTATTTTTTTGTAACGCTATGTAAATAGTATCTATATTGTTTTAAATGTTTATAACTACTAAAATAACAATTAATCAACACAAATAATTCATTTTTAACATTTGTTGATAAAAAAATTGTTTAAAGCCGCAAAAAGTATCACCCAGTAAAATTCTCACAGTCGTCTGTGAAGACGATGTAACCCCTAGAGCCTAACTTACATACCAAATTTGAACTCAATATCTCAAGAAATGCAGCAGCCATAAACAAAAAACTTTAAAAAAACACCCTGTAGTCCGCTAAGAATGCGTTTGCGGACCAATGTTTATATGATATTATAGTCATAAAATAAGACAATAAATCACCTCCTTTCGTTTGTACATGATATTTAGGAACACCATGTATACTTTAGTTTTTAGTACTTGATGTATTTTTGATTTGAATATTTCTTTTAGTTTACCGATTATTGTCCAACTGAGTCTGATTTGTCTATTCACCTCCTAGTTATGCCCGTTTTTATTAGGTGCTATCATCTGGCCTAAATATATACAAGGTGAATCACCACCAACGGGACGAAGATTTACAGCGAAATAGTAAAAGTTTTACACGTTTTGTCATTTTAATAGCTTGCAGGTTAATAAATTTTACATTTTAAAATTATTTTGAAATATACAGTATGTCCCAAAAAGTGTGGCGCATCCAAATTATGTATTTTTTATGGAACACCCTGTATTTTATTGTGTTTTTTGATTGCCCGTAAAAATTATTTGTACTTTCATACAGGTTTCCTATATCTAAATACAGAGCGTTTTAAGTTACGTCGACTTTTCTTAAAATATAAAGTATTAAAAAATCAATATCTTCTACTCCAACAAATCATAACAAATTTACTCTTACGTCTAAATAGTCTAAATATTAGATTAATGTATTCTATAATTAAATATTAAACATCTCTTTACAGGGTGTTCAGAAATTTCAAGTTAATTGTTAGATCATTGAATATGTAATATGAGCCTTATTTTAAATAGAACACCCTGTATTTTATTAATTCGTAACGTTAACAAAAAGTTCTCTTTCAAATGGTATAAAGTTGTTCTATGCCTAAGTGTTACAGTTTTTGCTAAATTTACAATTTTCTTTAAATTAATGGTAGCGAGAAATTTTAAAACAAAAATGCATACGTAAACTAATCGGTTAATGTCATTTTATTTACGGTTATCATACTCGTTTTCTGTCAAATGCTGATGTAGTAGAATGTGATACAGATGATAGTGGATTTTCTCATACTCTTTTGACTAATCCCTAAATTATCCAAAAACATGTACTACTTGTATTATTATTAATCAAAAAACCCAATAAAATATAGGGTAAATAACTTTGATGCGCTACACTTTTTGGAACATACTGTATATTTAAAAATAATTTTAAAATGTAAAATTTATTAACCTGCAAGCTACTAGAGTGACAAAACTTGTAAAACTTTTACCGTTTCGCTATAAATCTCCGTTCCCGTTGGTGGTGATTCACCCTGTATATTCCTGTACATTTTCTACTGTAAAGTTTTCTAAAATTACTGTTCTATTTTTTAAATTAAAGTTTGCCATGACTTTCGTTTTGTTTATGTTTAGTTTTAGTCTGACTGTTTTTGATACTTTATTCAGTTCTCTTGTCATGTTTTGTAGTTTAACCAGGTCGTTAGCAAACACTCCATCGATGTTCAAACACTTTCGGTCAAATATGAATATTTTGAAGATATCTTCGAGTGCTGCTGTAAAAAGTTTGGGCGAGAGAGTATTCACCTGTCTGTCTGTCTTTATTTCAATCGAATCCGTACATTCGTGGAGCTGTATTTTAAAGCTGCTTGATTTGTAAAGGTCATCAATTATAGCTATAAAACGTTGACTTATACTTGCTCTTCTTATAGCGTCTAATACGGCCTAGTGATCTATGTTGTGAAATGCCTTTTCGTAGTCCACAAAGGGCATTACTACGTCAATGTTGTATTCTCTAGTGTTTTGTACAATTTCTCTGATTGGATGTGGTCTACGGTCCTGAATCCTTTCCTTAATTCCGATTGTTCCGGGGTGTTGGGCTTTATCCAATTTATTTTCAATTCAATTTGTTAATATAGTAAAGAACAGTTTGTAGATATGGGAGAGTAGTGATATGGGTCTATAGTTCTGGAGTTCTGAACGATTGCCTTTTGTGTAAATTATAACTACTTCTGCTATTTTCCATGCTTGGGGGATTATACCTTCGATTAAGCATTTATTGAACAATTTTTTTAAGTATTGTTAAGGTTTCTCTTCCGCTGTTCGTTAGTAGTTCAATTACTACTCCGTCTTCGCCTGGTGATTTATTGTTCTTCATTTTCCGTAAAGCTAGCTTTATTTCGTATTTACTCATTTCAGGGAGATCTTCAGTAAGGTGTTTAGTTAGTCTCGCACGTGGATCTTGATTAACTATTGGCTTTTGTTTTACTGAATTATACAGTTTCTGGTAGAATTCTTTTTCAATATTGTTAGCAACAATTTTCTATTAGTTATTACATGTCCGTTCGCATCTTTAATTTTGTTTATTTGGCTAGTAGGGTTGGATATTTTGGCCTGAACACTTTGTCCTCTATTCTGCTCAATGGTCTCTTCTATTATTTTAATATTGTATTGTCTTATATCATTTCGTATTTTCTTTTTTATGGTTTTATTTAGTTTAGTTCTTTCAAGTCTTCGCCTGAAATCGTCTGTACTGTTACTTTGTCTCTGTAATTATTTTCTTGTTGCTATAAGATTTCTGATATCGGTTGATAATGTATTGTTCTCATGTTTCCTCTTTTTTCCCAGTATTTTCTCTGCTGTAGTTATTATATTCTTGGTAATTTCTTGTTAAAGTTCATCAACATTTTTGTTTTCGTTTTTTTTTGTTTTCGTATTCATTGCTTATTTCCGTTATTTTTTTTTGTCTAGTTTGTCGTTAAACTTCTCCAATATTTCACTGTCTTAAAATTTTTCGATGTTAAACCAGGCAATTACCTTTGATATTGGTTTAAATCTATCTAATTTTGTTTGAATACATACTTTTGCGCGAACCATCCGGTGGTCGCTACCTGTGTTTACTTGATTTAAGACTGTTGCGTCTTGTATAATATTCTTATTATTTGTTATAATAAAATGTATTTGGTTTTTAGTAGCGCCATTTGGGTTTTGCCATGTTCATCTTTTATGTTATTTTTTATAGAAGTGAGTATTCATGCAAAACAGTTTTTCTTTTTCCATATAGTTGATCAACATTTGTCCTCTGGGGTTTCTTTGTCCATATGCATAATATCCTACTATTAAACTTTCTCCTCTTTTTCATGTTTCGTTTTTTTTTTCTTTTTTTTTTTTTTAGGATTTTTTTTTTTTTTTGGGTTTTTTTTTTTTTTTTTTTTTTTTTTTTTTTTATTTATATAATTTAATTTTTTTTTTTTTTTTTTTTTGTTGTTTTTCGTTTTGTGTTATTGAATTTCCCCCCCCCCTTTCGAGTCTGCATTGGGGCAGACTGCTGAATTATCAGTGTGAGATTTTCTACTTACCTGGGGTAAATAATTTTGTAAATTCGACCCCTTGCCGACCGTATTGGCGAGTATGATCTTCAGACGCCCTTAACATGGAGTCAGGCCCTGTTCGCAGCCGCCCACTCTAGGTCAGACGCTGCTTCTCACTATCTCTGGTTACCCTCACTTGGTTTAGTCTGTAGGTCAATACAGTGTAGTACGAGGGTGTGGCGCTTAGAGCCATGAAGTGAGAGTTGGGTGCCTCGCGAGAACCAACTGTCATGAACCTCCGCCCATCTATGACGCTTGCAGTGACCGTTCATGACAGAGAGTGTTACCTTCCCGACGCAAACGCTACACCCTAACTTAAGTTCTACAATAAAAGAAGTAACTCGACTACTTTTAGAGTATACGGGGTGTTTAAAAAAAATCCGGCAATATTAAAGAGGGTCATTTTATACAAAAAAAAGTTTCTATAAACATAGCTCCGCAAACGCTTCGTTACCGATCTACAGAGTATTGAAGTTTATTTAAAAAAAAACGGTTATACCAGAAGTAGCTGTCAACTTTTTACTTCAAATAGAACATGCTATTTTTTATTTCATTTTCAGATTCTACGTAAAATTTAAGGTGTAGTTTAATTAATATACCACACGGAAAAAATGACTGGTTTTTAGTTATATCGATTTTTTGAAAAAAAACAAAATCATGTTGAATTGTTGTCGTTCATACCTCAAGATGATATCAATATTTTAGTTCTTAATTTGTTGTGACAATTTTGCGATATGTTACAGTAACTCACATATGAATGGAAACTCAAATTGCATGTACAGGGTGATAAAATTATCGTGCCAATATGAACAACTTTTAACCTCAAAAACTTGTTTAATTCAAATGGAACACCCTATGCTTTTAATGATCAATCGATGTCTTTTGTTGTCCTCTTTCGATACATACTGACATGTCCTATGCTCAAATTGATGATTAAAAGCACAGGGTGACTTTTCTTTTTTCTTTTATATCTTTTACACTATTTGTTGCCATTGTTCATTCTCAAAGGAAAGGAACACCAACTGCAGCGTCTATTTTAACCAACAGAAAAACACCAAAAACTGCACCAAAAACTTTACTCGGACACGTGTTTCAACAGCTAAGCTGTCATCATCAGCGATTCCAATTTTGGTGCAGTTTTTGGTGTATTTCTGTTGGTTTCTTTATTGTCTATTCTTTCTTCATTATTCCTTTTCGTTGCGCGGTCGTTTTTTTCTTTCTTATCTTTATTTTTTCCGAGTGTCTAGTTAGTTTTTGTGCGCAGCATCTCCTCCTTCTTGTCCCACACATAAACCTTTCCATCTATAATTAATTTATTGTACCCTATTTTTACTCTTGTTCCTTTTTTCTTTTTCTTCTTTTGCTATTTCTCTTATTGTTTTTCTGTATTTCTCTCTCCTGATAAGTTAGGTCGCTTTCAATGTAGATTTTCTTATTTTCTAGTTTATTCTGTTTTTAGTATTTCCAGTTTTTCTTTAAATGTTTCTACTTTAGCGCGCATTGTTCTTTGTTCACCATTCCCTAATTGTGTCGTTTCTAATATCTTAACCTGTATTTCCAGTTCGTTATTTATGAAGGTAGTCGCTTGTTCTAGTTCTTCTTTCTTCTCTCTAATACTATAATTATTATGCTATTCCTTTTTTCCTTTTTCTCTATGATTTATATTTTTTCTTCTATATTTTGCAATTTCTTCTGTTGTGTGTTTTTCTCTTTCAACCATTCCTCTTTTTTTTAAAGTTTTCTTTGATTTTCTTTATTTCTTCCCCGTATTGTGTTTGTTACGGTTTATTTGTAAACTCAAAAAAAAATATGTAGCAGTGCTAGAAGGCCTGGCCGGCAGCTCCTCTTAGTCGGAAGTGGTCGTGGGCTTATTAAGAATCGTTCGAAATGAAGGCTTCTACACTGCACAAAGGCATAAGGCGCCACCTAGGATTATGTATAAGAAGTATCTAGAGCCACTAGGAACTCGTAGACACAGAAACAAATCGTACGTGGATAGAAATATGTATATTATTATAACAACTAGAGTTCAATTAACACACGTAGAAACACCTCGACACAACAATAGATAATATCATTTAGAATTAATAGCAAAATATAGTTATAAAATAATAATAACTCACGAGAGCGAGTTAAGGCACAAATACAAATTTGAGGCACAAACGCCCCAAATAAGTTAGCGTATTATAAACTTTTGAGCGTCGTAACGCTGATTTTTCCATGCAAGCGATTCACGTGGCAAATATTGTTTGGAATGTACTTGACAACAATTACAAAGAGTACCGGACCTTGGGCGATTATTTAAATAGTTTCAAAGCGCACAAAACTAATCAAGTACTTCAAGATCTTTCTAGTTTACAAGCTTATCTATACAGCACCAAAAAGGTACGTTGCTAAACTCACGGCCGTAGTACGTATACATAGAACACGATCAAATTTATGAATGACATGCATAAAAGAATTAACTTAGCTTGTATAAATAGAAGTCTTCGGTGTTCGGCAGTTAATCGGCAGATGTGACCGCTCTCTTATCCAAATCTAATCTTTTATTATCTAATAAAAAAAGGAAAACCAAAATAAACTCCGTTGATAACAGTTGCTGGGTTGCTCACAAAGAACCAGATAACAGATGGTGTCCTTGACCAGAAGGCGCTCCCAAGGTAGGTTAAAATTCCAACGTTGGTGATAATACCAGAATCAGTTTGATATTTTATAATTTTCGGATTATTATCTTTGCCAGCATAACCAGAATTAGAGATCCATTGATTGATTAGAACGGAGTACGTCTGCAGTGACCAGCAAAAGAAGCCAAAGAGAAAAACCCACCAAAAAGAAAAAAAAGGTGCTTGCAATTAATAGAACCCGTGAGAGCAAATATTTTATTAAAACAAAGGAAAATAAAAAAGGTTCAAATTCAAAAAATTCAATCCATATTACATGTCTAATTGTTCAATTTTTAGACAACATTTTCCATGTACACCTTTTTGCGTCAGTCAGCAAATAGCAAGTGAAGTATAACTTTTGCGAACAAATGAAGACAAATCATCGAAACTGGCAATTTCAAATAACTAAAATCCCCAGAAGATTTTTCAAAACAAAAATTCATGTTCAAACGCATGAGCGTAAACACGGCTGTCTATGCTGTAGGGAGAAGTTGATTTAGAAATCAATTATTTGCGAAATAATACCGTCACATGTTACTGTTTCACTATTTCTTTTTATCTCGTCTTTTAGTTCCTTTTTCATTTCTATCACTTCGGTACTTAATGATTGTATTAATTTACATAGATTTTGTATTGTGTCGGTATAGCTCGGCACTTTCCATTTTGTCAATTTCAATTATTTAGTAGTATATTTTATTTTATAATTACTTGCGGTATTGAAAATATTAAACATACCCACTTAAAATTTCCACGCGCAAAACACCCGCTAAAAATCTTCATATACACTAAACGAAATTTTAATTGTGTTACACAATGTACTCACTCATTAATAAAATATAAATCACACTTAACCAGAAAAATTGAGTTAATGCTAGATAATGGGAATTATTAGGGATACAATCATGAGTATCGAAACAAATATTGCAGGAATATAAGAATAGATAAAGAAACACTCAAGAGCGTTTTAACAGCATTTGAGAAAAGAAAACCTTACGCAATAAGAAATGTAAACTCGTTAGTAAAAATTTTTGTCGCCAATTTCCATAACTGAATCCTCAAATCCAAATTAACGGATAAGCAATAGTGTTTAAATAGATAAATAAAAATATTTCCAAAGCTTAAATTATGTTTTGTTCAATTTTATAGAAGCGTAGGGTGATTGTATGTAAAAATTCGTTTACATTATATTCCTTAGGATAAAAAGAGCAAAAAAACTGGTAACATTACGTTAGCGCTTTTACTAAATCCTATAGGTGTTTTTGAAAACCTTAATAAATGGTTCAAAGGTTTAACTTATGAAATGCATAAGTCTATTGTAATACTCAGAAACAATTAATCATATTTGGGACAATAATAAAATATTTTCCCTAAAGTAATTAATTATATCAGTGTCTACCGATTTTCGTAATGGACATTTTCTTACCAAATTTGTAAAAACTAATTTCGAAACGTCCCATTTATAATTTTCCTTTAATTATTTTGATGTAAATTAAATCAAAATTGGCAACAACCCTCGTCGTGCTATCGTAACAAAATTGAACTTTTCTAATTTAGTACCTTGCGAATATTTTTTGTGTGACTAACATAACACTAGACAAATGGTTATCGGACAGGTTGGTTTAATTTGAGCAAACGAATGTAGAGGTAAACAACACTACAGAGACTTCCATGTGTGTCAGAAGGGGATATTAACTCACAAATCCCTGGGTCCGCAATATTTATCACACAGCCGCTTCATCGGACAGATGTATTACTATGTCCCTGGTCCACTTCAGCGCTTCCAGGCAATTTATTTAGTCAATAAAAAAAGCCAACTCACAATAACCTTATTGGATTCTTCCTTTAATTAGGTTAAAGGTAAAGTGAAAAAAAAAACCGGGCAGCATGCCATTTTGCCAAGACTCTTATTTAATCTAAGCGTAGGTATATTGAAACACTTCACAAAATTAAATCCGTTTTATTTTATTAACGTCTTAAGGATTTCAGAAAAAATTAACTAACGCCGCGAAAACGTAGAGAAAACTAACGGTAAACTGAAAATTTTTATTTCTCTTCTACATTTTGGTTGAATGAAAAATTGCTTGTCTAGACGTGAAAAGTTATTCAAAGACAGTGTAAACGTGTTAATTAAAAGTGTACGTTATATTTACTTTAAAGTCCAGGGAACTATAAAGTTGTCTACAGTCTGCTTATATAATTAACTCTTGCCCGTACATAAAAATGCGCTATTATTAAGTACGTGTTCACACCTATCACACGAGCCAAATTTATAGCGTCTTTAGAGAAATTTAAATTTAACGTTTTAATCCTTGCTGGAAAATACTTTTATTATTTATGACTTTTATTATTCAGTAGAAAGATATCAGTTAACGTGCGCGGATTACAAAGCTTTCGGCTTTTTAATTACTAAAGCCACATTTAAACCTTTCAAAATTTACCAAATGATATTTCTTCAGAATGTAGGTATTGTCAGCGAAAACCGCAACAAAAATATTATTTTATACATCATAATGTGAAAACGCGATGCTTTTCTTTTTTTCGAACGTTACACGAGATCTTATTTCCCTGTAGTACGGAAACCTATTTTCAAATTCGTTTTTAAAAGAAAGTCAAATAAGTAACGAATTAAATTTATAGCCATTCGGCTCACGCATAATATTTTTACTTACGTACCTTAAAAGACTAAAAGGAAACCTCTAAGTAATTTCAAATTCAACAACATGAAAAATTAAATTTATTCTGAAATCTTAACATTGCTTGTGACAGAACGTTCCCTGCCTTAGATGTTTTTTTAGTTCCCCTTTGATTTTTAAGAAATCAAATTTTTCGTAAACATATTTCGACCGAATTTATTTGTATAAAGAGTAATCGGAGAAACTAATAAATTTCGTAATAATGTAACTAAACCTTACTAAAAAATTAATTAAAAACTAATACGACTAATAACTTCTACAAAAAAAAAGTTCTTAATAGAAAGAGCCTTTGACATCATGTCAAAAGACAATGTTTAGATTAATTTGGACATAAAGCCAACACGTGATTGTCATTAATTAATTTGTGATTAACAAATTAGTGCAAAAAACCTATTTTTTTTAGTTTTTTGTTTCAGACTAAAAACTAATAAACCAACGTTAATAGAGTAAAACGAAAAGTTGTAGACTCGATCGGAAAAAACGAGCAATTTTTTGGTTTCTTTCAAAAATTAATTAAGCCTCCATTTTTTGAGTTACAGTTAACAGCTTCCGGAACATAATAGGTTTTGATAAAGACTTCGTTTGTGCAAAAACCTGGCGCTGTAGGATAATTAGTTTTTGTACAATTGCAATTTGAATATGTTTTTGCTACATTTTCGCCGAAGCGTGGATACTCGGTAGATCAGTTGATATCAATTTTTCAAAAAGATTTTAGAAATATAAGTTACCCACTTCTACGTGTATACATATACAGGCTGTTTCATTAAGCTTGGTACGCGGTCGTATCTCGAAAACTATTGGGTATAAAATTTGAGGAAAAACATTTTTATTACTAAAACGGCTATGAGAAAATCCGGGAAATTATTTTCAAGTTGAATTTCACCGCAAGGGGCGCAATGGACAGAGCAAAATTCAAGATTTCTCCGAAAATTTTCATATGATGTTATGACTTCAATAACATCATTAGAAAGCCTGAATACTTCCGCATACGTTTTATCTGAGGGTAATGGGCGTACCGTGCTTAATAAGATAAGAAGAAACCCCTCAATGTCTAATAATTTAAATTACTGTATTTTCTAAATGATTTATTTGATTACAACAAACTCAGGCTTGTTTGTAAGAGAAATGTCAGTGTTTTCAAATGCCGTATTCATAGGCACTCGACATTTTTAAATAAAATTGCTCGGGGGCGCAGTTCACAATAATAACTTGTTTTTTTCAATTTTGCGACAACAATTCAAATCATACAGTATAATTTTGATGTCATAATCGGAGTTAGGAAAAAAAGTAATATTTTATTTTTCAACATATGATCTGTTATTAACCAATTGTATTGTATTGTTAATACCGTGCTCTGTTAGACGCCAAATATGTGTTATGTTGACATTGATCATATGTAATATATTTTAAAAAATTTGTTCCTTGTTAATAAAATAGAGATTGTGTTTGTACCCAATTAAGTTCGTCAACAAGTAAAGATACAACATGTCAAAATTCTATTAAACAGAATCGGTCCCAAACTTTACGATCTTCTACGGGCATTAGCAGCACCCAAAAATCTTGCTTCATTAGAATATTTAAAATTAATTGAAGTATTGGAAAATCATATCTGTCCTAAACCTAACGTAATTGTGAAACAACATCGATTTCTTTCCCGCATGCAACATAACGAAAGTATTACAACAAACGGGGTGTCCAGTAACTTTACGGACAGACTTTGCGTAGTGATTCTAAACCGAAAAATAAGAAAAAAACGCTTCGTTTAGAACCTACAGGATGTTAAAAATTTTTTATTACTCTCGGTTTTTTATCGATATTTTGCGAACAAATTTGAATATGGTTCTGAAATTTGTGACACAGGGGTTTTTGTGGCCAAAAAGCTTAAATATTTTATTGACTTTGATGCAGTTTTCAGAGTTTGTTCCCTTTTCAGTTTTGAGCAAAAAAGGTATACTGGGTCGAAGCCCTTCAGATCAACTGTTTTCGAGATATTGGTTGACGAACAATTTAATTTAATTCCCTATAATCTTTAGCTAATTGGAATTAAAAATCAAAGTAACGTAGGTTAACATTTTTTCTTTAACTTTGAATTTAAGAACTAAAATGGATAAATAAATAATAAAACTAAATAAATAAATGTTACAAGATATCGCAAAAAATCGAGGAAAATAAAATTTTTTTAACACCCTGTAGCTCCTCAACAAAGCGTTTCCGGACCTAGGATTATATGAACTTTTTTTCTTATTTTTGGGTCTAGGATCACTACGCGAAGTTTGTCCGTAGAGTTACTGGACACCCTGTATATTGCCGAATTACGAAAATTTATAACTACGTGCGAATTTAATTGCGAATGTAACAAATCAGTTGCAACTTTGTTTTTTAGAGCTCAATTTATCAGAGGAATTTGAGATTCAAACGTAAGGGAAAAACTACTTCAAATTCAAAAATTTAACATTTGAAAAAGCAGTCGAAACAGCATTAGCATTAGAAGCTTCAAATTTGGGTTCGAATCCAATAATTACACAATCAAACAGAAATATAAATCGAATTTCGTATTAACAAAAAAGTAGCGACCGCGAGTTCAAAAGAAAAAATCATAAACATTATGTAAGGTCACGTTCTTCCAGAACAATTAATTAACAAGAATTAGGTTTAAAAAAACTCATGCATAGATTGTGAGCGTACTAATCATCTTTTAAAAAAACGCAATCAAAATATTCAATCAATCGATAACGATCAGATTCAGAAAAATATTTTGTTAACGTAAGACTCGATGGTAAATCTCAAACATTTGAAATTGATACAGGAGCTGGATTCACGCTTCTTCCAAAATATTGTTTTAAAAAAATTCAACCTACACCAACAATTCAACCAACTAATATAAGATTCAGGTCTTATACCAGCAATATTTTTAAACCCTAAGGAATGACTAAAATTAATGTAGAATATAACAAGAAGAAATTTTATTTATCTTTCTTGAGTAGTACCTAGATTTGAAATTTAAACATCAACCTAAATGAACTCGACACATCGTTAAATATAAATTTGCAAATATTTAATACCGATTAATTGTTACTAAAATACAATGGCATTTTTATGCTAAAGATTGGATGTATTCCAAATTTTAAATGTTCCATTCAACTAAGAAAAAATTAAAAACCCGTTTTTGTTAAAGCTAGAGACATTGCAGTTGCACTACGAGAAAAAGTTAACGCAGAATTGTACTCATATGTCAATTCAAAAATTTTCAATGTACTTGCACTGAAGGCAATTTATCTTAATAACAGATAACAAACCAATCATGCGCATTTTCAATCAAAACGCGAAATTACCTCCAATTACATCAATTTGATTACTTCGATATGCTTCATACAATTTTAGAAGAGGATGACTTTATTCAAGAACAAACTATAAATCAAATTTCTTCAATCGCGATAAATAGCAAAAACTCCTAAAGATAACAAAGTTACAAAATTAAAAGAAGACCTGTTGTTAGGCAAAATAGGGATTCAACTTATAACAACCATGCAGGAACACTATTCAGAGGCCAAATAGTACTCATCCCCGAATCATTACGTTCGGCAGTACTAGAAGAATTACACCTTACTCAGTGTGGTATTACAAAAATGAAGGAATTATCCCAACGTTATTGTTATTGGCCTAACATCGATAAAGAAATTGAAAGTTACGTGGGCGCTTGTACGGTGTGTGTTCAAAGACAAAAAATCTGGAAATTCAATCAATTCATCTATGGGATGAACCTGAAATTAATTTTCAACGTGTTTACATTAATTATGCAGGACCATTTCTAGATTATTATTATTTTATTTTGGTGGATGAAAACTCAAAATGGCCAGAAGTTCGTATTACAAAAGTTGCACCTACATCCAGTTTGACAATTAAATTTCCAAAAGATATATTCAGCACTCATGGACTTCCTGAAGTTATAGTGTTCGATAATGCAAGCATATTTACCAGTGCCGAGATCACAAATTTTTGTAAAGAAAACAAAATTTTTCAAAAAACGATTCCTCCAGGACATCCCGCAACGAATGGAATTGCAAAATGTTACATAAGTCATAGAAAATAAATTAAAGTGTATGCACCACACTTCTACACCAATAGGGAATTTAATACACAAAATTCTGTCCAGATTCCGAGCAACTCGTCTACAGTCAGGTAAAACACCTGCGGTATTGTACTTCAACCAACAGATACTGACTAAACTAGACATTTTTGGGTCTTCATCATCTCAAAAAGATTATTATCATTTACGTTCAAACCAAAATTTAGTGTTGGAGATCGTGTTCAATCGAGAGCATACCATGGAAACAGTATTTGTAAAATGGTCGTCGTATGATAAGTTTTATGTAGGCTCAACTATATTGTTAAATTAGACGATGGATATAATATCAAACGGCACGTCAACCAGCTTTGACCATGTGAAGTTCCTAATCAAAGAAAAACATGTAAGATTCACCGGCGTGCCAGATTTCCACCCTTCTACGGTAGCAGAAGAAAATTGAATAAATCGATCATCTTGCCTATTCTACTCATCAAGAATAATTCTAAACTAACGTAAAGAAGTTGTGCCAGCCCAGACTTCTGCGTCAAAAATTCAAAACTAATTTTAATAAAAATAATACGTCAACTAAATCCCAAATTAAAAGATTATGTGTTGCATTAATCATATTGTTTTTAAATAAGTGTGGGAGAGTATTATGAACACATTTATTGTATTCTTAATACCGTGCTCTGTTAGATGTAAGTAGCAATAGTTTCAAATATATACTTGCGCAAAGGAAGATCTTGAGTTAAAACCGCAAATTGAGGTTTCAGAAATTGAATCATTTGTCAAATTAATGAAAAACGTTACGCTACATCTGGAAGAAATGTTTATCAAAATTTGTTAATTTTAATGGTTATCTCTCTTGATTTGTAAAATTGTAAATAGAAATTTAGAAAAAAATTCTACTAGATGTAATGTCATATGTTTTTGTTTGTCGTTTTAAAAAAATGTCAATACAATTTAGTTTATATGTCGAAATAAAGTAATGAACGATTAATAATTAAAGACTTTTTTTGAATGAACCTTGATAAAGCCTTCACATAGACAGCAAAACGTCGGCAATTTCAACAATTTGAGCTGTTTTTGTTTTTTATGTACACCAGTAAGGGGTCCAAGACCATATTCTAAACAGATACAATTTTTAGAGAAATACCATCTTTATAGAAGAATATTTTTGTTAAATATAAAAAGTCGGAGAGTAAAGTGAACGTAAACTTACTAGAGAAAAACAAAGAAATAACGTAGAAATAAAAACATGAAAAAAAGAAAATAGTGACAACTAAGAAATTTCAGATAGATTAAGAAACTTGCTCTAGCAAAATGAAAAACCGTAGAAAGCAAAGAAAGAAATTACACAAAAATAAAAATTTAACAAAAGGCAAAATCAAAATAAATATTAAGAAAAGTTATCAAATACTAGGTAATAGAAAAAGTAAATTAAAATAAACATAAAACAAAATTATTTAATAATGTGTGTAGTCTAAAAAAGTGGGACGTACAAACAACTAAGTAAGTTGAAATTGCCGAGTTTCAAGAAGTAAAAAGAAAAGTACAAACAATTTCTTTTTAAAAATCGTTATAAGGAAAAGGTTGAAACCAAGAAACTGAACATTTAAAAATTATTGAATATGAAAATAACATCACTGATATAGAGTGAAAATAAATTTATTCAAAACCAAAAAAATTTTCAAAATAAAGAAGATAGTACTATGATGATTTAAATTAAAAAGTTTTTGAAAATATCAATATCGATTTGAAAAGTTAGTTTGTATTACTATATTAAGCGAATTATCAAGGATAAAGTAATTGACAAATAGTAAAATATAAAAAAATGTGTAAATTTAATAAAACGTTAACGTAATGTAAAGTTTGAAGAATTAAGCAAGATTCTCTTGAAAAAAGGAGAAACAGACACGCCTGTTTCTCGATGAGCAGGTTGTTAGTATCTACTTCAACCAAAAAGGTATGAACGTGTATTATGTTCATGCGTACATAAATCGGGAGTGTGCCTGAAGGGTGGACAAATCAAGGAGCGGATAATGAAGAAAGAAACTTACTGGCACAGCATTCACCTATTTTTAAGTGTGTCGTGGGAAACCCTTCAAAAACTCACATGGGACTCTTGCAACCAGTATAACACTCCGGAAACACTACTAGACAGGAAAAACTAGCTCTGAACGGGTCTTACGAGAAAGAAGGTTATTGTTAGCTAATAAAATCCATTGGTAAATGTTTTGTAAAACCTGCCACTAGTCCTTGATCTTGGTGATAAGCTTTTTAAACACCCTTAAACCCAATAATAAATAGATAAAAATAAAGACAACAAAGGTAACCTAGTAGAAATAAGGCTTACGAGGCTCCAACCAAACAAAATAAATAAATACATGATAATAGAAACTGGCATACAGAATTTAAGATTTAAGGATAGCTGTCGATTCTTCTACCTTTTTCTTCACACCGCAGAGTAAAGAGGATTGTAGTTCATACATTGGTGGTAAGTTTCAATAGAACTACGGTACGGTATTAAAGACATTGTTAATAGCGTTGGTGATATTCAAGCTTTAACCGTGTCCTTAGGCACCTTACCACAACAGGTAAGACTTCTTCGTGCAACTCACGTTCAAGTTTTTCTCGCTGGTGATTTAAACTCCCAGGTTGTTAAAGGCCATCACTTGTTCTATGCTTTTACTTTTACTTTCTAATTCAAATTTACATTTACGTGGTTCTTTGATGGTTACCATGCACTTAGCTTTTCCAGCAAAAATCTGTATGTTGTATTCTTTTGCTATAATATTAAATGAATGATTTTTTTTTTGATCATCTTGCTTCTCTTTCCCTTTGCCTTCTTTTCTTCATATTTTCATATTCTACTTTTGTCGATCTACTTTTGTCTTCATTTTTATTTCGTCTACAATAAGCGTATTTTTATTCCATTTTTTTTTCTCGCCACTGACTCCCTTTTTACGACTATAACCTTGGACTGACCTGCACGAAAATTTTCGATTTTCCAAACGAAGTGGCTTAAAATAAATACTTCGAATTTGACAGGACCCATTGATGTCTACAGATGATTTGTGACAGAAAAATTCTTGACCTGATGGTTTTAGAAACTTGCATATACTTGCATCCCAACTAAAGTCTAAACTACTTTGCCCTGGATCTGTGTTGCACAAATGGGTTGGTATAAACAGAAAAAAGATTTAAAAATTCTTATGTGATTTTCTTGATAATGAGGGTGAACAAAGTTCCAAAGATCAGCCTGTAATAGTCAAACAATGGTATTTACTGCAAAAACCTTATCAAGAAATTAATGACAGTTAACCAATTTGACATGATATTGGTGTTCTTGTATTTTATTTATAACACTAATCTTGAAGCTAATGCTGAGACTCCCGAAAATAAAAACAGTGGTTGAGCTAATATGTCACCAATTTCACCGAATAAAAAAGTCACAAAAGCATGGGGTTTTGGAGAGGTTCCTCCAACTTCACGTTGTTTGAAGTACACCATCACCAAAATGAAATTACTGCAGAGTATAATTTTGTGCCAATTTCTGCCGCAATATACAAGTTATGTGCTCTACTACTTACTTTAATAAACGCGCGTGTGCTAAAGTATATAAAATGTTGAAAAACTCCATTACGGATTGTGTTATACGGAAAAATTGGCACAAAATGGGCACAAAATTATGACACTACAAAAATTTGATTTTAGTGATGGTGTACCTCTAGCCTGAAATTGGAGGTACAAATATAAAATGTTGAATAATTCCATTACAACTTGGACACAAAATTTGTATTATACTGCAAAAATTAGTACAAAATGGGCACAACATTATAGCAATAGGGTAATTTTATTTTGATAACGGTGTACCTCCAGCGTGAAATTGGAGATACACACATAAAATGTTGAGTAACTTCATCACAACTTTTAGCACAAAATTATAATGTACCTTCAACTTCACGGACCTAATTAATTAACTAACACCTTGATGTTTATAAAGTTTAAAAAAAAATACCTACTAACCCTTACAATTAATAGTTATATCGCACGAGTTAGGAACAATATTTTTTAGACGGTTTGAACAACATAACTGAAACAAATTCGGAGACAAATTCCTCTATAATCTGGATACCTTAAACCGTTGCTATGGTCATGTTGTTTATTATTTTAAATTGTTTTTTATTCTTGCTGTGAATTTCTGAATTTCTAAAAAGTGTGTTATCTATTCTAAACTGTAAACGATAAAATATTGATAGTGATCTGTAAACTCTGAAATATGGATAATGATGAAGATAATATTTTGAAAGCAGCAAATAAAACCAGCCTCAATTTGTTGCCCCCTAAATCCCGGCAACGCTATGAGGAAGCTTATAGCAAGTTTATAGAGCGGCGAAAGCAAAACAGGGTAAATTATTCGTTTTCGCAAAACGTCCTGCTTGCGTATTTTGGAGAGCTGTCAAAAAAAATTGCCCAAGCACATTATGGACGCAATTTTCTATGATAAGAAGCACGCTTATTGTTTACCAGAATACTAATATTAGTCAATATCCTAAATTGAAAGCCTTTCTGAAAGAGTGTCGCAAGGATACAAACCGAAAAAATCAAGAACTTTAACTGCTGAAGAAGTTAATAAATTCATAAAAGAAGAGCCAGACGGCAAATATTTGCTACAGAAAGTAAGTACATCCCTATAAACAAAAACCCTTTATTAATTGAAGTTTCAATTTTAGGTAATTTTGGTGTTCGGAATTAGTGGAGCCATGCGAAGGAACGAATTGGTCCAATTAAAAATTGAGGATTTAACTGATGTCGGTTCGGCCGTAATTAAAAAATTAAGTGACACCAAAAATAAAAAGGATCGTGTTTTCACGATAGCAAATATGCTGCTCTTCGACCACCAAATACGTCTGAACGTCGCTTTTTTTTAAATTATCAGCAAGCGAAATGCACTAAACAGCCCGTTGAAATCAACAAGATAGATAGCATCCCAAAATTGATTGCTACCTACCTTGGTTTAGAGAAACCCGCATCTTACACGAGCCACTGTATGAGGCGATCATCTTCCACCATTTTTGTGGATGCTGGTGCTACGATTGAAGATCTGAAACGCCATGGTGGATGAGATTCTTCATCAGTAGCGGAAGGTTACATAGCAGAGTCTATTGGGCACAAAATGAAAGTTGCTAAAACAATCACTTCGGCCGTTAAAAATTCGTCAGAAACTTCGTCAGAAACTAATCCAATTACTGATAACTTGAACAATGAAGCAGAATCATTCATCATGACAACTTCTTCAACAATTGTCAAATCATCAAATTTGGCAAAAATGTTTGAAAATTCATATAAAAAAGTAATACATTTCAATAACTGCACATTTAATAATGTAAATTTCTAGTTCTATTAATAAAGATTTCATTCAAATAATTGTGCACAATTATTTAAATCCTAATAATCCAAATTTGTGTATAAACTATAAAACTAGAAAATTGACGATCGGAATTGGACTTCATCCATCGACCGAATTCATATCATGCACCGTGAATGATATGAATTATTTCTACACTTGTCAGTGATATTTTGTTTTTATTATTTGAAAAGGTTAGAAATGTTTAACTTGTAATTTTTTTTACATTACATTAAAATAAATACTAGAAAAGTTAATTTTAAGGTTTTCAAACTAACTTAAAAATTTAGTGATGACTACTAAGCAGGAAGTTTTTATTTAAATGCTAATAAGGTAAAACTGTTAAATTAAATGCGGTCTCATTTAAAATTCGTGTACTAATTTAAATGAGTGCCAAAATTATGATTAAATACCTTTTTGTGCCCATTAATTACATCTAACACGTGCACGGAATTTAAATTTGGATTGTAATCTTTCTATAAGCTCCTTTATAGTGCAATATATCATTTTCAAAAAGACGTACATAATTTACCGTCTCGTATAACAAAAAAAAAATTCAAAATTATATATTAATTTGCACACATTATTCGTCGAAAGTTTTAGGTGAAGTCAACTTCAAAAAAACACCAATAAAGTTTGATATTAAAACTAAATTTGATTGTATACGATCGTTACAGTTGACTGAAGCAGAAGTTAAAGAACTTATGACGGAAAAGTTTGGAAGAAGGTGTGTAAGAGAGGTAATTTTACTCTTACAAGAGATCTCTTCTTTCCCCTTAGTAACTTTTCTTTGAAAATATATTAAATTTTATATCAGTCAAGTAGTACATCATAATGTGTGTAGTAATTTTAATATACTAAGTTTGTAGGTTCGAAACTAATCAATTACCTACTTAACGTACCTATGTTTTATATAAAATCAAACTTCATCATAAAAATTAATCTCAATTATTTAATAAAATACTAATTATGTAATTTACAATTATAACTTAATTTGTGCATTTTGAAGAATTAACTTTTTGATAATGTAAAGTACCCGTCAACATGTCAGTAAAGTGAATAATGTTAAATTATTACGTGCTTGAAATTTTTAATCTAATTTGTATAAAATTTTAAAATATGAATATTAATTTAAAAGAGCGAATGTACATGACTTTTTAAAGTAAAACCGCCGTTTGAACGTCGTTTTTTTTTTCACACAACGATAGAAAGCTTGTTTTTGAAATGTATTCTGATTTCGTTTTTACATGATGAAACCGCACTAGAAACTAATTGTTTTTTTAACAAACAAAATTAAATGTAACGTATATTTTTATCTTGATGTTCTTTTAACAAATCGATAAATTACTTTATTAAGAAATAAATAAAACCGTTACATAAAATAGATAAGCTTCTGAATTTTCAAATTTTAGAACACGAATTGGCTCCTGAAAAACTCATTACAGTAAAAAAATTTGAAAAGTGTTAATGAGGATCAATTTATTCTGTTAAGGTCTCTGGAATTGGAGTGAATACTGTAACCTTCGTTGATATTTTTGATGTGATGAACTCTAATATGTTCGCTTTCGCTTAAAATTTTGGCTTTTGCTTGTTAAACTGTGTTAAAAATATTATTCAGACACAATGTATTACCTATAATATATTTCAAAAATGTCTCAAAAAGTTCTAGTAGAGGTACGTGCAGTACCCTTTATTAGTAACCTGCTTTTTGTTTTAAGATGCATTAATCGTCCAGTCCTCAAAAAGTTAACATGTGCGTGTAACACGCATTGTGTGGTAAAAATTAAAATTTTCAGGTGTGAAGTTAGATGAAATGGCAACTACTCTGTTTTGCTAGACGCGGTTTAGGTATTTTTCATTCCGAAATTTTATGTCGTGATTAAAATAACTGGGAGTTTAGTATTTGCTTAAGCAGTCTCAAAGAATGTCCCGCGCAATTTTCGCGCACAAATCTATCTGGAAGATATGTTTCATCGTGACGACATGTCTGTTTGGCATTTAGTAAAAGAATTTCTGTAACGACACGCCTTTTAGGCATCGTGTAAGAAAAAGAAACATCCCGTTTGTCAACTTTCGACCTTAAGACTGTTACCGTGTGATTGACACCATTCAGAGCCCCTTCAACATATTCCCGTGCGCGATTCACGTAGTACCCTTCGTTTCCGTTAGCTCAATACTCCAGGTATTTATAATATTGTATCAATTATATAAACAAATTCGAGAATTTTTCCCAAATTAAATAAAAAGGTTTTAAACTAAAGATAAATTCTGTAGACATCTAATTTTAACGAAGAATCGCATTTACGTGTTGGACTCCTTTATACTCAGATTTGCGTTTGCGTAAATTTGGTTATTCAAGACAATCGAAGGCTTTTATCTAATGCAATTTATGTTGTAAGGAACAAGGTCAATTAAACTTTCATTGACCCAGTTAAATTAAATTAACAAATGTAAAGCTATAAATATTTTTTTTATGTTTTAGATTAGTTTAAGATATTGTAAATTCGGGATCACGTGGTCGATAAGATAAAATTGTAGGTTTTTGTGACAATCTTTATTATCACTGTTTAGACTTTAGGATAATTATTTATGATTACGTAGATGTTTTAAATGCAATAAACTAAGTTAATTTTATGTTATCAGAAGCTTTTTTAAAACATAATTGATTTCGTTTTGTGTGCATTTTAAAAAGTTTTTAGATTAGTGATACTACTATCAAAAGGTAAGTCCTAGAAGTACCGGGCTTCCGGTAAACGAACGCAGGAAGTTATCCTCGTTTGGCGCCCATTTAACTTTGACAAATTTCTTAATTTTTGACGACCCGGCAACCTTCTAAGTCAACCCAGGTTATTTAACAAAAGCAGACTTTTCGCGTACCACGCTTTTTTCGTCTCTGAGCTACAGTGCACTACCCGAATTTATGTTACCTTTTCATTTATGATAGATGTGGAATTCCTTTTTCCAGGAAACAGTACGTCAGGTATTAAGTTCTTAAAAAACTAAGAAATTTTTTTTTACAGAATTTGATTGCCACAGTAAATGTCAGTAAAGGCCGTTTGATATTATCAAAACAAAAAATTCTTACCTAAAGTTTAATGTGTCAGTAATTTCACCAATTGTTATTCCATTAATTATGAATAACTACCTCAAAATTTAGATCTAATCTAGATTTTGAAATAGCGACAAGTGAAAATTCGGAAAGTAAAGGGAACAAAAATTGAGAGGATTCTGAAATCACAGATAACGTTCAAAAGAAAAGGTAATGAAATTAGTAAAAAAGTACGGACTAAAGAAATGGACCGTAATTGCGAGGAATCTTAAAGATGGAATTGTAAACAATAAAAACAAATATGACGCACTCATTTATTTCCCAAAGCAAACAGCTTAAACTGACGTAGAAGATAACATAATCAGTGAGTCAGAATTGCTAAGCTTCTTCCTGGAGGAACTGACAATACTACTAAAAACCACTGGAACTCGACTATGCAACGAAGGTATGATTCCGAGGGCCAAAATTCGAAATTCTGAAACAAAACCAAAGCATATACCACAACTAGATACCTCATCGAATAATCACTGTTTGCAGCAAAAAACCTCCTCCTGTTACTATTGGAAGTGATTATGGTTTAGAATTTTACAATCATATTAGCAGTCAATCGACTTTTGCAGATGGCCAGCTAACATTTGCGAAGTATGGGTTTGAAATATTAATATATTTGTTGTTTTTTAAATTGCTAACAAGGTTGCAATGTAGATGTAAAAAACGAAATCATAAAAACTTGTCAGGCGTATAAATATTTGAGGTCAATCACACAACAAGACTGAAAAAAGTTTAAGAGATATTGATAGAACAAAACTAAAACTCAAACCAATAAAAAATGTAGTACAAAATA
This sequence comes from Abscondita cerata, assembly GCA_030710515.1. Classification (NCBI taxonomy): domain Eukaryota; kingdom Metazoa; phylum Arthropoda; class Insecta; order Coleoptera; family Lampyridae; genus Abscondita; species Abscondita cerata. The sequence goes on from JALBCR010000192.1 coordinate 290,878, forward strand.
AGAAGCCAAAATTTGACAAAACAGTAAAAACAGATTATATGCAAAGATGACTCCACCTAACACAACAATAAAAAAGAGGAAAGTGTGGATATTTGACTACAAACAGATTAAGTGAGTTAGAACAATTCACATAGAAGCTACAAAAAGAAGAGCATGACTTATATAAAAAAAATCACACAAAAACCACAAAAGACAGGGAGCTTGAAGAAGGTTACTGTGGGGATAGAAGACTGTAATGCGAAAGATCGGCAAGATTGGGTAAAATTAAAGAAAAATAAGAATAAAAGACGTTCATCGTTAGATGCAACCGAAAATAAATTACAAAACCTATTGATGACTTCGACGTTAGAAATATATTTAATACAGGGGTTGACCAAATTAAAAATAAACAACGCAATACATCGTATTTGAGCAACCGAGAAGTAATTATACGACAAAAGAAAATAAAAACAACTTATGGCATTCCGCAAGGTTCTAGTTCTAGACCAATATTGTGGAACTAGAGTATGATGCAACACCAAACTTTTCCAAAAAAAACGAATTTTATTTAATACCTCTATATTCTGACAGTAATTATTAAAAAGTAAAGAAAGAAATATAAATAACACAAAAACCATTGTGCAAAAAATTATTGCAACTTTAACTAGCAATCAAAAAATAGAAGTTAATTGACACCTACTTTCATTTTAAAGATAAAATATATACTAGAAAAATATTAAAAAATCAGTCAAACGTTTAGAAACTATACAACAAAAAATAATAAATAAAAACAACAATAAAAACAATTTAATTGCAGAAAACTTCTTCTACCGAATTCTGGTAACAGGAGCAGTGTTGTAGAATTTGGGACTTAAAAAATTAAATAATATTAAAAAAACTATAGAAAAATTAATTAATTAAGAACTGCTAACTTAATTTCTTTATCTGGAAATTTATTCGTAGATAATTGGCTCACACGTATTTTTTTTGTAATACACACTCATGAACCGTTTGTCGTTTCCATTCTATTAAAGTTTAATTTAAATTGAGTTCATATATATTGCTATGGGAAACAATCGATAAAATTTAAGTTGACAATGATTAATCCAGATTGTAAAATGACTACTGTCTCTGACGCATAAGGTGTTCGTAGGACATTTTCATTCTATTTTTAGAAAATATGAAGGAGATCTTTTGAAACAATGCAATAAGATGTAGAACGTAACTAAATATGCTTTGTTTTAAACTGTTTGCTTTAAGGGTCGTTTACATCCACTTGAATTGAATTAACCTACGTAAAATTAAGAATATTGATAAAGCCATTCCGTTAACACTTGCGTTTACATTCAAGTATACATACGCAAAATTAACGAACCGATGTACGTTATTGTACCATCCGGAAATACAGTTTTATTTATTTATTTATTTAACGTAGCATACTAAATTCTCGGGCAAACTTCAACTTAAGAAGGTACTAAATAATTTATTTAGTGCGCAGTTTTTACCATGGGTGATGGCAAAGTAATGTTCAACGAAAATTTCTTAAGCTAACTTAGTAAATGTAAACGGAAAGGTTTGTTTATTCGTGCGTTAATTCTTATTTTTTTTACCTGCATTGGTTTAGTTTAACTAGATGTGAACGATACTTTACTTTACTCAAATTCGTTTGTATGTTAAAACTAATTATCTTTTATAAGAAAGGGAACGCTTCTGCATGAATACTTCTTATCGATGTTGTTTTTTGATATATTTATCAACTTTTACTATGACATTTGCTGTTATTAAACGTATTATTTACCTGGTGATTCAAAAAATATCAAAGCAGAGTTTATTGATTTTATTTGATTTTATATGATATTTATTATGTATATGCTAGGTGTTGATTTATGTTGTGTTTGATATTTTATTAGTTTATTCACATAAATGTATCTCTTATGTTATATTGTTTTTCATAAGAAATGAAATATTATGAACATATCTTGTTGCACTGTTTTATTTGATTTGATTAAAATTTTATTTAACTTTATTTTTGGAATGGGTTACTGACTTCTAATTTATATACTACTAGATAGGTTAGTTGTCATCTACGACTTGTTTGAAATTTTGTCATGTTTGTATCAACACAACGTTAAGAATAATTTACAAAATTTTTATAAGAATTTGACACCACATGTAAATGACAATCTTACGAAAATGACACCTGATGTTAACAAGATATAACGTAGCAAAAATCGTTGAATTAATATTACGATGAAATTCTATGGTCACATCGTAAGTGACAACATCTGAAATTATAAGGACGGTTACAATAATTGTTTGAACTACACCATTAATCTGTGTACAGTTGTTTGGTGATACAAATTGACATACAAACTAACATTCTTTATCGATTCAGTATTGTATTACACTGTGGTCAATAGATACTCTAATAAATGTGATATAATTTAAAATAAACCGCATTGCACCTGTTTTCTTTGCCTAAGGCCCACAATTGCAGTGACATCAATGATATCATCAACACAGTTACTTAACAAGGGCCAACAAGAAGATGACATCTAGTGGTAGCTGCAATTTCACAAACAAACATTTATTCATGTTTGGTTGTTTACCATAGAGTGATTAATTGCAATTATTATGTATTAATTTATTATATATTTTCTTTCTTTTTTTTAAGTGGCGGGCAATTTTCTGTTTCAAAGTGCTAATGATGCGCACATATTCATAAACGAAACGTTGCCTGAAGTAACTATTTACTGCCTTTTGTGCACCTCATGATGTTCCTAAACGGAAACTCAGTATTAAAAGTTTCAATGTAAACCTTAATGTAGGTATTCTGAACTGTGAATGCATATTGTTCCCTCTTGCAACAATTGAATGCTTTACAAATACGACAGGAACGATTTATATCAATTTATTTAGTGCCATATCACAATTCGACGAATAACTCAATTGAAATTGTTTATATTGTGGTTTATTTTAGTAAAAAAATCTATGAATTAAAAAAAATGTTTGTAAGAGGGAATTATAAATGATTACTGTCTAGTAAAAATAATTATTATAAACCCATTTCGATCATTGTTTGTTCATATTTTTTTGTTCCTATTTAGTATAAAATTTATCTTCAATGAATATATTTTTGTTCTTAAACATATGAACTTTACTTCATCCAAAATCTGTGAACCACTCTCTACTGGATTTAGAAAACTTTAACGACGATGCCGAGGATAACTTGGCTAATTTATCGCTAATAAGTAGTAAAAAAAAAATTCATGTTAAGGTGATACCTTATGGGAAATCAAATGATAAATCAATGACTGCATTTAATTTTTTATTTATTTAATAACGTTCAACTTGCATGAACATTAATTTAATAGATTTTACAAAAAAAATGGTCTAAGTAGAAGATTTGAACCAGCGCCCGCAAGATCGTTAGTACAAACTCGCTTACCTCGACATAAACGTAGAAGATATCAATGCAATACATAAAAAAAGTAAATTAATGTTAGTTTTAACTAAGACTATGTAGTTGTTACAATTGAATTGTGTATTCTATAGTTTATCGATTTCAAGATTCCATAGAATAAAACTGGGCAAGCTATAGTGATAATCACTTAGGGTTGGACAGAAAAAACTGTAAATTGTAGAAGTATGTTCTTTATTGTTTTTTATTGAGATTCTTATTTTTAATTTCAATATGTAGGCAATGAATATAAAAATAAATTGCGAAACAATAATCAAACAAATTAAAACTGCCGTTACATCCATTTGTTTAACAAATAACTGCTTCAGCAGTGTCAAACGTTCGCAAACGAAAAAAAAATTGAAGCAAAATTATAAATTGTGATACTCGAAAGTATCGGAAAGTACTTTTTAATAACGTACGCCCTACTAAATTTTATGAGTCATTAAAGTAGTAGAGAATCGTGAATGACGCTCGATATAAAAGAACGAAGTTGGAAAAAAGCACGAATTCGCAGTCCCACTTTAATGGTGTATGAGAGAGAGACTGTTAAAATATACGTATATGGCAGTTACAAACGAACCACAATTTTCCTCGATATAATTTCATAACAATTTTAGTAAGTGTAGCGTTTTAATCCGCATGTCTGTGACAGGAAGTGGTGACACGGGTGCCGGACGCTCTCGGCAGATTGAGGGAAAATAGAGCCAGCTCCAGAAAAGAGAAATTTACTTGGAAACACCAGTGGACACCAATGGTAATTGTTTAGACAGCTTTATAATGTAAAATATGTTCTAGGCAAAGAAAAACAAAAATTATCTGTCCATAAAAGACTATTGCGCGTTTCATCTTAAATGAAAGATAAACAACTTTAGCTTAACATCGAGTTTCGATTTCTTGAAGCAATCAGTTCCAATTACATTTAATTAATAAATCTGGAAATTGAGAATAAGTGGTTGATTGAATTTTCATAATATCGAATTCAACGATAAAAGCCAGTTTCGAGTTTAATTTAAAAAAAATTAAATTTATTGATTTTGAAGCTTTTGCAGATTAAAACATTTCGCTTTGTGGACTTTTCAACGCGACAAATACTGTTGTATATTAACGTTGAATATACAAAAACATTGTCGGTGTAATTGAATTATATACAGACACCTTCATTTTCTTGAGGAAATTTGATGTTCTCGGATGGACAAAAGCTTGATCAGCAACCCAAATTACTTCTGTTAAACGAATTTCTGGTCTGGATTCGTGCTTGGAATATAATGCAAACGTTAAAATAAGTGATATAAAATTTACTTCAACGCTATTCGTGTCTTCATTAAAATTTAACTTTGTTACTTAACCATTATTTTTAGTACTGGCGAAAAATTAATTTTATAATAATTTATTTTTATTAAAAGTCAAAAGTTTGTTAAGTAACTGACATCAACCAAGAAAAATGATATTTAAATTTAAAAAGAACTTTTCTTATAGGTTTATTTAATTAAGCTTAATCAAAAGTTTAAATAAATAATAGAAAAACTACATATTTATGAAAGATGCAATAACAATTTATTGGAATATTGTATTAAAACTGACTTTGCTTCTATGCACTTAATTTGAAAGAGGGTTAATTAAAACACAATTTACAATAAAGATTTAATAAAATATCTTATATTATATCATAACAATTATATTTTTAAGCATAAAGCTTTGTTTTATGATTTAAAAATTAAATACCAAACTGTTGTAGTTTGCCCTGTAAACGAAATTAAACACACTCCCTTAACGGTTGTGATGCCTATTAGGTTTTTTTAAAATTATCATACTTTTTTGTAACACTATCATAGACTAAAAATTTCAGAATGCCATTAAATTTTAACTAATTAATTAACGCAATGTGCACGTTTAAAAGCAACTCAAAATATAATTTTACTACTTTGTACGATTACATTCTTCATACACGAACTTTATTTATATTTACTTATGAAATAATAGGTGCAACTTCTGCAACTTTGAACGATGACCTCTATGACCTGGGTTTTGTATGAAGTGCGTTGTTTGATGATTATCTTAATGCTTACTTTCAATACCTTTTATATTTACTTTTGATTATTGCTTCATTCATTAATTACTTCGTGATATACTTTATTTATTATGGTCCATTGCTTTTATTCTTATTAATTTAATTTCTACAATGCGCAAGCGGTATAAAGCTGTATTTTTTAACGACAATTTTATTTGGCTGTAACACGTACACCTTAAATGTGTTTATCCTCATATTATACGATATCCTTATACTATACAATACGCTTGGTTAAAAATTCATAGATTGCAGCCATCTTGCAAACACTGCAATATGTATATGTTTCTAAAAGGATTCCCAGTAAAGCTGATTTAAACATTAAGTTGGGAATGCTTATGAGAATAGTATTCCAATATCAAGACTAAAATTAAGCGAGCTTTTACAATAACCAATCAAGACAAGAGATGAATTAATTATTTGGATAGTATTCCCAATATCAAGACTAAAATTAAGCGAGCTTTTACAATAACCAATCAAGACAAGAGATGAATTAATTATTTGGAGTATTACAAATAATATCTGAAGATAAGACCAGCAAACCCAAAGTCTTCTAACTTTTTCTTAGGAATGAGCAATGGAAGATTCACCAACCAAGTAGTTGTAAAAAAAATAGGAAAAATATACGTGATCAACGCATCTCTAACATTATTTATCAAATCAAAAATTTGTTTAAACAAAGTTGTGTGCAATTAAATTAGAAACAATTTTTTAATTAACAAATAATACTGCTGATGCTTTTTGACTATTCAGATTAAAACCAAAATGTAATCAGATCACCAAATTATAAAAAAATGTTAATTTCAAAAATCGTTAAAATTTTACGTAGGTGTTAAAATTCTTAGGTTTAGAAACTTTCCCATATCTCACATCTTATAAGATATAGATTGGTAATGAAGAAGTGCACAATTTATGGTGTGAGATAATGTAAACCATTTACGTAACACTAATCGTTTTTTCTTTCTGAATTCCGTTGACCTCAATGTTCACATTGCTGGTATTTCACTTATATGTATTCGACGTAATTTCTTTCATATGCCCCGAAGGATTTCTGTTCCTGTCAGAAAAATGTTATAATGAACGACCTCTAATGGCAGTAATTAGAAATTGACTTACTTGTGCTTTTGGTGAACCCCCAGTTTTATTCCATTTTCGAGAATCACTAAAGAAGCTGTCATACAATCAGTATATAATGCAATATTCTCATTATGGTCAATACATGTTGACAAACTATAACTGACACACAATCAATATGAATACTTATTCAAGAATGTCAAATCGTATTACTTATCCCTAATCTCTAGTGCGATTTTCACACTATCTCGTAGATATTCAATATTTATTGTCAACTTTCACAATATTTTGGTTTTCACCATACAATTTTTCAATGTTTACACAGTGACAATCTAATCTATTTCATGCAAACAATGTATTGTCAACATTTCAGAGTATTTATAGCCTGAAATATTGTCATTATTAGAATATTGACAATATAATATTAAAATACGTATTGTCAATATTAGAATATTTCAATAACAATTTTGTTCTATCAGCGTTTAGTTGGGATGTGTTAGCTGTACGCGTAGTAGTTTATGCCTTATTTTATTTGCCCAAGACTTCATAGCTTTTGTCTAGTTTTCAACAATTTTTCCAAGATTTTTTTATGGTTTACTATGGTTCATGCCACGTTACTTTGTCACACAGTAGATATTACATGTAATTGCTTCAGTATCACATTGTTTGTTGTAGACTAACAAGTTAGAACTAAATTAAGAGTTTAGTTAGACAGGAGTGTAATGGAGTCTTAAGGTCAAGGTCCAAAGATTAAGAATACCCAAAACTAAAAGGCAATAGTCGCTTTGAGTATTTCCTCGTATAGTACAGAGTCCTACAGAAACGTCGGACGTTTTTGAAACGGCTAATACTCCCCCTCTATTAAGTTGACAGTTACGGGGAAGGGAGGTCTTAGTATTTTTTTACCAGTTGAAATTATGGACCTGTGGACGGTGGATCATCGCGTTTTTGCTTTCGACAGTTTCGTCCGTAATAACGAATACGTTACGGCTACTAAGCGCGAATTTTGTCGCCATTTTAATATCCACCGAAATCGGGCTGTTCCCTCTCGAAACACCATTCTTCGTTGGGTTGAAGCACTTCAAACACAAAGTTCATTGATGAGGAAAAGACCAACAGGAGTTCTTCGAACGATTCAAACACCTGAGAACGTTGAAAATATGCGACTCCAACAGTGTATCGCAAAACAAGGACGCCACCTGGCTGATATGATTTTCCAAACATGAAATTCCAAAATGCTTTGAAATTCTGAATTCAAATCTGTCATAACATTTTTTTTTAGTAAGGATTACCGAGGTTATGATTATTTCAAAAACGTCCTACATTTCTGCCGAATCTTGTACTTTTCACAAGCGTACATGTGCTATCAACATTTCTGATAATAATTGCATTTCAACTAGTTTGGTTTTTAACCAAGTAGTCGTGTGCAGATTGAAAGTGATTTGCTAAAATTCTATCAAAACTTTTTTTAAAATAATACCTTTAGAATTTTAATTTCTTTGGCATTTGGCGTTTCAAACTTTGTATAGCAAAAATGTGTTTGTGGTGAAATAGTCACTACTGTGAATTAAACCCTAGAAAAATCTAGTCATTAAAAAGATCTCATTAACAGGGCATTTTCTACTGCTGTTATTAAATTTTTGGGTTCATTTAGAAATGACTTTAAACACATTGATAGTGTGAGTCTCGTGGCTTAAACTTATGGAAAAACTCTTGTTTGGAATTCCACCTACATCCATAGATTTGCTTGTCTTACGTTTGAAAATACTGAAAATGTTTAGACGCATCAGTTAAACCCCTTTCTTAGAAGAACAAAAAAAAATTAAAAAAGTATAATGGAGTATACTTTTAATACTGAATTTTGAAAAGATGCAACATCATTACGGGAAGTTTATTTGTTTTCTGTCACAATATTATTAAAAGGTAGTTTTTTTTCGGTTAGAAGTGTTTACCTTCGAAATTGAGTAAGTGCAAACATAAACATGTAGGATGTGTTAGCTTCAAATAATTCGACAGATTTCTGGAAAAACATGGAGATGCTAAACATTTTGCTTTGTTAATATAGAATCTGGAGACGGAAAATATATGATAAATTGTCCCAAATTGTTAATTTTAAGTGTGCTTGGATTGTTAATTGTGGTTTGGTAAAGTTTGGGCCTTGGACCTTGTTACGGTATAGACCTTCTTGAATTGGCAATTATCGTTTATTTTCTTCGAATGAATTCCACATAATTGTATTAATATAACACGTCTAAGTAGTAGTAAGTACCATCATCATAGATTAAATTTTCTCTAGCTAGATTACTTGTGCTTATGCAATATTGTTGTTATTAATCCAGTTGTTGTGAGCACAATCAAAATCTAATTATTTTAATTAGTAGTAGTAGTAGTAGTAGTAGTAGTAGTAAGTATATTGATCCAAATATTATAACAAAATATCGATTCATATTAAAACTTTTTTTCAAATAAATATCTGTGTTTAACTTTCTCACGTTCCACTTCATAAAATCCTCCTAAAATATTTTCATTCTTCAAAGCTTTTAATAAATATGTAGTTGGATTAGTCTATTTAATTTTTCTAATTACTATTAGATCTAACCTTTTTCAAATTATTTTCAATGTTTGCTAATTCCAACGTGATCTTTAACAGGAAATTTTTTATGTTTACTTGCTATTTTTATGTGTGAGTATACGGATTTTAAAATTCGTTTTGTTGACCATTGATGGTTTCATTCGAACAGTTTGATGAAAAGTGTTAATTGAAATATTATCAGATATGTACGTTGAAGAGATTTTCCTTCCGTAAAATTTGGTCAAAATATATTTTCCAGGACCGTACTACAGGCTAACTGGATCCCTTTAAAGAAAGTGAATGTAAAACAAGAACAAAACCACTTTCTACTGGTGGAGGTCTCCACGGACCTAAAAAATTTATTTTGAGCCTCCACCAGTAGAAAGTGGTTTTGTTCCTGTTTTACATTCACCTTCCTTAAAGGGATCCAGTTAGCTTGTAATACGGTCCTAGAAAATTTATTATCAGCTATTTTTATTCACTTGTTATTGCCATGTAAATTAAACTGCCATAGTATTGCTATTGTAGAATTCTAATCCTTCATCAATTCCATGTTTCCCATTTTTTAATTTTAATTGAATATTCCAAACATATTTAAAAAAAACAGTCATTTACAATGAGTACGTATTTAAATGGATTGTTTTGTTCATTTATACCTTTGCATAACACGCTGTCTTTTGATATTGATTCGTGTTTGATTATGTAACTCCGATACTGTATCTGCTTTTACAGAAAGTGAAATATATTTTTTTGGCGACTTATTTCAAATCATTATTGAAATAACTTGGTTTTAATGTTGATAGGACATTGAACTATTTTAGCAAATCATGTACAAAATCTGTTGTTGTTCAAAAATTTATAAGATAGAATATGACTTTAAAATATGCGGCATCAAAAACTTTTTCAGAATCGTTTTGCGTATTGTCAGTTGATGATGGGATATGTGCCGCAACTTTTCCTTCGTGTGCCAACAGATCGCCACACTAGCACTTTCTCTTAGAACTCGATGTATTAATGCGCCATTTTACGTTTTGTGGCCGCTGTCGTTTCTCGGCGACATTGGTGCAATTAAGTATTATCTAAAATTATCTTCAGCATTGGTGGTAATCCTCTTTCCTTTTTACATTGTTTAGCCTTAATATTTTGTGGAAATGTAACTGACTTCTTCAATATTCTTTTGATCGGCAGCCGTAAGTTAGGTTGAAACTACGCCGGAATCGCATAATACAAACGCTTTCCTTTTTAGATGCAATTTCTGGACGTAATTACTAGAAGCAATTTCTAGACGGAATTTCTACCCAAAATTACTAAATTCATTTTTACATCAAAATTTTGTGCGAGGTTCTTTGCCCAAAATATTTGTCGTAAACAAATACTAATTCCAGCATCAAATTCAGGCCATCATTCCTAAGCACGTAGTATAAATTCTGAAAGGTTAATATTGAATACATCCCGTCAATCTTTGACTATACAAAAAACGGATGTTGGGTTTGTTTCTCCTACAAATCAAACAGTCAAAACATTTTCCTCGAATACACCAGGTATTTCAACCTTTTAGTTTTTCAGGTTATTTGTCACCTTACTTATTGAACAAGCAAGTGATATGATAACGATTAATTTAATTTTGTATACAATTAACTTTCTTAACCTACGATGCTTCCGACGAAGTTAGTTAGCCGATTAAATACAAAATTGATAACACTTGTAATTGGCTTACTCAACTTGAACTGATTAAATCAATTATTAAAATCAATATCTACATATTACTACTGTAACCAACGTAGCTATACATTTATAACAAACTGAATCCTGGTACCTGAATTCGTTAAATATCATTTTGACTACGAAATTCATTTGTATTCTATTGTGCCAACAATATTTTGATTTTTAAATTAATTATATGAAAAAAGTACAGGCATTTTAATAATTGAGTATTTTTTCGATACTAGGTAAAACATATGCCTACAAGGCCGCATGTACTATTTCTCAACATACAAAATGTATCATACCGCTATAGGTTTTGGATTTTATCAAATAGTACACATAGTGTTCATAAATATGCTATTTAGTTTGTATACCTCAGACAACACAGGGTGAGAAGCATCCTCCACGCTGCCGTCTGTAAAACTATAAAATACACCGTTATAACTTAATTTTTTTAATGAGCACCAAGCTAAACATTTTTTTGTTACTTTCTTTCAAAAATTATTATCATATACCGATTTCACAAATTACAAATAGACTGGGTCTGAAATTGATCATGTGACAAATATTTTTTAGGTGTGTTTACGGTGAATCTTTTTCATCTTTTTCTTTTATACCTTACACAATCAAAACAACCAAAAACGTAAACAAACCTTTTGTCTCGTGATCTTATTCCAATTGCTGCATTCGTTGTGTGTGTTACCAGATTGTGAATTCGAAAAAAAATTATTTTAATCACATGGTATAAAGATTTTTATTTTTATATCTGACAACAATATGACGCATACATTATAGTGTACCCACTGCTATGTTTCTATCTAAGCCGTAATTCTAAAATTGCCCAGTTCTGCACAACAAGTGCACGTACGGGACGATTGAAACAGGATCATCCACAAAACGTAAAAATGAATCTTTCTAGCGGTGGCCGAGACTTGTACGTTTGGTGCCATGTGAAAGAATGTATCCCTGCTAGCGTGATCCAAAGAGTGTATGCTGATAATTTTATGCCCTTCAAGGACCACACCCCAGCCCATTTGTTCTCTGCAAACGTAATAAGGGTAGCGAAAAGTCAAAGGCTGCAGAAAAGCAGACTTCACATACTGCTACAACTATAGCAACGCACACACCTTCCTACCAGGACACATTGTTTTCAGTTAAGTATAATCCTCTATCAGTGTCATATTACAGCGAGGCAGTTAAACGTTCTTCAAACTTCAAACAAATTCTGCAAATAGACTGAAACAGTCGGGACAAAAGTATTATTCATCCACAATGTAGTCATAAGAGAAACGACAGATTTAGGCTCCTTATGTAAATACGAGATAAAGCTCCAATTCCTAGGAAAGTTGATCAGAGTACTGCTATGACGTTTGCCTGTGGTCAAGCATTTACGTCATTCCCAACCCGGACTGATTACTTAGCGCAATGTGCCTCTCTTCTACTTGTAAAACAACCTCAAAAGGATACACAGGTTGTGTGTTCTACTAATCCTAGTTCTTTACCAAATTGCTTCATTAGGAACAACGTAACGACGGAGATTATGATGTAGTACGGAATACTGAGCTCTCTAACAAAAACACAGAAATAGATAAATCGGAAAACTAAAGAAATCAAACTACAAAAGAAAAGAAACGGTAAAGGACGTCTACTTGAAACAAATCGGGATTGATCAACAGTTAATATATAAACCGTGAGACCAAAGGTACCAATGGAAAATCTAAAAAAACGGTAATAGGAAGGTACTGCAAAGAATTACTGTTCATTAGAAAAAATACACTCGATCAAACACATGGGCATTTGACAGTTTCACACAACTGCTATGCGTCAGCTTCAGAGTCAGTGATGAGTACAACCAGTACGTGGAAGGAGCTGAAAACTATGTCATGGAAAACCTTAGTACGCACTATCTTAAGCAAAGGCATAACAACGCAGGTATACAAATAATGTAAGTACCATGCAGTGCAGCCACTGCCGCCTGGTGTTCACTTACTGAAAGGCGAAACCACTTCAATAAAGATCAAACTGATAACTCTCTCTGGTATCGTCTGCGCTACTGAGAGAAGTATATGTAACCAGAAATCATGCTCTCAAGTTGTTAAAGAGCGAAGGATACCAACATTTGATGTTCAACACGTGCAAAAACGTTTGAAAAATTAACAGCCGAGAGATCCTTCAAGTGCTGTAAGAGTTTGCTTGTAGGCCAAGAATACCTGTTTGTAGAAATATGTACTCCCAACACTGGAAGAGACATTCGTCAGCGGAATCTCTGTTCTAGTTGAGCTACGTCAAAGGGAGTACCATCTTTGTGAAGCAATGGGATTTCAAGGCCCAAAAACAGCTGATCATATATATGCCATTGACCACTAAGTAGCGTACTGTCGTCGTCATGATAAATCTTGGGAACTGTACGATAATATGAGCGATTGGAAGGTTAACGTTTCCAGTATGTTACAAGTGGTCTGCCACATTGTGCTGAACACTACAATCGGGTTTGACGAATCTTGGTTCCAACATAATGAACCTTGGTCATTCGACTAGAATTTATATTTAAAACATTAGTATAAAATTTTAAAAATATGACGTTACAAATTTAATTTTAAGCAACGTTCAATTGTAATTACAATGTACAGAAGGCTATTTCAACATCCTTCGACTCCTACATTCAATTTTGATGTATATTATCAGCATACACATATTTTAATTTGACGAGTAGCGCAGAATATTGAAAAAAAATGTATGAATTTTTCCAATCTACCGTGAGTCCAGCGGAAAACTTGACATGGCGTTTCCATGTTAAATTCAAATCATTTTTCTGGAACAATTTCATCACTATATCGATTGCAACAAATTTTATTAGATGAATAAATGAGAACTAATTTATGTACAATTTTAAGTGTTTAACGCGTGTTTTAATAAAGAAACAGTATAAAATTTTATGAGTTACGCCAAAAAATCCTGTTTTGATTCCGATTGTCGTAATTTTTTTAATAATAAAATTAATATCGATGTTATTATTAATACAGTTTTTATAAAATGGGTGCAACCTTTTTTCAAAATGTTAAATTCACTTTACAAAATTGTATTATAATGATAATAAAACTAATAAAAAAATACTGCAATTGGAATCGAACCTTAGCGAGAAAGCGCAAAACATTACTAGGCAACAAATTAACCAATTTGTGCACGAAGACTGCTTAAAGAAACTTATTTTACTGATTCAGTAAAATACGCTTTGAATATTCACTATTATCACATCAATTTGTTTTATTTTACCTATCCAACAGTATTTGTCACTCAACAACATTTTGTTATATTGTGTTCGAATTGTGCCAAAAAAAGTTAATGTTAATTTTTAATACAAATAGTAAATGCCTTTTCCGTGGGACATACGAAACATATAAATAATTGTCAACGTCAAATATCAAAAACAAACTCATTATAAAAGTCTTCGGTATCTTAAAGCACAAGACTTATTTTAACTTTAAAATACATCGGCAATCTTTAAATATTAGTTTTAAACTTAAAAGTTTTATCTTAAACTCTTATAAAGTACCGTTAAATTTCAAAGTATAAAAGTTTGTTTCGCCGAAAAATAATTTGACACCCAAATAAGTGCTTAAAATTATGAAAGAGGAAAAAAACAATTTTGTTGCAAATTCGAATTAATTTTGGTCAAAGACTAAATCTGCTTGGATTGTTTTTACGCTTAATTACACTTTATTTTTAATCGTTTCAGAAAGAAAGTTGAATATTTGTTTTTTTAAGCTAAAGAACATAATTTTTTTGGTTTTCTTTTTTGGTTGCTTTCTGTGTCATGATTTAATGAGCGGGGTCAACGTGAATTTTTCCGCAGATGTAATTTTTAACTCGCGCAAAATGTAACTAACTACAAAATAGTAAACGATTTATGTTTGAAAAATGTCACTGTAACATTATCTGAAAAAAGATCTATGTAAATGACGGTTAAAACAAATAGTTGTTTTGTAATTTAACAGCTTATTTACAGCCGGGAGCGTTGGTGGATGATAACACAAGGTTTTATAAATCCGGCTACAAAATCTACACTTTTATTGCGGCGATCGCGTTAAAAACGTAGACTGGGGTTGGTAGCCGAGGGTTATGAGCCGTGAAACGTACTAGAGTTCAAACCCTGTTATTTGGAATCCAACTCTATCGTTCCTGGTTTTTAAAGATAGAAATAACTAAAAGCACACACTTTTAGAATTCGAGCAATTGATCACTGTCACTTCTTGTGGGATTTAGAAATGAAGATTTGAAAAACTTTAAAAGCTTTCCTTTTTAAGTTTTTCTAAAGCGTTTTTGAAATGTTAATGCAGCTTTACTAAGCGCGATATTAATTATTGTAAAAATTATTTTGAGTATCAATTTATAATTCGCGTTTTCCTTTTGAATATTTATTCGCGTTTTATAACGAGTTCACGATAATAATGTTAACAAGAAAACACACCCACGTTTTGAAAACAAATTTTACATTAAAGTTCATCAACAATGTATTTTTAAAAACCGAGTTGAGAAAATCAAATTTACAAGAAAAGTTAAATATAAACTTTGCTAATATTTGCAAACGAAAATTAATAAGTTTCTAAGTTAAACAAAATCATTTCTTTTAGTACAATATTAATAAGTAAAATAACTTGAATGCCATAAATAATGCCAGATTTTCTCGCAGTAGTAAAAATTCAATTCAATTTTTTTCTATATTTTATGTTTGCAGTGCACGAAACAATTTTTAAACTTAAATTTTCTATACCGTTCGTTTGTTTGTTTAAATAAATTTAGAGAAATTCTTCAATTATTATTGAAAATTAATAATTTTTTATTTTAGTTTTTGGTGATTTAGTTGTTCATAAAATTCTTTGCGTAATAATTGAAAATATATATTAAATATTATAGCACAAAGTTTTCGTAATTAAATTTGCATATCTGGAACGTATGTGTCCGTAACAGATTTTGTACAAATGCAACACAAAAGCTCTTCTGTTAAATTATGTTAATTTAAAATCTGTAGCTAACTTGACTCATTTATCTTAATAGAGATACCCCCGACAAGCGTACGACGACGTCTGAATAATGTGCATTAAAATTGGATTATATACTTAACATATAAACTACGAAAGTTAAAGTTATTAAATCTACTACAAGATTTAATTTCTGAAAAAACAGGATAGAAATACGTAGAGCACGCGAAAAGATATATTTCAAATTATTTGTGTAGAGTTAAATTAATTTAAGTAAAAATCCAACGGCCAAATGATATACCTATTACTGTGCTTTTGAAGTTAATATACAATAATCTGTTTTGTTTAAAAAAGTTTATCACTTTTAAAGGTACTTTAAAATTATAATTAGATGTTTATTTAAATTACAAAAGCATAAGCTTACATTTAAAACAACCCAGTACGTGTATTCTTAATACACTTCTTGCATCAATATACAGGGTGGGGCACTACCAACGAATTATTCTGTAGCACTAAAACGACAAATAATGTAAGAAATCTTAAGGCATACATATATCGAGATTATTTGAAACCACATTTTAAAAATATTTTTAATTGTACAGGGTGCTCCAGAAACACGTACTATATCAAAATTAGGTTATTTTAAATGGAACACTGTATTCTTTTCTATTTTTGAATTGCAGGATAAAAAATAATTTATGTTCTTTAACATGTCCCTATACCAACTTACATTCGTTTCTGAGATAAATCTATTTTACCTGATTTGCAAACCCTCCAAAAAATGCAATAACAACAAGATAAATAAAAACAAGCAATTTTGTTTTACATTACCTTACTAAGAACCTTCAACGTCCTTTTTGCAATATTTACTATTATGTTATGAGGTACAGAGTGTTTTAAATACTACGGCATAACTCTAACGACTTAAAACTTAAATAACTTGCTTAAATTAAATGGAACACCCTGTATTTCTGTAGCCTCTTGGAATCAGGAACTAATTACCTTTTAATCGGTGTTAGAGTTACCAACCCTTAACTCTGATAGTTTTCGAGATATTTCAAAATTTGCTAGTTTAACAATTTGCAATTAACTGGAATTTAAGTTACCTGTAGATATCAGTAATTTAATAACTTCAATTTGTTATAAAATTAAAAATAAAAATAGTATATTGGTCTTTCGTGAATGTCGAAAAATTGTACTCGTATTTCCTATGATGTTCCCAACTTCCTTTAATTAGTAGTACAACAATGTGTGATAAAACTATTGAAGAAGATGCTGCAGAAATAGTAGTGAATTTGTTGACAGAAAAATCCCGGAAGATTTACCAAAAGTGCTTCACGCGAGAACGTGTTATTAGTATATTTTACTGAATAAGCGAAGAACTTTAAAGCTTCCACTTTCTAGCACATTATTCCATATTGAAAGCGAGTCATGGAAACAAACATAATACAAGTATTCAAGATTAGTAGCATTTCTGAAAAGGAAAAATGTAGGATATCAGCCAAAAAAAAATTAAAATTCTTACTAAAGAGCAAGTTGATCGATTCTTAACAGAAGCTCCGGATGAAAAGTTCTTAATGGCAAAAGTTAACTAACTAACTAGGTTTAATCTTAAATTAGATGGTGTCCCATGGATTAAGCATAGCAACCATTTGGAATTTGGGTACTATATAATTTACATTCTGTGCGCATATGTAGTGTCCTGTTTTATCGACAACGGGACATTAGACACAGCCGGCGATATAAAAATAGAGCTGTCAAGTTTATATAATTAAAGATCTTATTACTCTTATTTGTAACAATTAAAGCTCTCAAACGACTAAACAAGCACCTGAGTTTAAACTCAGACAAACAACAAAAAGAACAATACATTGGAGACGAGATAGTAATCGAATCTACTCAACAAATCATCAACATTGATCTTCTAGTGCCCCTTTTGTCAACATTTAGTTTCCATGAAAACATTGGGGACCACTGGAAAAAGTGGCTTGACCGTTTCGATAACTTTCTAGTGGCAACGGGCATAACAAACCCGGAAAGAAAAAAGGCATTGTTGTTACATTACGCTGGTGATCCTCCTAATCCTGAAGCAGCAGCAGAAGGTGATAATGTTACCAAGACTAAGCTGCAAGCCTAACTAACAAAAATTTAAAATCTTTATGTTTAGACAGAGTAAGCAAGAAGCAATTGAAACATTTGATCAGTTTTATGCACGTCTTCTGAAGTTGTTTAAATGTTGTAGTTTTTCGGATGCCGATAGCGAAATCAAGTTGCAAATTACTAGGAACGCCAATTATATCGAGCTAAGGAAATATGAATTGACAGAACAACCAAATTTAGAAGCATTTTTGACCAGAAGTAGGTCTAGTAAACTTACTGCCAAACATCTGGTGGTAAACGGAAAAACATCCAAAAACTGCACTAAAAAATTGTACTCGGACACGTGCGTCAATAGCTAAGCTATCATCATCAGCAAACCGATAATAAAAATAAAAACAATAGGAAGCTTATATATACTATCTGCGGGTCACGCATCGTTACACCCTATTGATTCTTATATAAGCTAGAATATTTCAAAAAATTCTAATGGACCGTTATCATCATAATACAAATTTCTGTTTTTAAAAAACTTCCAAGTTTTTACAAGAATCAAGTTCGTTTTTATTATCTACTTTCTTAATTAATTTAATGTCGTTCTATGGTTTCAAGTTGCATGAACCTGATGACTTCGTAATATTTGAAATGTATGCTTTAAACGAGTTTGAATAGGTCTCTTGGTTTTGCCCTATATATACTTGGTTAAAGTTTTTACAATTTATTTTATATATTTTCGATTTATCACACCTTTCTATGGGTCTTTTGGATTGCCTAAAAAATTTGCAAGTTGTTACTACTAGAGCAGTTTTTTGGTATTTTTACGTTTGTTAAATAGACGCTGCAGTTTAGTGTTCCATTTCTTTCATCTGGTGGTAATTCAAGGAACCGCCCAGTCATCACAACAATCTAATAAAGAAAACAATATCAACAATCAACAACAAAACTTCATGACCAAAAGAACAGACAGCACCAACAAACACAGCATCCGAAGCAGCGCACGTCATTTCAACAAGCACAACAACAACAACCTTTTCAAAGAGCACATCAACAGGATCAAAAGCAGAAAAAAAATTAAGAATTGCGACAATAACTGGCATATTCGAGGTAGGAGTAGCTGCCCAGCAGAAACTGTAAACGTCAAGGCCGTTTTGCACAGGTGAATGTGCTAACAGAAGAATTGCACCAATTCCGAGTGCTTATTGAATGTCAACAGTTACAAGTCTCAACAACAACAATATAACTTTCATCGTAGGCACTGGTTCCACTTTAAATTTGATTAGCTGCAAAACATTCGAACAATTTTTCACAAATGAGGAACTTCAACAAACAAATTCAATTTCACTTACAACACCAACAAATAATTGCAAATTTTTAAAAAATTCCAAGGCAAAAGTTTACGTTCAAGAAAACGCATAAGCTTTCCTAAATTTTGAAACTGCGGAACGACTCAATTTAATTAAACTAGCATTCAACACTCAAATTGCTACAACATTGGAGGTAAATTTCTAGAATTGTTAGAAAACTTAAGAATCATCAAGTTAAACTGCACATTGATAAAAAATATCAACAGTCCCAAACAAACACAGAAGAATAATTAAAAAAGTAACAGGTCCAACACTATGGGTGTCTCCAGTAGTTGTAGTACCCAAAGCACACAAACCCAACTCATTTAGGTATTCTCTAAAATCAATTTAAATGATAGCTATCACAAACTGATTCTTCACCCTGATTCGAGGTATATTACCACGTTTAAAACTCATCAAGGTCTGTACCGTTACCAAAGTCTAGTTGTCAACCACAGTAATTTTTCTTTTTCGCGCCACTGAAGGCAATATCTGATTTTATTTTTTTTTATTTAGGGCTGTTTAATCGGACGGAATCATTTGATTTGATTTTAGCATTTGATATCGAATTTTTAATTTCTTTTTTTACTTTTTAACCGTCCTCAAACGAAACGTTACTTTTCCTTGCTCTCAATGATGCCTTGACGTGGAATGCTATAAATCTCCCGTTCTAAAAATTGGGAAAAATTTAATGAAGTTCCATTATCAATTAAATGGGAACGGAAATCAGCCCCAAGCCAAGTTATTAGTATCGTTTGAAGTTTTATTAATTTCATCCACGTCGTAAGTAGTATTTCTCAATTTATAACCATTATAAACTTTGGTTCTAATCGTTATCTTACACACGTTTTCACGATTTAGAACTTGCATCGAGTACTGTGTGATTGTACTGAGTAACTACAAAACAATTGGTCTCATTATGGTTGCCTAATTGAGAGATAACCAGATAATATCAACATTACTGCGGAACACCATTGAATATTCATCTACTTGTTGCTTTTAACCTGCTTGTACTACTCTTTATCCGTTTTGAAATTAACTACTTCTCATCGTAATCTTCAATAAACCAAATAAGTCAAAAGAAAATTCTGCATGTTCTTAGTTATTAATTTATTTAAAACGCGACAGTATCTGTACTCGGACGTAAATTTACTAACATTATTCTTGCCCTTTGTAATTGATCGATGTGATTTGAAAGATGCTAGCACCTTTTGTTCACTTTTAGATTTATCGTCGACTACCGGTACGCAACGTGAATTTTATAATTAATTTCAATAAAGTTACGCTTATTTAAGTGATCTTTTCAAGATTTCATTAACTGTTTTGTTCGTTGGATTACAAAGCCTATTCGGCGACAACGCCCATTTGGTGGCGTATCGTGCAGAACGGATATTCTTAAATTTAACATTTCTAATTAATTATTTCTAAAATAACTAGTATCGTGTATTTGTTTTTGTGTCTACAACTGGTCTAGTCGTTTTACAAAAATTATATCTCTACAGTTTTGTGTCCACAGTTCCTAGTGGCTCTAGAGGATTTACTACACATTTTGCTAGATAGCACCTTATTTAGTATTCTTTTGCAGTGTGAAAGCCTTTGGCTTAATTACTACCGAACACGCCTACGACAGTGTTTTCAACACTGCCGTTTAATTTCATACTTCTTAACAATAAACCGTAACACTTAGCAGCAGAAATCCGTCAAAACACTGTAAAATAGCTATTGATCAACATCAATAGAGTCATAAACGTCAATGATGATATTTTGATATATAGAGAACTAAGAAAAGTTTAGACAATTAAAAAAAAACCTAACTGTAAATACATCAAAATGTATTGTTAATACTAATCACTTCAAGTTTTTTAGATATTTATTTACCAAAGATGGAGTTCATCCAAATCCGGAGAAGATACAAGCTGTTAAACAACTGGAAACTACTCAATCACCAAAAGAAGTACGAAGCCTAATTGAGACTATGAATTATGTTGGAAGATTTCTACCTAATTTAGCTCAAAACGCAGCACTCTTGCGAGAATTAATAATCAAAGACAACCAATAAAATTGAACTACCGAACATGACAGAACTTTTTAACGCTTAAAACAACAGCTCAGTAATGCGGATAAACTGGCATATTTTGACGTTAACAAAACGACTCATCTATATGTCGACGCAACCGGAAAGGAGAAATTGTAGCTTACGGCAGCAGAGCTTTAACACAAGTCGAGACTCGTTACAGTCAAATTGAAAAGTAAACCCTTGTTGCTGTGTAGGTTATACAACATTTCAACAGTTACCTGTACGGTTCAAAGTTTATTCGGCATACTGATCACAAACCATTGGTCAACATTTTCAACAATCCACGTTCTTCATCAAATGCAAGAATAGAAAGACTTTGCTTACGAATACAGCAATATGAATTTTTAAAAATTTATCAAAAAGGTACCGCGAATCCATCGGATTATTTATCAAGACATCCAGCACCAGCAATTGAGAATTCGAAGTATTGAACAATATGTCAAGTTTGTAACACAAAACAGCATTCCACATGTTCTCACTATTTAAGAAATTAAAAACGGATCAATGTCAGACCCGATACAATCCAAAATTAAGCAAGCCCTACATGATCCAAGACATTGGAATGATGCTGAACAGAAGCCTTATAGTGAAACTCAAATAGAGATCACAACAAGTTCAAACATTTTACTCAGAGGAACAATATTAATATTGCGAACAAATTTGATTCAAAATGTCATCAATCTAGGTCTAAAGGATCTGACGGTATTATTTACGAACATATACTCCCTAGAGTATAGACAGCTGTATTTACACTTAAGCGATGGGGAAGAAACTCTCGGAAAAATTTCCCCATTATGCGGTCGAAAAGACGCATTTCTTTCTTCTTGACCTGTCCGTTAAAGGTGTTACATGAACATCATCTGAAATTCGAACCGCTACAAATGTAATAATTATTTAGTATAAACGTAAGTAAAAGCATCCCGTACAACAAGGGAGTAAGTTTTCACCTCCTGTTCGTGTGTGGGTATACTTTTTCGTGTTCATAAAGTTATTCGTTATCACGGTTTTCTATCAACTGCAGGCACGTTTTTTTTTTGTTCTTTTGCTTTCTCCTGTGGGTCTGTCTTGATGGTTATGCTGGCGTATAGATAATAATCCGACAATTACTTAATATAACGAAGCTGGGTCTGGATGTTGTTAGCGAAGGTCACCAGCGTTGGAATTTAAATCTACTTTGGAGCCCCTTTTAATGTCAAGGACACCACACAAGATAATACTGTGATCTGGTTCATTGTAAGCATGTCCTGCAACTGTTATCAATTCCGGGTCCATCTGGTCTTCTCTTCTTTGCTGGAAACTAAGTACTGTCAGATTTGGATACGAGAGCTGTTACACCTATCTATTAACGTTCGAACACCAGAAAACTGCCTATGTACATGCTAAGTTGATTTTTTTATGCATGTTATTCGTTATTTTTGTCGCGTTTTATGCACTCGTACTACGGCTGTGTTTAACAGCATACCGTTTGCGCTGTGTTAAAGAACTAAGACAGCTACCTATTCGGGTGCTTGTGCCTAAATTATTACTTATTTCTTAACTCGCTCTCCTGCGTTATTATTATTTTAAAACTGAATATTGTGCATTTCTCTAAACCGTATTATATTTTTGTGTCTATGTACTCCTATGTGGGTTGTGATTGATGTCTAGTCGCTGTAATTATATATTTCTACCAACCTACGGTTTGTTTCTTGTGTCTACCAGTTCCTAGTGGCTCTAGAACGTCTCTTATACGCAATACTAGGTGGTCCCTTAAAAATTCTTTGTGCAGTGTAGAAACCTTCGTTCTAACGATTCTAAATAAGCCCACAACCACTCCCAACTACTGGAGCTGCCGTAAAGATTTTCTAACGCTGTTATCTTATTGTTTAGTTTCTTTACAAATAAACCGTAACAAGGACACCAAGGCATCGTTAAGATAAAACAATTACTTCGACACAAAACGTGGTTTCCCAATATGAACAATCAAGTGAACCAAATTGTAAAAAGCTGCAACGCCTGTCAAATTGTTACACCTTTGTGGAAACAAAACTTTGAATAGATGTTGATATTTCCAAACTGTTTCTAAATGGAAAATACATGAATGATAAATATTCCAGTTACCCAATAATAGAAGTGGGTTTTTCAACAAGTTTTTATCACTTGAAACCAGTTTTGGACAAGATATTTTCTCAGTTTGGATTAGCAGAAACTTTCAAGTCTGACAATGGCCATCCATTTAATGGTCAACAAATTAAGAGTTGCTTGGGTAGTCTTGGAACAACACATTAAAACGATCAATTCAATGTTCCATCATTGAAACGAACAATGAAAATCAAATAGATGATGTCCCAACTACACCTGACCAACACCATCGAAGAAACATGGCTACAGCATCCCCAGAATCAGCAACAAGAAGTTGAAAATCCACGGATTGAGAAACGAACAAGAAAACCGCCTTCTACATTTAAAGACTTTGTTCGACTCAAATAATAAACGAGAGGAGGAATGTATGTATCGACGACGGACGTTAGACACAGCCGGGGATATGAAAATCGAGCTGCCAAGTTTATATAATTAACAAATCTTATTACTCTGTATTTGTAACAATAAAAGATAGTATTTCAAAATATTAAACAAACAACAAAAAGAACATTACAATATGCATATCAATAACAATGTTAATTTAAACTTTGAAGCAAATTTAAAAGAGTAAACGTCTAGTAAAGATTGTAGTAGTCATTGCTATTTCGCATCAAATTGAATGTCTGAATATGAAATGAGAAATATTATTAGGTTATCTAACTTGCAAATAAATTCTAAAGACATCGCATGTTCAGTATAAATTATTATGAAAGTCGTTACTTTTACCAACGGACATAAAACAAATCTTTAGTTGCTACCTATAACGTTACGTCATATCTTTCAGATATACAGCTTTAAAGTTTGCGTGTTCTTATTGATTGACATTATCTGCACTGAGCACTTTCGGATTTAAAAATAGAAAAAATAGAAACGTAATAAATTTATACCGTTTTGAGATCTTATTTTGCAGAAATAGTTCGAGTGCACGTCATTTTATTTTGCGCGCAAAAGCCCTTGTGTTAAAGTATAAAGTTTTTCGTTCAACGATGATACCCTTTGGCGTTTTGAAACCACGACTTACAGACAGTGTAGTATGTAGTTTCTGATCCGTAACTTGGTGTAGCAAAAGTGGACATATACTTTTATTTTAACTGCTATCTGTCCGTCTTTTAGTACGCTCCGTGAAATGTTTTTTTATACTTTTAGTTCTCATCTGGAACGAGTTTATGTCTTTTGTTGGGTTTTCATCGTAAAATAACACATACGGCGTATTCTTTTGTAGTTACATTTTTAACGTCACCGTTTCTTAACATTATTAAATTTCACAACTTACATAGCGCGCTTATTACGTTTAATAATGTCTGCTAACTAGACCATTAACTGAAAATATAAGATGAAGACATTTCTCTGTTAACAAATATTAATAGAGAAAAAATTTATCGATGCGGTAAGTCTGAATTATGTAAATAAACAGTAAGGGTGTGCATTAAGTAAATCCGCTTTTAATCGTAGATTCAGATCAAGCTGTGACATTTTACGTTTATTTCCATAGTTGTGAATTAGTGCGGTTGAGGATAAAACCGCAAAGCTCATCATACACTTTGATGGGCATCTCTATAAAACTAGTTCGTGAAACTTGGACACTAATCTGATCTGAATGATGTCAGATGTAGTTAGTTTGGACGGTAGAAGATGTTGGAATTTGTATACGTAATTACATTTTCGTTGATGTAAGAATATATTCATAACTAACTTAATGTGCTTCAGAGTTTAATTTTAAATAAAGTTTAAGTAAAAATTGTAGAAAATGTAATTTTGTACTTTTTTCTGGTTAGTAAGATAAGTCAACTTTTGTACAAACTTGGTGTAAAATTAAATTAAATGGAGCTGCCACTTGAAAAATCTATTTATAATGAAACTTTAACATTCTAAAGTGCCATTTTCGTTCAAGCAATTATGCCCATAATCTAATCAGTCTCTAAAAATTGTATAAGTTTTTTATAATTTTGTAATTTTATAAATTACACCTTTCATTTCAAAATTCAGTTTCAATGAATTATCAGTGGCTTTTATTTATTAAACTCTAATATTGATTCAAATTTAATTTTAATCTAGAACATTACACCCCCTTTCTTTTATAAAGTTTTTTGTTCGTCAAAATTAAAATTTTCAAAATTAGTAAAAATACAGGGTGTCCCACCGGGAACGCCATCGACAGATTATAGAAAAACTGTACATGGGAAAATTTGAAAATTTGGTAGTATACTAACATCGACGGGGGGCAGTTCCGTTAAAATATTTTCAAGATGGTGACACTTCCGGCTATACCGGAAGTAGGTGTCAAGTTGCTTATTTTAAATGGAATATCCTATATGTAATTCTATTTTTGGATTTTGCACAAAATTGTAGACACATTTTGTGTATAATGTCCTATACCTAAGTCTAATTGTTTTGGACTTATTTTAAATTTTATGTCAAAATGACGTTTTCAGGCCTAAACAAAATTATAAAATTTTCCTATACTAATGCCTTCATTATTTAATTAGAATAGGTTTTCTTGTAACAGAGGGCTATGTCGATATTTTGATAATAAATTAATACAGGGGATCAAAAAAAGGATTAAAATTAAATTCAAAAACACGTCAAAAGTCATTTTTTTTAAATGCAAGCACCATGTTTTTATAATTTTATCTTATTTAGCATCAAAAATAAGGTTGACTTTGTACAAGGTTGTCTATTCAAAAATTCATGGTTTTCGAAATATTGGCAATTTAACATTTTTTTTGTTGCACAAATGCTATTGATTTCTTTTAATATGAATGGTTATTCCTAGTTGGCCATGATGGCGTTAGAAAACAATCATCTGTCAAGGATATGTCAAACTGTGTGTATCAAACTAAGAAATGCCAACAGTTAACTGTACCGACTGTGAGTGTTAAAGTGCATATCGTTATCAAAGCCATAACTTATTATGCTTAAAACACACGTGTGCCGATAAAGCCAAGTAATTACTTGTACAGTATTACACACGCAACGAAAGAACACCTGGCTTTATCGACACGTGTGTTCCAAGCATTTAAAGTTATCCCTTTGGTAACGATATGCACTACTACTCACAGTCGGTACAATTAACTGTAACACATGTTCTTAATATAACTTTATCACATTGTCCATAAATAATAAATAAATTTAAGTAATCTTCTTTTGTATAATTTAAGCGTCCCGGCATGATTATTGAAAATTTTTAACAGTTTAACATATCCTTGATAGACGATTGTTTTCTAACGCCATCATGGCCAACTAGGAATAACCACTCATATTAAAAAATACAATAGCATTTGTGCAACAAAAAAAGTTAAATTGCCAATATTCGAAAACCATGAATTTTCGAATAGACAACCTTGTACAAAGTCAACCTTATTTTGATGCTAAAAAAAAAAGCTATAAAACATGGTGCTTGCATTTTAAAAAAAATGACTTGACGTGTTTTTGAATTTAATTTTAGTCCTTTTTTTTGATCGCCCTGTATTAATATCATTATTTATTATCAATATATCGACATAGCCTAAAATAGGTCCCCTGTTACAAGAAACCTATTTCAATTAAATAATAAAGGCATTAGTATAGAAAAATTTTCATAATTTGTTTAGGCCTGAAAACGTCATTTTGACATAAAATTTAAAATAAGTCTAAAACAGTTAGACTTAGGTATAGGACATTATACACAAAATGGTCTAAAATTTTGGGCAAAATTAAAAATAGAATACATATAGGGTGTTCCATTTAAAATAAGCAGAAGACACTACTTCCAGTATAACCGGAAGTGTCACATTTCTTGAAAATATTTTAGCGGAATTGTCCATCGTATGATGCTAGTATACTACTCAAAATTTTCAAATTTTTCCCATGTGCAGTTTTTTTCTATAATCTATCGATGGCATTCCCGGTGGGACACCCTGTATAAATTTAGTCATTGCCGTTTATACAGGGTGTCCCACGTTGAATAACCGTCATCGATTTCTCGGAAACTAGACGTCTGATCAGTCTGAAAACTTCGTCACATGCTGATGTCTACAGGGCCAACCCAGCTAATATATCTTTAAGATGGGGGCACTTTCGGTTATACCGGAAGTAACTATCAACTTTGTTATTTAAATAGAACACCCTACTTATTCTTGCATTTTTAGATTCTACGATCAATTTTAAACATTTTGATGTATAATGTTCTATACCTAAGTCTAGCCGTTTCTGACTTATTCAAGATTGTATGTCAAAAATGATATTTGTAGGGCAATACAGAAGTATTAATTTTACCTATATGGGAAGTCGTATTATTTAATTTGAAGCGACTTCTTTGTAGAGGAAGAATTACTTTAACCGATTCTTTATGCCATTATGATAAATATTAATACAGGGTGGTCAAACAAGGAAGGTAAAAATTTTATTAAAAACTAGTCAAAAAATCGATTTTTTTTTGGAATAAAACGCCCTATTTTATAATCTTATTTCGTTTATCATAAAGAATAACAGTGACTTCATGTAAAGTAGTTTATTCAAAAATTTATAGTTTTTGAAATATTCGCAATTTACAATTTAATTGTTAAATTTTTTTTATTGGGATTATTTTTCAAACCATCACTCCTTTTTAATTTTCTTGAAGACTTCATAAATCAGGTTTTTTTATTCTCATTTTAAAACTTTTAGTTCAGGTTTTTTATTAATTAAAACATAGGGCTGATTCCTTCAGTTAATTAAAAGTTATTCCTTTTTTTAGGAAGTTTCTTAGGTTAAACATGATTGTTAGAAATAACAAATAATAATTAAAAACTTCTAACGACATTTAACATATGGGACTCGTAATAGTTACTATACTAAAGTATTTGTGAGTTTATTCATCATAGTCAGCCTTACAACTAAAATCTAAAAGTCTTGATGAACTTTAATGTTTGTATTAATTCCTTCTTATAGGAGACCAAGGAAAGAAATAAAACCTTTTCTGTTTCTATTATACGCAACGTTTCGAAAACTTATGTTTGAGAATATATGTTTCCTTCTTCAGGCGTTGTAGATGTCGAAAACGTTAGTCTTATTGTTAGCAATTCAATGTACATGGTCAATCTTAAAAAAACTACTTAATAAATAAATAAAAGAAAAAATAATAAAGTAATTAACATCACAAAATAAAATTATTTACAACATGAAATGTACAAACGTTTTATACAAACGGCCCAACGTAAAATTTACGTTAAGTTTCCGAAACTTTGCGTATAATAGAAACCGAAAAGGTGTTTTTATTTCTTTCCTTGGTCTCTTATAAAAAGGAATAAATCACTCAATCAATATAAACAGTCAGGAAAAATTTTATTTTGTCTTACTCCTTAATTTGATGTTTTTCTCTAACTCTTACTCAACTGTAATTTAAATTTCTACTCTGCCATTATTTGTTTTCTTTCAATTTCTTTACTTTGTTTATATTTTATTTACTTCACAAACTTGTTTTGCTGGTTATTTTATGATGTATTAAATATTGTCGATACTTCCAGTGTTTTATAGTTTGTTTTATGCTCATCGTACTTGTTAAGCTGTGACTTCACTTGCAATCCCTATCTTGTTAGAGTTGCTAAGTTTTTGATATGTCACTTTTTCCCAGTATTCTTCATTGTTTCTGTTAACATTCGCATTTGTTTCCATCCTACTCCAAACTTGGGATATTAGTCTTAGATTTTTACCATTTGTTATCATTTGGTTTTAGGTACACACTCCCTTAGTTACGCCTATAAAATAGTAGTCAAGTATTTACACGAAAATAGACGTTTTAGTTTCATTTACTGTTCACCTTTTCAAAAAATGTCTTCATTTTCTTAGTACGTAAGAATCAAATCAAAATGGTTTTGAAGTCATAGTCAATTAAATAACTATTCAAAGGACGTAATTGGACAAGATCTACATTAATTATGGGACGGGCCGTTTATAAATATTTTGGTGGGAAAAAGAAAATTTGACCAAGGTATAACTTAACTTTCTTTTATCGTCACTAAACGCAACACTTTTTTCACAGATTTTGTTTAGTTTGGATTTTAACTCTTAAATTTTTTTGATCGGAATAATTGTCAACAAACCAGTTTTTGGAGGAAAAAACATGTATTCGAAACCTATCCGAATCAGTCAAAGACACAATATATTAATAGACGCAGGACTGTTGTATGTACACTCTAATTTAAAAAAATTAAACAATAGGGTTTGATACATTAAATGAGGATATCCGCTTTCAGAATTAACTGACCAATTGAACAAAGAACATTTGTGAATATGTACTTTATTCTTTACTGATTCATTCAAAAACTCTAAAGGCTTTTCAGTGATTTTAATAACACTGTGAAAAATAAATTTAGTCAATACAACTTTTGGAACTATGTATTTTAATTAACTGAGAATGCTGTCCAATAAAATAATTACACTTTGAACATCCCAAAAGACTGCCACAATATTTTTTAGAAAGACCAAAAAACAAACCCAGAGAGCTTACTATGCACAACCATAAAACTTTTTACAAACTTAATAAGGGACAAATTAGAGGAACAGATTAAAAATAAGGATGAGCAACAAAGATTTCGAAAAAACAGGTCGACAACTAACGCAATATTCATCATTCGGCAACCGAAAAAAAAAGCGATAGAATATAACAAACCCCTCTAAGTGTGCTTCATCAATTTAACAAAGGCATTTGATAAAGTCCGACTTAATGACGTAATCGACATACTAAACGAATTACAGAAACCAACGGAAATAATAAGAATAATATACACACTCAATACCAATAACACAACTGTAATCAGAGCAAATAATCAGACAACTGGAGAAATATAAACCCCAGGAGACATTAGACAAAGCGACAGTCTCAGCCCACTCATATTAAATTTAGTCATGACCAACATATGTCGCTTCTTTACATCTAGGCCACAGACTACAAAACAAAATTGTGAATATAATATGCTATGCTGGTGACACGACTATCGTCGCACTCAACCGAAGATAACCTAAAGAGACAAGTACACCGTTTTTACCAAACAACCCAAAAATACAAGATGAATATGTCAATAGACAAGACAAAAATTATGACATTCTCCAAAGATCCTTCCGACACCAAATAGTTAACAACGACAGTATCATCCAACCAGTTATTCAGATCAAGTACCTAGTAGTGGACATATTATAAGCACACACAATCCAACTCAGGAACTAAAAGCACAAATAAACAAAGCTGCAGTAATATCCGGATGCCTTAGATATATGGTGGGGAACAACAAGTATAGACATATATTCGGTCGATATTGACGTAAGGGATAGAAACAAATGAAACAAAGAACATGACAAGAACGTCAAAAATAAAAAATTAAGAATGATAGTAAGAAAAACACGTATGTCCGTATTTATACTCGAGCAAGTACTTAAGTCTTAAATTCGTCTTAGCTAATTTTGGCTTTCGGTGGGATGAAAAGCATTTTTTATTCAAATTTGGGCATACTTTTTTGAAAATGAATTACGGTATTTTAGCAAAGTCCATATTAATGCTAGTTATTCTGTTAGACCAGCCGTAATTGAAATGGGGATTACTATCCCTGGCGATTGTTCCTTTAGGCCTATCCGGGAAGCCAAAGTCGTCAAAATTGACTTTTAAAACGTCATCGCAGGTTGTCTGCCGGTTTAAAACCTTAAGGTACAATTAAAGTTTTTGGGGATAATCTTGAATGATCCCACTCCGTAAAGTTTTTACATTAAAATTTCTAAATAAAAAAAATTATACAGGGTGTTTCATAATCAGTACAGAAAATGAAACTGGAGATTCCTTGCTAAATTTAAAGGGGTTTAACATAAAAAAAATTTCCTTAAAGCCTCCCTGAAGAGTTAGACAATCTGTAGCAATGCTAGGTAGCGTTAACGGAAATTTGTTCAAAAGAATAAGAGCCTGTATTCAAGAAAATGGTGCCCATTTTGAACACTCTCTGAAATAATATTGTTAATTTAAATTAAAAATGATAGTTAATAATAATATTGTTATTTATGTCAAACTTGCATACGCAACTTATTAATTAAAAAATTCTGCAAGTTCGCTTAATTTATTTTTGGTGAAAAAGTATTGAGTTTACGTGAAATTTTAAGAGACAAAAAGTTTTTAATTGAATTGGCCCTCCAAAATCTGAATTTTAAAATTGAAAAAAAATTAGTTAAAAAGTTCTGGTAAAAACTCTAAGGGGTAGTAAGACTCACCCCCTTGCAGAGAACAAGGGTGAATAAAATTATGAAATTATGGAGGCTTCTTGGTAGTAGTATTTGAATGTTTAGATTTCTTGTTTTTATTTCAAGTCATTTCAGAAAAAATCGATTAATGTGAATTTTTACACATCTTTAAGGGGCTGTAACTCTTCAGGGGAGGCTTTAAGGAAATTTTTTTATGTTAAACCCCCTTTAAATTTTGCAAGGAATCTCCAGTTTCATTTTCTGTACTGATTAATGAAACACCCTGTATATGTAAAAAGTAAACTAGAAAGAGAAGAAAAAATTCTGAATCGATTGATATTATTGACATAAGTTTCTGTAAAAGTTTAAACTAAAAAAAGAGCATTTACTTTATGTAAAAATGCTTGCCTAAGTA
Organism: Abscondita cerata; assembly: GCA_030710515.1. Classification (NCBI taxonomy): domain Eukaryota; kingdom Metazoa; phylum Arthropoda; class Insecta; order Coleoptera; family Lampyridae; genus Abscondita; species Abscondita cerata. The sequence continues at coordinate 322,945 of JALBCR010000192.1, forward strand.
CTCCTAATTACACATTTTGCACTGTTGCAAAACTAAAGAAGAAATTAAAAAATGTAAGAAGTAGACTCGAATGAAAAGAAAATTATGAATCGGTTGGTGTGATTGACATAATTTTACTTAAAAGTTTATACCAAAAAAAGAAGCACTTACGTTGTCGTAAGGGAATTTTCGGTTGAGAAAAATTTGCAGAAAGAAAATATTTGTAAATACCTTCAAGGATCAAAATGATACACAGATCAAAACGATATACGGATCATCTTGAACCAAGCATTAAAGTGCATAATGTTTGTTGTTTAAAAATTTAATGACAGACACTTATGGCGATTTCAAGTGTATTTCAATTTTAGTAGTTTTCCTAAACCTTAAAGTAAATGCTTTGCCAAGACGAACCAATTCACTACTGCACACGGTTTCGTCACCACACTATACAGTTTACACTGATCTTCTGGGACACCATACATAACACTTTCATCACAATATAATATTTGTATAATGCAGCATACGAATAAATAACTTCTCAAATTATTAATCTTCTACTACAGCCAACTTACCAACTTTTAGTGTTTTTCTATCATCCAGTTTAAAACTTACTTATATTATTTCTTTATTTCTGCCCACACTACTAGTTCTCTTTCACTTCTTATTCCCTTATTGTCATTCTTACATATGCAAACCCTTTTTATTTTTTTGTCGTGTTAGTTTATTTGCAGTTTGTATTTTACTTAGTTCATTGCAGCACTGTTAGAAATATTCAAACTTGAGTTATAAGAATAACTTTAGTGTTGCCTTGATTCGAATAAAAGTGTGTAAACCAGTGAACATAGTGAAAGCTGTATAATTACAACTCAGTTCAACTTTCTTCTTCTTCCTTAAAATTTATTTTTTACCTTATATGTACCTATGCTTAATCCACAGTAACAAAATCAAAAAAAAAAAATTGAAATAAAACCGAAACAAGGTTAACTTTGCAGGAGAAAGTATAAATTAACATCCGTTAGTGGAAACAATTGAGATTATTTACTATATTTAACAGACAAAGTTATACGTTTTTCAAAAGTTTGTGTTACCAATTATTAATCTTAATCTTACCAGTCACAACTGCTTTATAGAATAGATTTATAGATTTATAGAATGCAAATCCAATTTACTACAACTTTTGTTTAAATCAATTAATTAATAATAATCAGATAAGTAAAGTGCCTTTGTAACTTGTAAAAATGCCAATGACTTAACCTAGAAAAATATGTGCCTTGCGTAACCTGAAGGTTCCTATGAACCCACAATATTCATTCGGACAAAAAAGAAAAATCAATCTATCCTCTAGTATGTGGTTATGAGGGAACATTCTGGCTTTATAGTATTTGATGTACTAGTATAATGAGGTGTTTCTTGTGTAACTAACCACTCCTTAGTCAAAAAAATAACTCATTTAAATTAAAACTTATGGTTTGATTAATGTAATTGGGTTGAGAGTTTCCAAACCGGTAAACCATATTTTTATATAAGCTAAGACCAGACGAGAAAATGAAACAATCTATATATTGAAATATAGAAGGAAAATATGATTTATTTACTAATTGCTTACACAAAACAGCATTAGATGAAAAAAAAAATCAAAATAAAAGCGGCGAAAAAAATTTAGACACCTCAATAAAGCATTAAAAAAAGAGCACATTCAGAAATGATTAGCAACAAAGACATAAAAATCACAAAAAGGACAGAAAAATGTACGTATATAAGAGACAAAATTAAAAAACCAATAGCAAAATAAATTGTGGGATTAAAAGTATGGTAAAATAAATAGATTAATAGATAATTAGAAAACCGTTAAATCATTTGAAACAAATGCAATCGAGATAAAATTTGTGATTGAAGAAAAACACTATCAAGAATTACTAACAGAGAAAGAAAAGAATTCAGAAACTAAACCAAATCAGAGAACCTAGAACTACGAAAGAACAAAAGGTGACAATAAACTACATTATAAATGATTTAAAGTACATGAAGTATCATAGATTATCGGACCTTGAATAAATATCCATTAAGCTGATTCAAAACGTTCTCCATATGGTAGAAGAAGTTTTCGTTTGCCATGGAAGCAGATAGAGTAAACAAAAGTTATATAAATGGAAAATAAGGCCTGTAAAGACCGAAATATTTCCAGTTTTTTTTTAAATGATCAAATAATAATAATAATAACGAAAATGAAAAAGACAACCTTTTGTGACTGGATTATTTCGCAAAAAATTGATTTATAGAGCAATTTCTCCCTTCAGTATAGGCCGCCGTGTTTACACTAATGCGTCTGAATATGGATTCTTATACTAAACAGTTTTGGGGATTTTGGTTGTTTGGAGTTGCCAGTTCCGATAATTTGTCATCATTCTCTCGCAAAAATTATACGTTATTTCCGATTTACTGTCCGTTGCAAAAAAGTGTACATGGAAAATGGTCTCTAAAAATTGAACAATTAGACATATGCTTTGTAATATCAATTCCGGTGTAAGTACCTTTTTTTTACTTTCCTTTGTTAAAATATTTGTTCTTACGGGTCCTATTAATTGCAGGCACCTTTTGTTTGTCTTTGGCCTTTTGTTTGTGGGTTTTACCCTTGGCTTATTCTGCTGGTCATTGCAGACGTACTCTGTTTTAATTAGTCAATGGATATTTAATGATGCTAGCAAGGATAATAATCCGAAAATATAAACTTATTGAAATGGATTCAACCTACCTTCTTTAGGTCAAAGCCACCACTTAAGATAAGCCGTTTATCTAGTCCTCTGTGAGTAGCCAGCAACTGTTATCACCGAAGTCTATTTTGGCTTTTCCTTTTTCTTCGTTAGATACTCAAATCTTAAATTTAAATACGGGAGCTGTTATCTCTACCGATTAACTGTCGAACACTGAAGATTTCCTAGTTACATGAGCTAAGTTAATTTTGTTTATTCATGTCGTTCATAAATTTTGTGGCGTCCTATGTATATATACCGTGGTCGTAAGTTTAACAACGTACCTTTTTGGGCGCTTATAAATAACTTTGTAAACTCGAAAGATCTTTTAAATAGGTCCCCAATTAATTTTGTGTGCTTTGAACCTACATTTAATTAATCGACCAAGGTCTGGTCATAATTGTTGTTAAATATCTTTCAGGGATTCATCGGTGTTATCGACTGTCAAATAAGCTAACCTATTTGGGGCGTTTGTGCCTCGAATTTATATTCGTGTTTTAACTCGCTCTAGTGAATTATTATTTTATAACTATATGTGCTATTCATTCTAATTGATATTATCTATTGTCGTGTGTATGTGTGTCTATATGTGTGAATTGAATTCTAATCGCTATAACAATATACATATTTCTATTCACGTACGGTTTGTTTCTGTATCTACGGGTTCCTAGTGGCTCCAGATATTTCGTATACGTAATCCTAGGTGGCACTTTATAAACTTTTCGAACAGTGTAGAGGCCTTCATTTCGAACGATTTTCGATTAACCCACGACCACTTCCGACTAAAAAGAGCTGCCGGTAGGTTATCTAACACTGCTATATATTTATTTTAGTTTGTTTACAAATAAACCGTAAAACATTAAATGTACAAAAATTAGAAGAACAACACAAAAGCGAGATCTCTTATTAATATGTTATGACTTGTGGGAGCGCACAACTACTCTCGATTTATTTTACGAATTCCATGTACTCTGCATTTATATTGATTAGTCAACTCATGAATGTTAATGTAAGTGCTGAGGTCAATTATTGTTCATGTGTAGCATGCTGGATTTGCTAGTTATAAATAAACATTGATGAAAGCAAATACATAATTAACAACATGAATTAGTACAAATACTCATATCTGATGTCAGATATGAAAAAAACAAAAGAAATTTTTTTTACACAAATTTTAATACATCAACATTTGACATTGTACAAATAGTAACAATTTTAAAAATGTACACTACACTTACTTGCATTTCCTGTAATTTTAATAGAAATTAATAATTGATTAATTGGAATAGATCAGAAGAAGACAACAATTGTTAAATTTTATCATAATTTTTTAAAATTTTTTTTCTAATAATATATAATAATTTGTTATACATTATTGTTCTTATTTTATTCACATCAGGTTTATAATAAATGCCTCCCTGTAGAAAAATTTAAAGAGATAAAAAAATAGAGGGCGGAGATTTTGTCAGATGGAATAAGTTAAATTTTTAATAATGGGAAATATGAGATTATTTTTATTATAATTTACGAGATGTTGAGATTTGAGTAGACCGATAGTGAAGCCACGAGTAAGTAGTGAACCGGTAACGAGAATGGTTGTTTGATGAGTTTGAATATCACTTAACCCCTAGATTCCCAAAGTGGTCCAGGTGGACCCCAGGGGTCCACGGGAGCCCGATAGGGGTCTACGCTTGCGTGGAAAAAAATGGGGGTCCACAACTCGTTAACGGGGGTCTATAAAAATGTATTAGGTGACCCGACTTGACTTCTCCTATGAATAAGGGAGACAATAATATATATAGGCAGACAATATTATAAGAAGCTTGACTTCTCCTATGAATATAGGAAGACAATATTATAAGAAGCTCAGCAATTGTTTTTGTAAGAACTTGCATATTCCATATTCAGAAAGAGCGTGTCAAGACTCGCCGATGCCGCGCCGCCCGCCCGCCTAGTTAAAGTCGTGTCTGAACTTGCATGAACTTGTTGGATTTTTCTTTAATATAAATACGAATGCGAATGATAAACATTACTCAGTTGTTTCCGGAATTTCAAAAAGAAAGTGTACCTATATAAGTGTTCACCAGTGACGGAAGTAGTTTTCAGACTTTTGAAAATTAAAGTGAATTGATATTATTGTTTGCCAGTGTTGGAAAAGTAAGTACCTACCTATCTATTTGTTAGCAACTTGTATCTTAAAAGCCACTTCTATTATGTTTGTTAAATCATTTTAAGATTACTTAACAAACATTTTTTCATATTTACAGGTAAGTAATTGATACGAAACATGGCTGAATCTAAGAAGAAGTGTCGACAGTACAGTGTTGAATATTTGAAATTTGGTTTTCTTCCATCAAATACAGACAAGCGATTGCCCATGTGTCTTTTATGCAACAAAGTCTTGAGCAATGACTCTATGAAACCATCGAAGCTGGAAGATCATCTAAGAAGGTGTCATCCTGACAAAATAGGTAAGGATTTGAAATATTTCCAAACATTGAAGGAAAAGTATGAAAAGAGACCCACCGTGCATAGTATGTTCGCTTCAACGTCTGAAAGCAACGACGATGGCTTGCGGGCATCTTACAATATCTCATTACTTATAGCAAAATCTGGGAAACCGCATACCATTGGAGAGGAGTTAATTTTGCCTGCTGTTGAAGAGGTCTTAAAACTGTCCTGCACAAATCTTCATTTGACATACTTAAAAGAATTCCTTTGAGTAACAACACTGTACAAAGACGTATTGATGAAATGAGCTCTGATGTTGAAAGTTTCTTGTGTAATTATCTGCAAACAACTCATTTTCTATTCAACTGGACGAGTCAACTTTACCTGGCAATGAAGCATTATTATTGGCATATGTTCGATTTATCAAAGGCGAACAAATGTTTGAAGAGTTACTATTCGCGAAAACTTTGAAGACTGACACTAAAGGTGAATCAATTTTTAATGTTCTGAATGATTTTTACGGAAAAATCAATTGCATTCTAAACATTATTTCGGTGGCAACAGATGGAGCTCCTGCCATGGTCGGGCGATATCGTGGGTTTATAAGTCATCTTAAAAGGATTATACCAGAGGTAATTGCAATTCACTGTGTCATCCACCGACAACATCTAGTAGCGAAAAATTGAGTGATAGATTGCACCAAGCGCTTCAATTTGTGATTAATGCAGTTAACAAAATAAGAAGCAATGCATTAAATACGCGCTTATTTGCACAGTTGTGCGAAGAAAATGATGAGGACTTCCAACGATTGCTGCTACATACCGAAGTACGCTGGTTGTCGAAAGGTGCATGTCTATCAAGATTCTATTTGCTTTTCGACTCTGTTTTAGAGTTTCTGAACACTAAAGATCCTGTTTTAAAAGAAAACCTCATGAATTTCAAAGCAGACATTGCGTATTTGACAGATTTGTTCAAAAATTCAATGACCTCAACCTACAGTTACAAGGGGACAGCCTCAATTTGATAAAAACAAAGAGTGAAATTTCAGCTTTTCTTGGTAAACTGAAACTTATGAAGCAAAATATTGGTCGACGTGAATTTTCCCAGTTTCCAAATTTATCGCAGGTAGAATGCCTCGACGAAGATATTCAGACGTATGTTCAACATTTGATTGCCCTGTATGATGATTTTAAAATCAGATTTGAAGACATTCTGTCGATGGATATACCACCATGGATAATAAATCCATATGATGAAACTGAAGTGGAAAATGTGGTACTGCAAGAAGAGCTACTCGAGCTTAGCACTAATGAGGAGCTCAAAGTAGCATTCAAAAGAGGGTATCAATCATTTTGGCTGCAGGCACAAATACCTGAAAAATATCCAGGACTGTGGGGAATTGTGCAAAAATTTCTCATAGCGTTTCCTTCGTCATATCTTGTCGAACGCAGTTTTAGTGCCGTAACAAACTTGTTGACAAAAAAACGGAGCAGATTAAATATTACAGAGCGAGGAGATTTACGGTTATACTTAACTAAACTCAAGCCAAATATTGATAATTTGCTGTCAATTCACCAAGTACATCCCTCCCATTAAAATTATAACTTTTATCTCAGATTACAATGGTAATCTGAGATAAAAGTTAACATCAAAACTAATAATGATTATTATTATTTTAAAAACAGTTGCAATATAATCAAAAATCATTATTAGTTTTGATGTTAAATTTTGATTCTACTAAGACTGTTATAACAACATAATTAAAAGTGTAGTAATTTTTGTGTTTGAATAAATAGCTACAAAACAAGAAAATATTTATTTTTACTTTTACCACTCCGAAGTGGGAGATTATTGGTTTCTTGTACTGTGAGTCAATCTTAGAATACAAAAAGTAAAGTAGGAATCCAACTGTTGGATGAAGACGCTTTTTAGACTGGCTTTGAAACTTAGCTTGAATGACAATACTCACAGCATAATCAAAGCAATATAAATTCTCACCTTTTTTTCGAAAACTTTCAACTCATAGTTGATTGAAAAATAGCCACAACACAGATTTACATAGACTATACTTTTTTCGGGTTTTGGAAGTAAGTTAGTAAATGTAATAGCTGCAGGGGGTCCACCAGATCCAGCAAAATGTTTAAAGTGGTGTATGAGAAAAAAAAGTATGGGAACCTCTGACTTAACCATTCACCAAAGAGGTTGTTTGGTGTGTTTGAATATCATTTAACCATTCACCTCTGGTGCACAATTGACCGTCGCGGTTCCTTTAGGTGGGGTTATTAGATGCCCCCGATCCGATCATTGGGATGCCAATTAGGATGCGCGTTCGGGAAAGTCTTCACTTATTTCAGGTGGCACTAACCAGTTGTCAAAGAGTAAATTAATTTATATATTATTTAGAAAAGTCATATCAACCACAAACGAAAGTAAATCTGGATAAATACTACTAGCACTAATAAAATTCTCAACAATATGTAAAACAAATTATAATTTTACACTTTATTTTTAAAATTACCGATCTTTAGTACAGAAAGGTTTCAAAGCAAATTTATTAAATTTTGTTTGTTTTCGCAAAAAGCAGCGCGAGTAAAGTTCATTGACTACAACCCATAGCAATTTACCAATTTTAAGGGTATTGTGTAAAAATTGCCGAAATTGGTTCAACAGCAATTATTTCACAATATAAATTAATTTAGTTGTTTGTTACGAGATGAAATAGGTATCTTAATTAAATTGAAGTACTTAGTTAAAAGCAATAAACATTAAACTTGAGTATAGTAAAATAAACGTTAAGTTTTACGTGAATAATCAAACAAACGTGTTGGAGCTTTTCCAAATATTATCAAAAAATGTTAAAAGTTTCTATAAATCGATGCAACTAAAATGCTTGCAGCTGTCAAAATCACAATAAGCATCTAGCATCTACAGAAATAAATGAAATGAAAACATTTTATCACATCCAAATGTTTTCCCTTCAATATTTTCACAACCATTTCAAGCGATATTTTTTTTCTAGGATGCGCAATAAAGTTACTTATTGTTATAGGTTGACTAGAAACAAACTACTCAGAATAAGTTAAAAGAGTGAAATTGAAAAACCCACAGAGAAAATATAAACGAGCAGAATAAAGCGACAACCCTTTTGTTATAATCTAATTTTTGCGAGATGCGATTTCAACTCGCTCAATTAAAATGTAATCTTTATTAATTAAAGACAAAATCTAATTTCTACAAGTCAAGCAGTGTTCGCTTTAATATTTAATATCAACGTGTTTCACATCAATGCATAATGAATGCACACCCTCTCAGACTTCGATATTGGAAAACGTCGATCACTCCATTATGTTCTACAGCTAACTTCGATTAAATACGTGTATAATTTTTTAAAATTACGTAAAACGCGAGAAAAATAAAACGTTTTAGATTGTCGCCTATTTTGACAAATCTCTGTGAAAAATTTACGAGATCGGTAACAACTGAAAAGCCGCAAGCTTTTAAACCAATCTATTTACGAGGGAGATAAACATGAATTTTATAGTAAGATTGAAGCTGTAAACTAATATTGCCGCTTTTTATCTGTTGAATTAACAGGATTATTTAATACCAATCGTATGGTATCAGATTTTCGATTATCTTTGAAAAATAAAACCCTGCTGAAATAGTTAATCCACAAACATTTTAATTACTGAATGCAAATGGCGCGCAGTAAAATCGAAAACATGTATTGGTAAATAAAAAGAAAAAAGCGATAATAGACGTCGGTGTATTTTAATGCTAATGAAACTCATATACGTATAATGACGTTTTCTACCCTTTTGGTCTTTGAAGCTAGTTAGTTATTGTTTGTACCTAAATTATTAAAAATTTAAGATTGCGATTATGGGCTTATATCATATTAAATTAAAACTGACATCTTAATTTGGTACCCGTAGTTTGCGAGATTGATTATGAAACGACTGTTGATTATAAGAAAAATTAATAAGCAAACTGACACAAGCAGACTTTAATAAAATCGATTAAACGGTAGTAATGAAAAATTGATTTTCTATTTTTGGACGAATATGACATTTTTGTAATCGCATACTAAATATTTGGATTCAATATTACGCAATTATGTTACCGAAGTAGCAAAATATGACAAATTTCATTAAAAATTTAATTTTACAATTTATTTGCTTTAAAGAAATCTGCAATAAAATATATGAAAAAACATTAAAAACAATGCCTCCAAATTTGTAAGAATTTAAAAAAACATGATAAAGTGCACGCTACAGAAAACAAAAAGACAAAGAAAGAATGTGTAGAAAAAAAATAATAAAAATGAAACTTATCAATTTAAAGAATAATAATTAAACAGGTTACAATAAATACAAAACAGGGCTACAGGGTAAACCTAAAACGGCCTACAAAAATACATAATAAAAAATCAAAAAAAAACTAGAAAAAAAATTAAAAGATACAGATCCCTACTCACTCAGTCATTTCCATTAAGTAAAATATTTCTTATATACTTTTAAATTTATTTAATGAATTAGAAAATATGTCCACGTGGCTATTTCTATTGATATAATTAGAAGTGTTCAATCCAGAAATTAAGATGGAGTTTTTGTAGGCTTTAATAATTTTAAAAAGATCCAAAGACCTAGTTGCTGGTCTTCTAGGGACATGAAAATTGATTTCAGTTAGAAGTTCAGGGCAATCAATGTTATTGTTAACTAATTTAAATATAAATAGTATTACCCTAATCTGCCTACGCACAGCGAGACTGTCAATGCAGGCAGTTTCATTAAGCTCAGCAGTCGGGTAATTAAAAGGACAGGAAAAACCATTACTTTTATAATAATATCGCAAAATATTATTTTGCACAACTTCTAATTTAGAAATATCTTTTTTTTTATCAGCCAGCCAAATACTAGAGCAATACTCAAGCGTACTTCTAATTAGGGTTATATACAATAGCTTTAAAGAATTCGGATTAGAAAAGCCCCTAGTACATCTTTTAATAAAACCAGCTAATTTTCATGATTTTTTAATAATTGCCTCAATGTGCTACTTCTAGATCTTTAACACTTTTAAAATTATTTAAGTAATTTTAATTTATATGGTAGGTGTGAGGATTTCCATCTAGAGATTGACATTGCTAAAGTCTGTATACTATTGGCGCGGAGTAATAAATCATAATTGCTTGAAATAATTCTTTATTTTCTTGTAAAAGCGGTACTTCTACGGTTAAGTAAAAACCAATAAATTCTAACCAAAATACGATCATTGTGCCGCTCTTGCAGCATATCGACCCATCTAGGGTCTGAGAACAATAGTTTAATCTGTGTAAACACGTTGCCATCAGCCCAGGTACTGACGAAACGAGAATCATAGCCGTAGATGTGGGTATTATACCAAGATACAAAAATAATGGTATATAATACGTAAGAAGTAAAATTTGTAATGTGATCTACTATACAAATAAAATAAATAACATATAAATAATATATGACATAAATATAAAATAAAATAGTAATGCAGATATCGTCAGTACATTTATTACAATTACAATTAATTTGCGGGGACCGATTTTTAGGCATCAAAAAGTAAATTTGGCTCAATTATAAAATTATGTGGTTGTCATGGAAACTTATCAAAATGAATAGATAAAAGTAACAGGCATAAAAATGTTCATTTAAATAACAAGACATTAGTAGGTAAAATAGGTATATTTAAAAATAACTGACAATACTCACTCATGGTTACAATAAATGGTGTTTAGAGAGTAGAACACTGTTTGGCACATTACGCTTGGTCATTTAACTTTCTTCCTCGTCTGAAATTTCCATTTCGGAATCAGAATCGCTGTCTTGTGTGTTTACTGATATAATAATTGGCTCCAATGTTATCTCTACTAAATTATCCAGTTGCCAACATTTGTCTTCTTCCTTAACGACATGAGATACACAGTTCTTCCATCTTTCAGGTGTTACTTTGTTTAATGCATTTTCCAGAAGTTTTTCACGTCGTCGAGTTTAAAAGTGGTATTGTTACGAGCGACGTCACCTTTTACTTGAGCCCAAACCAACTCTATAGGATTCAGCTCACAATGGTAAGGTGGTAAACGCAGTACTTCAATGCCCCGATTCTTTGCCATTTCGTCAATAACATGACGTATATACTTATTCTTATGAACTTTAACAATATCCAATAATTCTCTTTTCACCATGTCATCCTCAAAAGTTATATTCTTAACAGATAACCAATCTATAATTTCTGCTTTCCTCCAAGCGCTGGTAGGTAAATTTTCGTATCTTCGTGAGTGGTAGCTGGCGTTGTCCATAACTATTATAGATCCTTGGGGTATCAAATCTAGCATCTGCTCAAAATATTCTTCAAACACATTAGCATTCATGTCTTCGTGGTAGTCAGTTTTCTTTGATTCGAATTCTAACAAACCACCATCTACAAAGCCATCTTCATTGCCAATATGAGTAATAATTAACCGTGTTCCTTTCCCAGAAGGCGGTCGAAATCCTGTCGATAGCCCTTCTATAAATCCTTGTCGAGCACTCGTAACGGTATTATCATGCCATGTTTTTTTACGGTATGTCCTGCATTGATCCAGGTTTCATCCAAATAGAATATACGCCTGCCTTCACGCCTATATTTTCTTATTTCCCGAAGATAATTTCTCCTCCATGTAATAATCTCTTGTTTTTCAATTAAAACGGATCTTCTATTTATCTTCTCCCAAGTAAACTTCAACTTGCGAAGAAGTTTCCACAGTGTTCTACGACTCATTTGGGGTAGATTTTCATCCTCATTTACTGCTAGTAAAATCTTATCGATTGTAGGAATCTCTTTCCGTAAGTAGAACGAGTGAACCTTTCTACGGACAGAATTCCTCATTGCATCATCTAATTCCATCGGGCGCCGACCAGGAGATGGAAGTGGGTGAAGCACTTGTCCCAATTTTTTCTTTCCCTCACTAGTTTATAAATGGTGGATTTTGATATTCCCGTCATTGCAGAACATAATCCTACAATATCATCGACACTTTTTGCAGGGTGTTGACATCGAACAGCGTCATGCACATTTAAAATTATAATTTTTCATTAGCAGATAACGCACCACTTTTAACACGTTTTGCTGGTGAAAAGTTTTCCATTTCAAAATTATTTGCACTAACACACAAACAAACAAACAAGCCGATTCATTGCTAATAACAAACTAAACATATTTTTCATTTAGAAAGTATACGAAGCCCTTCGGTCAAACAACTAATTATCTGTAATCTTTCGCAGAAATTACAACCCGTCTGCCGTAATGACTGCGCTAACGACCCCACTTTACCTGATGATAGATAATCCAACACACATTTTGACGCTAAAGAATAATTGTTTTAAAATTACTTTATTTAGCTATATCGATTCTTAATTGTAATAATAAGAAACAAACCACATAATAGTAAATTTTTTTTGAAATATTCCACAGTTTAATAAGATACAAATAGATTCATAACTTTTGTAAAACTCAGTATACGTACCTATATAAAATTAAAATTTAAAATAGACAAATTGAGAAACGACACATTTGTCATTTATCGATTTTAGAGTTTAATTTTATATTCAAATACTGTGTTTTACAAAAGTTTTGTATCTATTTATATCTTATTAAATGGTGGAATATTGCTGAATTAAATTATTTACTATGAAAAATAGATTCCACAAAGTAAGGATTGAAACAATAAAAGAAACCACATAATAATTCATATCAAGGTAGATTTTACTATTATAATATATTTACCTACTATTTACGCCACTGCAATACGGGAGATTCGATAATTCTGACAGGTTTATTACTCAGCGCCAATAGTATACTGAGTATATACATTTCTTCACATTGAGAAGCAATTTATTATTATTGCACCATTTATTTAATTTGTTTAAATCATCTTGTAATGCATTAACGTCTTCATTGGATGGTATCACTCTATATATTTTAAGGTCGTCAGCATAAATCAGGCAAGACGAATCAAATATATTATGCACATCATTTGAAAAATGACGTAAAAATTGGTCCCAACTTAGAACCTTGCTGAATACCTGATAATGGATTTAGAAAGCGAACACTAAAGATGCGATTTTGAACATAAGAACAACATAAGGACGAGGTTAATTTATCCGAACCTAATTTAAATAATTTGCCTAAAAGTATATCAGTAAATGAAATCTCCTGTCTTCATTGATTACAGTTTGTTCCACCATATGATGGGCCTTCCTATAGGAGTATTTTTAAAACTCCATGAACTAATTACGTGCCAACGTTTCGGTCAAAAGACGTCTAACCAACAATCTCTTTTTTGCCTTGATAAAGGTCAGACGTCTTTTGACCGAAACATTGGCACGCAATTAGTACATGGAGTTTTAATAGTCCACTCCAAAAAATACTCCTATAAGAAGGCCCATCATATGGTGGAACAAACTGTAATAAAAGTATATCATGATCCACACGTCAAAGGCTTTTAAAAAGGCTGTATATATAACATCCAATCTGCCACTCATATCCAACGTTTTATGTACATGATTAGAAAAAACTAAGAGATTAGTCTCAATACTTCTATTTGGAAGAAAACCATGTTTAAGTGAGCTTAATACATTTTTAACACTATTAAATAATAATTTATATATTATATTTTCAAAAACCTTTGTCGGGCTATTCAGAATAGATACAGGTCGATAATTTGTTATATTTGATTTATCCCCAGATTTATATAGAGGAACAATTTTTGCCGGTTTCTAGCGACTTGGGAAAATGCGATTACACAAACTTAGGTTAATAATATGTTGCAAAGGCAAATGCAAAACATTTTTCAGTTGTTTAAGTAAATAGGTTGGAATGCCTTTTGGTCCACTACTTATTTTATTTTTTAAATCATTAAAACCAACCAAAACAGTGTCAGCAAAAACAAAGCCAAAATTAAAACAATTATTATTATTTAGATTGTCATTATCACTCATTATTACTCTGGTTTTACATTGCTATGGACGGAATTAAAATAATCTGCAAATACATTATCTACTATATTTAATATCATTATAAAACATTTGGTCTAAAATTCTTGTTTTTGACCTAAGTAACTTTGAGTAAAACCAAAACTTGTTTACTTCATTGCCTATTCACCTATCAACCTTTTTAATAAAAATTGAGTACGTCTCATTAATTTTGGTTTTTAAAATATTTCTCAAGTCTCTGAACCTATCCCTGAAATATATAGAGTATTTACTTTTTTTTTACAATTTTTTTTATCAGTTCCAATATTTTTGTATTAAACTAAACTGGGTAATTACTATAAGATTTAATTTTTTGCCTTAGGTATACAGATATCGAAACCTTTATATATATTAGAATAGAAAATGTCAACTGCTGTATTAACATCCAGACATTCATATAAATAAGACCAATTTAACTGATTTAAAATATTTCCCAAACGTTCTAAATTTACTTTATTAAATTGATAATAATAAAATTAAAAGCTTGATTTTCAAGCTTAGCAGTTAAACATGGATTATATGGTAAAGTTAACATTACATTAAGAGCAGGGTGATAGTTATCTTTATTTGTTAAAGGCAAAAATTCTTTTACTGACGTTTGAGTTTTCAATACTTGTTAATACTAAATCTAAAGTTTTGTTTTGATAATTAAGTATATTTATTCACAGAAGAAAGATTGTATAATGACATAAAATTTATAATACTCAGAAAATTGCAGTTCTCCAAGTTATTGCTTGCTATATTATTAATACTACAAAAGTAATAGTGATAAAAATTAAGAATATTGAAGTCTCCAGTTATAATTACATGATCACTAAGCTTGTTATTAGCAAATAATTCTTCAAATAAAAAAAAAATCCATATATACAGAGTTTTTACAATTAGGTCTAATATAAACAGAGCATATGACGAAGATACTTCCTTTAAAATTAATACTGCAGATAATACTAATCACTAGTAGAGTAGATACTAAGTAATTTCGGCCTGAGATAAGAGTTAATAGCCAACAGAACTCCACCTTCTCTTCCAGAGCCCTCACCTGGCCTATCAGCACAGCACAGAGTGTAACTTGAGTCAAACAGCTTGTTATCGAATGTGCCATCATACAACCAAGTTTCACTTAGAGCTACACCATCGTAATCATTTGCAGTAACAGAATTCTTTAGTTTTTGATTTTAGACCACAAACAGTTTGATAATAAATTGTTAAATTATCACTGAATATAAATAAAGAAAGAATATTATATAGATATTGCTTAAAAATTTTGTTCAAATCTTGTTCACATTTTACTATTTCAATTTTGGAATTAGCAGTCTGTCTAAGCAAAATTTTGCCTCCACTGACCCCAAGAGTGATCCCTTTTAAATTTTCTTGCTTTAGATAGTAGTATTTGTCTTGTTTGTGTGAGTGAATCATTAATGTAAATTGGTGTACTAGCAATTAATCCAAGATGAGATGTAGTCAAGTCTCTTTTAGTTTTCTTCTTTGACATATATAAAGCTTTATCAGAACGTCTTATAAATTTAACTACTACCATGCTTCCTTGTTCATGCTGTTTACTTTTAATTTTAAAAGTATTGTCTACATTTGTTCATTAATATCAAATCCAATAGCTGTAGAAAGTTTTGGCAATGCTGGAAAAATTTGCTCACCTTCCTGAATAGGTAGGCCATGAATCTCAATATAGTTTAACATCGATTCTTGATTTACTGAGTCCAACTCATTTTTTAATTCAATAACTTGAGATTTAAGAGACTTATTTTCACCCAAAATTGAATCAATTATTTCTTGTTGTTTCTGAATCAATTTGTTTTGATTTTGTTGAACAACTTACTATGCTCAACTACTCTATCATTGCAGAAATTAATTGATTTATTAATTTCTTGTTCCAATTTATTATGAGATTTATTAAGTTTCTTAATCTCACCTTTTAAATCATGAATTTGAGTTTTGAAAAAATTTTTAATTTCCTCCATTTTGTTTGGATCTTCAACAAAACTTGAATCAGTCCTGCATAATCAGTTATTTGTAAACACTTTCAGTAAAATAAAAAATTACATTTATTACACTCTATTTTTTCTTTATTTGAACAATGATCTGGCAACACCTTGTTGCTCCTTCAACAAGCATGTTAATCAATTCCCTCTAATAATCGGAAATAAGCAAATTTTACGTCTTTGTTGATAAAAGTATCGTTTACCTCAAAAAAACCCTACTTTTGGTTTTGCATTAAACTTAGGAAAGCAAAATCGAGAAAACATGTGATCACAGTCATGTACTCTTAAACACGCACCGAAAGAAGAGTCAGAAATGGCAGACTTAGACATGTCTTTGATTGAAGAAAGCTGAAATAAGCAAATCAAAAATCAAATCAATGCTGATTTGTTTCTTTGATTGTAAAAGTGCCGTTTACCAATGAAAAAGGTTTTTTAGGAGTGCGGGGAACATCCAAATAAATGTGAAAATCTCTATCGGTTAAAAATTTTTAGAGCTGCCACCAAAACCAGAAAATAAAATAAATAATTATAATAATAAAAATTTGGACTCATTCTTCAACGATATATTACCACCTATACCACAAGTGGTAATAGCCTTGAAGAGAATTTTAAAACGATTTATCAGGAAAACAAATGGAACATGGACAAGATCTAATCTTAATTAAGTAATCACTTTTGCAAATCATTTATCCAAAGTTTTCATTATCTTAGCAGCTCATGGAAATAACAAAATAGAAGCAAAACATCCTGTGTCAAATGGCACTCCCGCCTAAGTTGTATTTGAAAATCCAGTTTTAGGTGCGAGGTCATGGTTCAATAACTGGAGAAATACTAAAAATGCTCCCCAAGAAAACTATATTTTACTACTAACCATGATTTTCAACCGGTCTCTCATATTACTCAATCAACATATCAAACGCACAGAATAGTAAACAAAACCTCATGTTCTCTAGAAAATAGAATTGTTGCTCTACTGTGTTTCTGGGTGTGTCCCAAGCTTTTGACAAGGTTTGGCGCTCAGGGCTGCTATATCCCAGCCGTAGTTTTTTTTCTTTAAGGCTGTTCTATCACTCGGGACAATTTCAGATTTCTAGTAGGCGGTTCACTATTTTTATTTCGTGTTACATAAATAGCTATTTGTTGCTTTTTCTGTTTCTAAAACTGTTTAAAATGCACGTAATGTACAAACAAAATTGACATCAACAATGCAACAATATATTATTTATCTATTAATATTAATCGGCTTCCAAGCCTGGCCTGTTGCGCTCAGAAAATACATTTCACAATTTTCCAAGAGTTTTCAGTATTTATTGTTTACTTAATGTTAATTTTTCTCATTGATTTTTAAGTAAAAATTTAAAAAAAAAGTAGGGTTGTCAGAAAATTATTATTTATGTCGCGCAGGAGTCGAAATTTGGGGTTATAAGGAAATCCATTTTTCTATTATTTTAAGTTTTAATTAAATTAAATACAACGAAGATGAAAATAAAAAAAAATAGCTCCTGCACGACATAAATAATAATGTTAGCTATATGTTTGTGCAAAATCAGGAAAACGCTTCTAAAAATAAGCGAGATAAATTTACATAAACTTTATAGCTCCCTGAGAGAACAGCCTTAATAATTGTTTTCATTTGAACTTTTACTATTTGGGCACCATAATAATTAGTTTTTAAAGAAACATTCATATTCTTTGAAAAGCAAAGGCGTGACCGTATGGTCACGCTAGGCCACAAAAGACAGAAACTTGGAATATGTTTTATTGAACAAAATAATTGATTAGTTTGTGGAAAATTTTGAAGCATTCAATGCACAGTCCCACATTGCATTTAGAGTTCTGAACACTTTTGCAGACCATTTATCCAAAATTTTCATTATCTTAGCAACGGCAACCAATGGAAATAACAAAATAAAAACAAGAGTTGTATTTGAGATTCCAATTTTAGGTTAGAGGTCATGTATCAATAACTGGAAAAATACTAAAAATGCTGCCCAAGAAAACCATATTTTACTACTAACCATAATTTTCAACCGGTCTCTCATATTACTCAATCACTTAGAAATAAGCACATATATTAATCATACCCAAATCCGGCAAAAAACCCGAAAGTGTGACTTCGTATTGGCCAACAAGCTTTTTGCTCATAATGGCAAATTATTTGGGAAACTGTTTCTTAAAAGATTTTGCCAAGATACATATACATTTCGCCACCTACCACAACACCAGTTTAGATTTAGAAAAAGCATTCAACATTACATCAATAACAAACGCACAAAATGGTAAACAAGACCTCATCTTTTCTAGCAAAAAGAATTGTTGCTCTAATCTGTTTCTGGGCGTGTCCCACACTTTGACAAGGTTTGGTACACAAAGCTGTTAAATCCCATTAAGGATATAGTATTTTTTTGTAAATAAATGTTTTCACTTAAAGAAACGGTAATAATACTGAATTTCTCGACCGAACCATACGTTGGTGGAATTTCTGGGATTTTTGTATATAAGTAACCCAAGCGTTGTGTATTTCTACATTGATGAACCATGTTAAAATTGACCAATACCATTTCTTCAAACGAATACTTATTATATATCTGGCAATGTCTTCATCCATCAGATCCGTCCCACCCATATATTTGGTGTACATTCCTATAAGATTTGGTCTTAGTACCTGAATGATTTTTTTTCGGTTGTAGAGTACCGTTTTACTGACAATATTACGTGATACTCCATAAGTTGTAGAGGCCACCGTAACTGGAGCATTGTCATTGCACCTAACCAACAAAATTCCTTCCTGCCTTGATAAATTTGACTCATATTCACCACGTGACTTTTTGGTAAAGGACTAGAAGCATTCTTTTTGTACTCTATTTTCCCTCATAGTTCTTGTTATTCTATATCCACGCACCTTCATTGCCGTCAATAATGTCATGCTTGTGAACAAATTATCCACAAATATTTAATATAGAAAATTTCTTTGTGATAACTTATTTAGCACTGACCCAAGGGGTGAGAAGGTTTACCAAAACGACTGTCACATTCATTTTCCGTAGTGGTACTACTTCTGTATACATTGAAATCTACTAGGTAGCCATTCTTTGTGTTCAAACACCATACCTTATAACCGAATTTAATGGGCTTCCCACAAATGAATTGTTTGCATCCATGTCTGCCGAAATATTTGATCATGGACTCATCATAATTTATATGCTCCGTACGATCGGAGAATCTACGATAGTTTTTTTGCAATAGTTCTATTAGTGGTCGGAGTTTCCACAGTTTGTCCCCATGTTGCGGTCTTGTATTATCCGCAGTATGTAAGTACTTCATGATTTGAATGAATCGGTCTTGACGCATTGATTGTTTTATTAGTGTATTTCCCATATCATATCCCAGTAACTTTTTGAGCCTGCAAAATATTCTAGCCGCTAACTAGTATTGCTATGAAACATTTCAGTTCATCCATCGTAATTTTAGAATCTTGGAAATTCTGTCACAGTGCGTACTTCCAAGTTTCATTCTGCAAGACCGTAAAAACTTAATTGCCAAAAAATTTCTCAAAATTTTGAAATTCTGAAATTCAGAATAACTACGTTGGGGGAAATGTGCTGTCTTTGTTAGATCGCCATCAGTCCAAATACGTTGCAAATTGGGCTCTGGGCTCAGTATTATCTGGAGCGAAGTCTTGACTGGAATATTGTCGATATCGTTTGAACTAACTCGACAGTTATTTAAAAATATAATTTCTACAAAGGCTGATAATTGCCGACCAGACCAATTTTTTACCAAACCTCCATCATCTTCATCAGCCGAATTCTTCTTGAAGCTAAAATCCTGGTCTGGAAGAGAATCAATTATTCCAATCAGGTACTGTCGTAACTAAAAAAGTTATTACCAAGCAGCTATTACAATTTGCTCATTAATTCATATCTAACGTACCGCTATAATTCCGTCAATTGTGATAAAGAACTATCTCAATATTACCCCATCAAATCGGCTGATATCTTTGGTGACGACACAACAATACTACCTACTCATTAAAATGCGGATACTGCAACTTCCAACCACCATCATTACCTGAATATAATTAGCACATGGTTAGATAAGTAGTGAATAAAAGTTAATCAATCAAAATCAGTCCAAGTAACATTCACTACAAAAACTAGTGTCGGCCCACCAGTTAACATTAAAAATACTCCAGTACTGGTAAAAACCGACACGTAAAATACTTGATCAGCTATTCATGTGGAACACTGCTTTAAAGGATTTGGATCGAAAATTTACTCCAACGAAGAATACAACTGAACTCCTCTCAATTTAAAGAGAGTGGACTATACAAAAAAAGTATTAAAGAACAATGTGATAGCTAACAAAAAAACACCAAAAACTGCACCAAAAAGTTTTTGGTGTCTTTCTGTTGGTTAAATAGACGCTGCAGTTGGTGTTTCTTTCCTTTGAATGAGATAGCTACTACTTACAGGAGGTTGTGAATAGAAAAGTGATATGTTTGTGATATATTGAATTATCTGGAGTCTAAAATTATGATTTTACAAGTATCTTTATCAAAATAGATCATTAATTATTAATCCATGAGCTTCATTAATAAGGTTTTTATAACAAATTCATGGTGTAGGTCAGGGGTTCCAATTTAGGTCCGTTGCTGTTTATTTCATATAATAATGTTGTAATTTTCATTATAAAGTGTAAGGTACTAATATATGCCAATCATGTACAGCATTATTCAAAAATCTATTCTGTAAGTAATGTTTATTATTAATAATAACAATAATTAAAAGTAAAACAGTTGCACATCTAGTTTCGCCTCGTGCTATCGTAGTACGTTTAGAATATAATTTAGCAACTTAGTTGATAGTCACTTAGTTGTTAATAATAATCAAGGAATCGACTTTTCTTACATCTTATACAAGTTATATTGAATGCATTGCAAAGTAATGCGAGTAATGACTTTGTATTAGATTAAGTTCAGTGTGAGAACTAATCATTTTGCAGAAAATGCAAAATGATGAGTTAGGCATAAGTATAATGTACAATCTTGTAAAACGTAGAAGTTAGTTATCATTGTCACCTTGTACGAACAACATTATTGTAATAAAGCATTAAATAAGAAATATCATATTTCTTTTTAAAAAGCAATATTTCGATAACCGAAATATAATTTACATCTATCGACTAAGTTGCTTTACTGCAGTGAAATTCCTACACAACTCGGTGAAATATTTTAGAATCCTATTAGGTACATAAAACTTTATCCTACATTATTTTAGTAGTATAAAAATTATACATTAATTTTTCTAAGTTTGATACACACAGTGACATATTTCATAAGCAAAGTAGATGTAATAGTAGTTTATTTTTTTTTTACTAATAACAAAAAGAAAATTTTTTGTCACTAAGTTACGAAAAGCCAGTTTGTCTTGAAAACTGAAAACTGTAAATTTTCAGTTTCTATGTTCACTAATTTTGAAAGCTTTGTAATTTAAATGTTTAAATGACGTTTAGGAATGCCGGTAAAGAAGAACATTTTATTCTTAATTCTTGTAAGCTACCCTAGAGGTCGCGACCAGTTTACGTTCGTAAATTTAAATTTTTTAATTAATTTGTTGTTATTTTGGAGGTATTAATTTAATTGTTTGTTTTTCTAAACTCATTAGTACTATTATTTTAAGATTTTTTTTTGTATGTATTAAAATTAAAATAAATTAAGTAATTAAAAATTAAATTTATTTTGACTTAGTATTACAAGAAATACATCACCCCCGAAATGTATAACGCCCAGATGCGTATGAATTTCCCATAGTATATAAAAACTTTTAAAAAATCTATTTTAAATTATCGGTTTGTTCCGTCGTGTGGCGACATTATTTCGCGATTATTCAATCAATGACGAAACCGGAAAGCCAATGCATAACGCCATCTGTTGGTGACTGAAGAAAACACTAACACGTATATAGAATCTACTGCTTGTATCTATGTGTAATTTACTTTACAATGAATTTTTATTATCAATTTAAACCCGACTTATATCAATTAAAAACTGTGAAAGTTTACTCATAACATAATTCCATAAAGAGAAATAATCGCCATGCTAACGAAATAATCGTAGTTTATTCAATGTAAGTAAAATCAGAAACGTATATGAAAAGAAAATCGTAAAATTGCAAAATAAAGAACCTGCAAGAAAACGTAATCCAATACTTGTAATAGATAAAAAATCAACAAATTAATAATAAAACGCAGCCGACAATAAAAATTTTAGTGCGAAGTATAGAAAACAAAAAGATTTAAACCAGTTTGAACACCTTCTAAGAATGAGTAAAGTCACATCGCAAAATTTATTGAGGGAAACACAATAGGTGGTCTTATCCCCATGGAATCGTAAAATGAAACAAGAAACGAAAACGTGGATAAAAAAATTGGGTCCTAACTAAAACGTTGACTGTAAAAAAATACAAAGCTCGAGTGTAATTATGTTTGAAACTTTTGGCTTGCAGACTTGAAAATTTTTGTGACAAAAATATATAACAGTAGATTTAGTTGTAGACATATTAATGCCAAACACTACTTTGTTTTTGTAGAATTTGGGAAATGTACTTATTGAAAACTTAAGTTACAATATTCATGATGCCATTAAAGGGGATTATTGTATTCCTGTTTTGTCGCGTGAATTTTTCAGGTTTCCTATTAATAAAGGTTAGACAATTGAGTGGAATAAGTCACACATAAATAAAAAATGTTTACTGCCTGAATTATGTACAGTGCTTTTTCTACGCTCACAAATAAACAAATCTTTCAGGTATAAGTAAGTTTAGATTTAATTTGTCAAAAAGTTTTCTTGTGTTTGTAAAGCAGTTATAAAAACTGCTTTACTCTCAGTCAATTCTTAAAAAATAGTTGATACATTTTTATTCTTTGTTTCTATTAAGAACGTTTTGACATTTTAAAAGTACCCTCCTTTAAAGTACGAATACTTTTGTATGTCAAACAAAAATTCTTGTTCACGTACACGGTGAAGAACTTACTCGCGGAATAAAAATAACTAAATCTAATAGTCGCGAAAATTATTTTGATCAGTTCACAGATACTTGTACCTAACTAGAAACCAGTTTTATTTGCGAAACTGTATTTATTTTACTTTATTTCGTCAACATTACAGTTTTGTTTAATTTCCATTTGGCTATATATCTAATTCAATAATTGGAATTGTTGTGAATTTCAGGTACCACCCTAGATTATAATAGATTTATCTTTGGTTGACACTGCATTGAATCCATGCTGATTATTGTACTCCTTTTCAGTGAGTCAATTTTCCCGATAAATCTCAGAGTTTAGCTGGAATTCAATAGAGTGATTTCCTCGAAGATTAAGAATTAATGCCCACAAAACTTCTCCATCTTTTTGAAGAGTGTGGCGTCAATCCGTGAGAAGATGAGCAAGGATTTCATCCGCCGAGTGACAGAATCTGTACTCCGTCTTCTTATTTACATCTAACCTAGTACGATGTTTGCTAAGTGAGCGGTGGCTTGTGATAAATCACATAAGAATTCTAAAGTTATTCCTATAGACTCTTTTTCGGTAAAATTTTGATCGCTTTGGACTTAGGGGAATATTCCAAAACTTCTTCCTCTCTCTTCTTTTCTCGATTCGAAACGCTTCTTGTGTTATGTTCCGGTTTAGTAAAGAGGGTAGTCGCCGCCATTTTAGTGAAGTGATTAGCTTGCTCATTGCCTCGAGTGTTTTTAGTTTTAATTTGCATATTTTTACCAGCTTAGAGTTAGTACATCCTAAATCGCCATATTTCTGACAACAATATTTCGTATCTTCTGGTATTTATGTACCTATTTTTTTTACTTTTTCTATTTTATTTAAAAAGATTGGTATATATTCATTGTTAATGAGTTAAGTAAAAATTTCCATTATAGTATGTTTAAATAGTGAACCTGACTGCATTTAAGCTTATTTTATAGCTCATGGAAATGGTACATTTTGCCCTTCATCAAATGAGGTAGTTCTGATTTTTTTATAATTGTATGGCGTTATGATAACAAATTTCAGTTTTTCACCTCAAAAATCCTCCTCCAGATAATTCTCAAATATTAAAAAATTCTAAAATTTTTATACTCCTTTCAATTTTTGTTAATTTTTACTAAAAATAATTGGTATCACGGCAAATCCCACCATACAGCTGTGGTGCCATTTAATGTAATGGATATATTGTCTTGGATCTAGTACCAGAATCTTGAGGAGTTGTATAGGACACAGTTACTGATAAAATGATTAACACCAAATATTTTGAAACCCCTTAGCGGGATACTTTTTTCAAAAATATAACTGTGTGTGAATTGTGTGACCTAACCTCAATCTATTCTACTACTAGTCTTTTCTTTTCATTGGTAGTGATGGGTTTGGTAATAATGTGGGTTTTATTCATCTTAAGAACCTTGTGCTCTGGGACTATATACTATTTCAGTTCCAGCTCCTGTTTTTGATGCGTCCATAAATATGTTTGTGGTTATTGTATCTCGATATGAGTTCTATGTACGCCTGATGAAGTATCATTGGGTGAGTTGAAAACTTGTTGTAAGAGATCAGATAGGTGTCCACGTAGAAAAGGCTGGGAACCCGTGGTGCTGGCTAGATGGAGTAATATGTTGTATTACCGGGTTGTAGGTTTAATATTATACTTAGTTTATATCGAACGTTAAGGTATCAGTAAAATATAATAAATATATTTTGCGGCCTGTTTGTGAACCAGTGTAGTTATGAATTGGTTTAACGGCCGTCATTGATTAGAAATTCTTTCTAACCTTTCGTCAAAGCAAGTGGTCAGTTTCTTCAAAAGTCCTTCCGTCTCCAATGTTGGATGTAGACCGATGAGACCTCCAGTGATCATTTGCTTTAATGAGGTTTTAAATTTCTATTTTTTTCTCTTCATCTCCAGTTGCCTATTTTTTTTGTTTTGAATTCGTTTGCAAACTTCTTCGTGAATTTGATTATTTAATTTTTTTTGTTTTTTTGTTGTTTGGAAAAGTTGCAGGTATCTCCTGCTTTTCTTTTGATTTTTATCCCATTAATTGGATGCTAAAATTGTTTCTTTTTTAAAGCTTGATGTTCTTATAAAAATGCTTATGGTTTTGTTAAAGAAACTTCTATTTTGTACTTTGGTAAGATTAGTGCTGACAAAATTGCTCTCTTTTTGGTCTCTTCAGGTGTTTTTGCTTTTGTAGATGTCGATAAATGCTCGTCCCCTTAGTTACGGCATTTGGAATTTGATGTCACTGTCTTGAGACAATCTCGAGATGGATAGTTGTGGTCAAATATCATCCATTTAAAGTCTCCGTGGCAGTTGTTTTGCACGTGACAAAACATCTAGTATCTGTAACATTGTGCAATAACAGATTAGATATCTTTGTAGTTGGATACCCTTGTGTATTTAGATCGTCCTGGACCTTGTTTAAGGAAATTTCCTGCATGATTTTTCTCCGACCAAATTTCGTACCTTAGAATTATATTTTCCCATGTTGTATTTACATTGGTGCAAAAGGGACAGCGCTTGCATGGCACCGGTCAAAGTCGTTTTTTCGTAAGGTTTTGTGTAGGTGTTCTTGAAGATTGGATTCTAAGTCTGGTTAAACCTGACGGTTTTTTTCTTTTCTATTGAAATTTTCTGGATGTTTATAGATCTCGTTGGCTTCCCTAATTAATTTGTTATGATAACCGTTAGTTGCTGCTAGCAACTTCGAGCCTTCAAAGAGTATCTTGTGATACCCATTGCTAAGCGTGTGTTTGACTACCGCTGACTTTTTGGTGTCCCAGACGACAGTTTGTTCGATATTCTTTAAACGTAATTTATCGATCTTTCGCCTTTTGTTGATATAACGTTAGTCGGTGCTAGTAACTTGAAGCTTTAAAATATTATCTGGTGATCAGCATTGCTAAGCGCATGTTCGGCTACCACTCACTGTTTGGTGTGTCCAGGACGACAGTTTCCTCGATGTTCTTTAAGCTTAGTTATCATAATTCTCTTAGTGGGTCATATGTGTACTTTGCTACAAGAACATGATATAGGGTAAGCTAGGGCTCCTAAAAGAGAGTCTTTATCTCATAAACTCAAAATAAAAATAAAAAACTTTTAAACGAGTTAGAAATATTTCTGGTATTTAGGAACCTAAATATCCTGTTGGAAACCGCGCTTTCTCCTGAATAATAATCACTAACAATATAGCTTAATATCAAACACAATTCGAAGTTATACTGGGTATGTTATTACTAAGGCATTTGTATAAATGTAAATATATACAAAATGTTTAGTACCGTACTCCTTTCTATTGAAAAGTTGCACGTTTTAAATTTTTTTATATATACAAAGTGTTTAGTATTTGCTAGGTAGCATAAAGTTACAATTTCTTAAATAATACAAATAATCAAAAGAAAAACCAACATAGACGAGACTGGCAAAGAACATTTATTAAATAAATGAAAGGTAGAGGGGGGAATTATTTGGGGAAAAAAATTTTTTAATTATTTTAATTTTAAAATTTTTTATTTTAATTAAATAAAAAATTTTGTGTTGTTATTTTTTAAAATTTTTTTTAAAAAAAATTTTTTTTTTTTTTTATTTTTTTTTTTTATTTTTTTTTTTTATTTTTTTTTTTTTTTTTTTTTTGTATGGTTTTATTTCCTCCTGTACGATTTCAGTAATTAATTTGTTCTTCTTTGAGGAGGGGCACCAAAAAACCAATATGTCGTTTTTGCAGGCAACGTTTCGTGCAGCAGAATGTGCACTTCTTCAGGCCTTTAAAACAGAAAAATGGTCCGCCACTTAAATAAGTGTAAAAAGCACATAGGTATTAAACAAACACAAAATAAATTAACAATTAAATGTAAATAAATATCTCTAATAAAACACACATTCTATACGTAGAAACGAACAAACATGAATGAAACGTTGCCTGCAAAAACGACATAGTGGTTTTTTGGTGCCCCACCTCAACGAAGAACAAATCAATTACTTATTAAATAAACTTACTCTCTGCTTAAAGCGGACCTTAGACAAACAACGAATCGACAATTAAAAAAAATATATACAAGATCTCCAACCTGGCGACCCTGGTATGTGGTAAACCACTAAGCGCATTTTGAAACATCGTGAGGAATTACCAACGTTAGTAGTAGCTAATGCAACTCTAGCAATAAATGCTGAAAAGTTTGTTTCTTTTGCTGACCATTTTAAAAAACCTTCCTCCTAAATCCAGTTGCCTTCCAAACCATACCGCACACATAATCAGCCAAATCGAATCCAACCAACCAATAATAACTGAACTAAAAATCCCAACCTCACCTCTCGAAATCAAAACCCGAATAGATAATTTTTTAATCAAAAAATCCCTAAGACCTGACCTCATCCCGAATTTAAAAAAAATGTCTAAAAAATCCTTAGACTTTCTTATAACCACCTACAATACATGATTGTGACTAAGTTATTTCCCAGGGCCTAAAAACTTGTCCACATACTAGCGTTCCCAAAACCTAGAAAAAATAGCAAAAAAAAATCGACAGTTACAGGCAAAAAGCTTATTATCGACCTTCTCCAAAGTGATTGAGAAGATTATGTACTCTCGCCTCATGAAAGACATAACCCCTCATACCATAATACCAAAATTTCTACACTAAACTACACGGTGGCAATCTTCTTGGATATAGCCGAGGCTTTGGACAGAGTCCGGAGTGAAGGTCTGAAAAGCAAAATCATCAGCCTGGAGATAACGAATACTAATAGAGCGCGTCGGTTATCAAATTTGAAATTTTTTTCAGTTACCTGACGCCACTATAGAAAATTGTTTACGAATTATAGGACATAGAAAAAGTTGCAGCAGTTCGTGTTGCGATTTTTTCAAGCTCTTAATTGTCGAATAATTTTCATAGAAAAACGTTTTCGGCAAAAAAATTACCCGGTAAAAAATCAACTTCTTGTGTTAGCTCAATAAAATGGAAAAATTTGAATGAAATAATGGTTACAGCTTTGAAAATTTGGAAACAGGCTTGTTTTGTGCCCCCTTTAAAGTGTTCATAAGTCCCCACTCGTACCCTCCACCGAGAGAAATGAGTGGGAAAAGTATCAAAAAAATCAGTGTTCCTAAATAACCCAAAAGTATTAATTTATTAAAAATAAAAACGTTAAGAAAGTTGTAGATGACAAAACTCACACTTTTTATTTTTTATTTATGTCTCTACGACCAATAGGAGTCGAGATAGATGTTTTTTAGTTTCAACTGTTTTGCGGCGAAATGGTAACACGTTCGCGCATTGCGCGTATTTAACTATATCTCGAGAACTTATATCGCAAAATGCTTTAAATAAAAGTTGTATACAATTTAATTACCAACAATTCACTTTTTAAACATTTCTGTACAGTTAATATTGACAGAGATATAATAATTTAAACCTTTTATAAAACACAATCGCTGCACTTTTTGAAAAAACAAAAATCAAAACATGGACTTTATATAATACATATTGCAGTGAAAAAGTTATATTTTGAATAAATAAACGAATAAAAATTTGGATTGAAAGTTTACATTTAAATAAGAAAGAAAATTAAATTTACTTTATAGTTAAGAGTTTTCTAAAATGCCAATTTATATTTTATAAACCATAATTAATTAATATTAATCAAAGAATTTGATTTGTACATAAAAGATTAATTTTTGTTTAATTAAAGAAACAAAAATAATAAGTAAGTTTTGTGTAGCGAACGCTGGTAAAAAGTGTATCAAAATTAGTTTCCGTGATGAAAATAACTGTGTGTGAAAAACATAACAAAACAGTTTGAGTGCTGCAAGGTTAAAGAGTAAAACGAGACAATCTTCATGTGGAAGTAGAAGTGAGAAAAAACATTTAAAATACCTAAAGTTCGCAGTGAGGAAAGTGAAAGAAGGGTAATTCTAGTCCCAACGCGAAGGAATGAATTGGTACTTTGAGAAAAAAAGGAGCAACAGGCATTGAGTTTGAAATGCAACTTAAAACCGTCAACGGTTAAATAAAATAAAATATTCCTTCGATAAGAATAAGTAAAAAGTGTTATAACAATTAATTACTCAATCAGAATAACCATTTTTTTTAGTGAAATGAAGATTGACACGCAGGTGTCAAATTTACCATCGATACATGGTCGGTTATAAGAACTTATTTCTTTTGTTATTTTTGAATTAAACTTTTTATGCATTCGTTGTATGATCAATAAAATCAATTTGTAAAAACTATTGTAAATAAACGGAACGGACTCATCGACCTGAGATTATAAATAAATAATTATAAATTGAATAAACAAGATGTCTCACCGCTAAAACATGTTTTTTTTTATATGAGAAGTTGATAATCCACCGCAATATATTATGTTTGTAATTTTTATGAGGCGATGGAGGAAGAAATAATGAAAAATTCTCATTTTCAAGTGTTTGTGTGCAGATAAGTTTGTTTTGACTGCTTGTAAATACTAAAGTGCCTGATAGTTTTTAAAAAATAACTAATTTACCTGTACAATAAACGCCAACAAGAGGTCGTACAACAAATAGTTCGCTAGTTGCAGCTGTTTAAAAGTATACTAAAAAATTGACAAAACTGACGATTGTAAATGCAGCTAGTGTTTAATTTTTAGCTAAAGAGAAATTTTAGCTACTTTTAAGACAAAGAAAAGCTAGTACAGATTTTTTAGTAGTATTAAAAGTTATTCTCTGATTATTTCTGAGTAAACTCATTATATGGTCAAATTTTTTGGTTGGATAGTACATTACATAGACAATGTCGCGTTGGAATAAGTTTTCACTCAATCGATTGAATCACAATTGATTAAATAATAACTTCAATTCTAATTTTAATTTTATATTCACTCACAATAAATAATAAAGTACATATTTTATTTATATATTTTCAAAATTGCTAATCCATACCCAGTTGGAACACAACAATGGCAAAAATTTGGTGCAATATATGAAAAATAATGATACATAGATTATCGATATTTGATAAATAACCAATATCCGCCCAATATAAATTATCACATTTAATGCAATGCTATTACAACAATGTTTATCCAATATTGCTCCTATTTTGGATTTACGGTATTGTAATAAATAACATTGGTTAAACATAAACTTGTTAAATTATTTGCAGTACTGGCAGTAGTAAATGCCACCAATATAACGCCAATAAAATAAAATATATTTATGGATAAATTGACATAAAGACAATATCACGTTTTCACACTTAACCCAATATAATAACAGCAATGTGTATGTAACCAATATTGTATGTTTAATATTATAATTACAACATTGGTAAAACATAGATTTATCAAAATACTTACATATTGGTTGTACTCTATGTCACCAAAAATCAACGGACATTGGAGCGATTAATCTTGCAAAACATTTAACCCAATATTATTACTAGAAAGTTTTTCCAACGTAACTCCAATATACTACTGTTATTAACGATTTATTTAAAAATATTGGTAAAAACAGATTGAATATTAGTTTTACTGTGTATCATCAATATAAATACAATAAAAAAAATGTTATATATACAGGGTGATTCATTACCATTTGGAAATAATTTAACACTAGAATCCCGACCTCAAATTATGAAGATTTAACCCAAAACACCTAAATAAAATGTCGCTCATTACTAAGTTACAGGGTGTTTTGTTTAAAAATTTAAAAACTATTTGTGCTCAGTAGTTTAAAACTAATTGAAGTATGTAACTCATATTTGGCAGGAAGTGTAGACACTGTACACCCTTCCAAATTACGTTAAACAAACATTTCTGTCTACTACCAGAGGCGTACAATAGGGGTAAGTGACCGGTTAATCGCGCCCAAATTTTAAGTCACTGGCGGAATAGAAGTTTTAGTACAATTATACGATTTTCCAATATTATTTAAATAAATAATGTACTCTTTCTTTATAACGATTTAGTCAATATTTTTGAGATATTTTAAGTTAAACATGAAGCTGTATCATTGTTTAAATTTTGGTATGTAACTCGGTAATAACTAATATCGACGTTTTGAGCCAGTGGATTGCATTTAATACGCAAATTAAACTTTAATCCGTATTAACAATAAAGATACTAAAATTTATTGACAAAAATAAAATAGATCTTCTAACTTTAAAATAATTCAAAGTGAAAAATATTATTAAAGCAAATAACCTGATTTCTATTTAAATTACAATCCGATAAGTCACATTTGATGGATAATTTTTCAATATTTATTTGTCTTGTGTAGTTGGCTCTGAACTGAATTAATTCTTTTGATCTAGTGAGGTGCTTTCATTTTTTTTTTCAATTCAATGGTACAGCTTCATGTTTAACTTAAAACATTTTGAGAAATATTGACTAAATCGTTATGAGGAAAGAGTACATTATTTACTTAAGAAATATTGGAGGATCGAAAAATTGTACTAAAATTTTTATTCCGCCAGTGGCGTAGAATTTGGGCACGATTAACCGGTCACTTACCCCTGTCGTACGTCTCTGATAGTAGACAGAAATGTTTGTTTAACATAATTTAGAAGAGTGTAGGGTGTACGGTGTCTACACTCCCTGCCAAATACGAAATAAATACGTCAATTACTTTTAAAATACTAAGCACAAATCGTTTTTAAATTTTTAAACAAAACACCCTCTAACTTAGTAATGAGCGACCTTTCATTTAGGTGTTTTGGGTTAAATCTTCATAATTTCAGGTCGGGATTCTAGTGTTAAATTATTTCCAAATAGTAATGAATCACCCTGTATAAATCAATATTGGGACGATATGATGTTTTAACATTTCACCCAATATTTGTTTACCTCTATAAATTCTCTTATTAGGCCAAATGAAACTAATATTTTTCACCAATGTTTGATCCAATATGGGTTGTTACGTACGAAATGAAAATCAAAGCAATGAAAAATAAGTCAATTATATTCAAAATTTTACAAACTGTCAATTAAAATTGTTTACAAGCGCGCAAAGTACAAAAGTATTTATGTACTCACAGATATGTTACCAAAAAGACAGATAAGAAAGGATAATGTACGAGTATATACAAAATTGTCAATTTATCGCACCAGTCAATATCCATTATAATAGCTTTTTATGCCACCATAGATGCTTCCAACCACTACTTAAACGACGGTTTTTCTCCGTCATATGCAAAACATCAATGTTTTGAAGTGAAATTGCTACTGATTCGTTTTTGAATATTGATCAGTAATCGGAAACACATTCACTCGCACAAATTTACAGTTCCTGGCGGACGACAAATGTATGTTTTCACACGTACCAACAAACACATGGACAATAAATTTAAGGTTTATGCATGTAATATAAAATTATAATAAGAATATGTACAAGGACGTAACATGGGTATTACCTACATTATTTATATCGGTGCAATATTTCAATTGTACGTGATACCAATATTGCAGCTCTATCAACAGTCAATATTTTTTGCCAACTTTTTATCAAGATTGGCAAAGATTATATAGACAATATTGAAATGCAATATTTCTCCATTATTGCAAAATGTTAACATCGTTAACTTGGACCAATATTTATATTCAATATTTATTTAAGTTTGCGGTTATATTGCGCCAATATTTCACCAATGTAGATGTTCCACCTAAGTATCTACTGCATCTTCTCTATTTGTGCCTATTATTACATGTGCTATTATCATAAATCTTGTTTAAGATGTTTAAAAAAAGGAAAAATCTTCGTATTTAAATTCTCTAGAACTTTTATTTGAAGCAATTTGTGATTTCTCCGTAAAACAGTTTAAAAAAATCTATATCGACTCGTAGAAACAAAAATAAAATATGCGGATTTTTTAACGTGTTTGTTTTTGATGAAATTAATTCTTTTTGAGTTATTTACGAAAAACTGGTTTTTTGACACTTCCTCCCCCCCCTTTTTCTCTTTGTGAAGAGAGGTACGAGCGGGACTTTTGAACACTTCAAAAGACATCACAAAACTAGCCTTTTCTCAAATTTTCGAAATCATTAAATTTCTTCCCATTTTACTCGGTAATAACCGAAAAACGTATTCATAAAAATTCGAACTAACCCAACTTATTGATAATTATATTGTTGTTAAAAAATTCTTTATGGCACAATAGTCATAATATAATGTTGAAAATAAATCAAACTTAATAGTAATTCAATTTTTTACGTCTAAAAATTAACTTGGTATAATTAAAAGCGTCTTGAATTGTGCCTTTTATCTGTATTAGAAGCGCTGTAAACTTCTTTATGGCACTTTATAAGCAATAAATAAAAAAACAAACTGAACAAAATTAACTTGGCTGTTAGTTCTAAATTAATGACAATTCCGCGCGGCACTTCACTGAATTTACTGAACCGTAATGAGTCGCTACGTATTAATTGCATTCTCGTATGGAAATGCAGACATTCGGGTATTGAAATGTCATGTTCAGTAATATCGTCGCAGTTGAATATAGTTTTGTCATACAATGCTGTAAAACGCGTTATTTGCCCAAGAAAAAAAAATGTTAGAAGCCAAGTTCTCAACTTTTAACAATTTAGGTAAACAAAGCCGAAGATTCAATTGCTTTTGGGCAGCGAAGTCGAGTAGCACACAAAGAACCTTAATCTAACCGCCAGACGGTCTTTACTCTTTTCTAATCCACCCTTGGATTAAAATGATATCCACAACAGTTATTAACTTTATTTGGTGACGGTATTAAAGTACAATAAACGTCTTCTATACTACAACATAAATGTCCGACATCCTAAATCTTCTCTTAAAGCTTTGGTTGCGTTTTTTTTTAATTACAATGTAATCGTAAACTTGGCTGAATAAAACCGATGCGATTGTCTGAATGAAATAAACTTAAGCGGGTGAGTGTTGCATTCTTATTAAAACAAGTGTTTTCCTATAATTGCGAAGTTTCTCTCAGCAGCAACCGTATCATTAATTATGTGCGATTGCAACGTGCATAAATCCTAGATTATATATAAACTAAACTGAACCTTCCAATTTGCGTTAACGAAATAAATCTCGAATTTTTACAAAACCAGAACAAAAGAGCTTTAAACGTTTTCAAAAAGAATTTAGGACACAAATGAAGCCGTATCATCGATTAAATCTGAAGGAAATACAATTCAAACTGTCTTCGTTGAAGCACAAAAAGAGAATTGAAAAAATACTCTTTTCAAAGGCGACACAGTGAGACTAATTACTGATTGAGACGTTATCGGATCGATTCGATTGTTACTTTCTAAGCTTTTATTTGTTACTGTTCGTTCTCATAGAGAGAAGATTGAAGCTTAGTGTGATGTATGAAAAGACACGATACGGTGTGGTGTCGTAAAGGCAGTGTAGACAACTGGATGAAGTCTCAAGAGACTCACATCGCAGAGTTGAGAATACAAGTCGCAAACTCCTTTGATCGTTTCATACAACTTTTGTGGTGGAGCTTTTCTATTACACTTCCTATATTACATATATTCGTGATTTGGTATGTTAAACAGGTTCGAATCACTCAAGTATGCGATGTTATTAACAAAAAGTTTTCTAATTAAATTTGAGACATGATGCATCTTAAAACAATCGATTGATATATATTAATGATTCAATTGATACGCTTGGTTGATCAATCCAATCAACGAATCGGACAGTTCGATAACACTTCGTATTTTCAAAAGCTAAACATAAAACGGCTTTCATAAACGGCGCGGTTTAAATGGGATTTGTGTTATTGCAAGAGTTTTTTTCATATAGAACTTTTTTATTTATAAAAAAAGTTTCCGACATCAGAATAAATATACGGTTTTATTACTTTGTACATACGTCAAATCTAAAACTCTCAATCCTTTTTGTTATGTAAAATAATTTTCATCTTAATATTGTATATTAAATTTTTCTCAAATCCGTTGGGACGATTACGCCCTCGCGCATACATATACATGTATGTTTGTTATAAAATAATTTTGGGTACTCGTCAATAAAGTAAATATTTAATTAAAAACAAGTTTTAGATAATAACTGCATACTACAGAAATATTAAACTATACATAAAGTATTCGAGTTTTTCACTTTTTTGTTATATAAAAACAACATTTCATGTAAATTGTTAATCTAATTGTCAGAAATAGAATAATAAAAATTTCTAAAGAGTTAAATTTAATTTTTGTCTAATAAAATTAACCGACCATACTAATCAAAAATTAGTTTTTTTATACTATACCAGAGCGAAATATTTATTCTGATATAACTTCAACACTAATAAGCAAACGGAAGCCAACTTCGTCAAAATATCATTTTTTTTAGAAAGATCGTTAAAGAAAAATATTTTAGGGCAATAGTAAGAAGCTTACCTGTGTAAAGGAAAAGGATTCATTTAAATCGGAATTTTAAAACAATGATATATGCGTGCATTACAGAAGTACGTATTTTATAATTATCCGTCAGTCTGTGATGTTAAACGATATGAGTTAGAATGTAGGTGTGCCACGCGGTGCAACTAATTGATAACCTATGTTGTAGTGTAGTAGAAATTTCAGTAATAAAAATAGTGCGACTTTGGAATTTTAGTTATCGTTTGTATGAAGACGTTGAAAGGTGCCTAGGTCGATGGTAGAAGGTTTCTGGCCGAAAAATTATAGAGGCGACCGGTTTTGTTGATAGAGGCGTTTTTCGTGTTTTGATTTCGGCCCGTCATCAGATTAGAAGTCAACATTTGTCTCAATAGTAAAATAATAAATGAATTTCTATGACGATTCGACGATACATCCAAATAAATAATTAGTTTTAATTTTAAAAAGAATTTCGATGATGATACGACGTAAAAGCCAACTAAATAATTAGATTAAAAAATATAATAAATCCCGATTTTTTCATATACTGTCTCCGACCATTAAACGGCAATTCCAGACGTCGTAGAGATTTAAAATTCGGCATGTCCATGGGTCTTGCCTTCAAACCTACAAGAAAAATCCGAAAACCGGAAATTTTCATTCAGGCGGGGAGCCGTAGATCTAACATTATTAAAAATCATGCATTAAAAATTTACCTGTCAATCGACGGGCTTTAATTCTAGTTTTAAAAATAAAAAACATTAATCTAACACAATATTGAATAACAACGTAAAATTATAGCAGTAATTAGTGTAGTCATGATGTGTCATTAAAATCAATAAAATATGTTAATTAGAAAAGTTTAATTGAAGCTTTAACACCGTATTGTTTACTGATAACGGTGCTTTGTGTCCCAAAGTAAAGTTAGAATACCTCATAAGTGAGCACTGCATGCACTAACTCAGTAAAATCTTTTGAATTGGGAATCAGGGAAAACTTATTTAGTTATAACTCAAGAAAGAAATTTTGTTATCTTTGTTTCTTGTGTTAAAACTGGTTTGTTGTTGTTACAATCATCCTCTGTGTTTAAATATTTTTTGTGTTGGGTATTTGCAAATAAAATATGGATCTTGAGGAGAAAAAAAAAAGGAATTAAATTATATCGCAGATGCTGATAAAATGAACGGAAAGGGCTTAAGATGATGTACACGACAATTTCAATACCGAGGCAGCAGTGGCAAGAGAATTATGCCAGTTGAAGGTTCTATGCTAAAGCAAAGAAAATAACGTTTATATACAACAAGGAAAGAATCAAAACTGGGGCAGAAATAAAAATATTACTAAAAAAATCAATGTTGATATGATTTTCCAATGTTTTGAGAGCGTGTCAGAAATACAGATGACGATTAAGAAGAAATAGCAATAAATCACGATAAATCACCGTACATACAATTAATTATCACTGTATTTTCCTTTCATAAGAATATATATATATATATATATATATATATATATATATATATATACTAAGTAAAGTAGTTAACACATAATCGATTCTTCAATAATTATAGCCAACATAACAGTTCAAAGTATAAAAATTTTGAATCGCCTGCAGTAAAATACGCAAGAGTTGTACAATAGCAAACAAACACTGAGAATCACCCGACAGCTGTTTCGTCCTTTTGGGACTCTTCAGGAGTGAGGGAACTCGAGTGTAAGTTCACTATTGTAGCAAATGCGTGCTGTCGACTATATGCCCTACTGGAGGGATCACAATATTTAAACGATAAAAGTTTTGGACATCTAGTGTCGACTCGCGAAAGCGTAGGTTTACAGCAAAATAGTAGACATCATTTTAAACAAATTTACTATCATTATATATCTTTTCTAATGAAAAGAGGTAGTCATCGTCAGTATAAGAAAATGGACATGTCTAGGTAAAAATTGTAGTGTGTAGTCACCACCGGTCAAGGAAAAAAAAAACCCTATTTATGGACTCGGCAATAAACATTGTCTCTCTCTCAGGTAAACAAGTAAATGGGACAAATGCGCTCACTTGAGATATACTTTAAAGCTGTTCCTAAAGATCATATACATAAAATGATATATAAAAACTGGAGAGAAGATATCAGCAATACACAGTTTGGATTCCACAAAGGGCTCGACAAAAGAGGCTTTTTGGAATTAACGTTTCTTCCAACGATTCATGGGTTCATAAATCAGGATGTGTTTCCATGTTCATAGACTTGGAAAAGGCTTTCGATAAAATGAAACATCATAAATTACACCAATTACTAATACACAAAAAACCTAAGAATAATTGATAATTTATATTGGGGACAAAAGCTAAAGCAAAGTTGAAGACCAACTAACCGAAGAAATGAAAATCCAGTCGTGGAGGTGAGACAAGAATATATTCTGTCACCACTCTGGTTTACCCTTTTAAGTGAAGCCATTTTTGGAGAAGCCCTTGAAAGAAGAAACATTGGGGACCGTTATAAACGGAGAAGTTCTTAAGAATATGAGATATGCTGTTAACTAAGGTCTTAGTGACATGAAACGCCTTCTGGAAAAATTAAATGTGCGATGTAATGAATATGGACTGAAAATAAATTGTAGTAAAACCAAACTAATGATAATTACCAAGTCCCCACAATATGAGAATCCAAGACATATAAATTTGACAATAGCAAACACCGTTATAGAAAAGTTTAATCATATAAATGTCTAGCAACCTGGATAGAACAATCGGGTGATCAAACATTAGAGATACAAAAACGAGGATAGAAATAGCCAGATCAACGTTCCTGAAAATGGAAAAAGGTATTCACTAGCCGAGATATGAATATAACATTAAAGATGAGGATGTTGCGTGCTTATTTCGGGGCTTTTGTGGCTGGGGTTGACTTGGACCCTCAGAAAAAACCACACAAATAACTATTAACCCTTCAAAATGTGGCATCTCTTGGTTAGACAGGACCACTAACACCGAGGTTCTAAACAAAATGCAAAAATAATGTGAAATTATCAAAAACCATAAAAAAAGAAAACTTCAACATTGGGTTACATAGTGAGAGACCCCAAATACACTGGTTTAACTGCAGTCAATAAGGTCCGGATTGCTGTGATGATAGCAAATCTCCGATAGGAGAAGCACTGCAAAAGAAGCAATGCCACCACCTTTCAAAAACGCTTCGAATGCTTTTTTGGTTTAGAAACCCCATGCCGCAACGACTCAAGAAATGAAAACTCAAAATCTCATAGCTAGTTGCGGCATCACATATTAAGGCGCTCCCATAATAATAATGATACATTAAGTAGAGAACAAGGTGTAAGGTTATTTTAGTTATTATGACTTATTTTCGTAACATCTGGTTTTACCGGAAGCTTGAAGAATGCCCGCCAAAATAAATTTTTGAACATTACACCATTATTTTTAATAATATCTAAACACAAACGTCACTGGGTGCTAAGCTTTCTATGTAAAGTTTATATGGCTATTAGTAAGTAAGCGATCGCGTTTAAACGTCTCAGCGGTGCGCGGTCAGCATTAATACTTTGGTGAGAGGTCTCCTAAACTGCTAAGTAATCCTATTACATTAATTTTAAATTACTTGCCGTGGGTCTTATGCAACTCAGATGATCCAATTTTAAGAAGAGGTAATACGATTCTATGAAAGACAAAATGAAGAAGCGGAAGTAAAAACAGAAATCTATAGAAATACTAATTTAAAACACCAATACACAGGAAAACCTTTACAAGAAAATTAAATATGTAAACTCACAACAAATTCCTGAGATGGAAACATACTAGATAAAATCTGAAAAACAACAAAACAGGTGTCTCAGATGAAATCCTTGCAGAAATGCTAAAAGAAAGTAAAAAGGCCATACAACAAATCTTAACACCATTTTCTTCAAATGTCTCCATACACATTAGATCCCTAGAGACTGAAATGAGAGCACAGTGGTATTTCTGTGAGAAATAGGAACAATACCAGAAACTATCAACCCATATCCCTATTATCCCAAATATATAAGCTTTTACGAGGTATTATCGATTATTCCAAAAGGAAGCATACCAACAAGGTTAACAGGCTGAATTTTGGAAGAGGTGTGGCAAGTCGATCCATTTCATGATAAGAATCCACGCCTTATTAACTTTAAGACTTTCCAATCACTACCAATTTTCAAGTTTTTAATATCAATTGCGTTACTACACCAAAATATATGGCCACACCTTGTTACATAATGCTAAAATAATCTTGAAAAAATAAAATAGACATAAAAACGTATTTCCCGCCATTTACTATCCTAACTAAAGGGCATAAATTTACGAAATTTATTGAGGCAAAAGCTTCCGAATATTGATAGCCGCCAACCACATTATTTTATCTATAAACTGTAATGACAAAAACTCTTCAATCTAAGAACGTATCTAAAATGCACCGGCTAAAGTTCAGATAAATGGTACGTAGACTCCAAGGAGTTGTGGCATCGCAACAAATATTGAAAAAGACGCGCCAAAACTTAAGGAAGACAACATCCGTTTTTCGGATAGCGCGACCTACACTAGTCACTTTTCATTTTTCGAACTAACCGGTTTTTGCAGGAGAGTGATTCGAGAAGCGACCGACTGAAGACGTATTTTATTTTTTTAACTAATGTTGTGTATTATATGTACAGTGTTAATTTGTTAGCTTTTGGTTTATGTTTTGTTGCTTACCTTTATTGAGACGCTTCTCAATTAAAAACATAATTAATAACATGAATAAATGTGCAAGCTTGTAGCAACAACAACCGTCATACGATCGTTAAGAAATCATCATTATCATCACTATAGTATCTATAGTGGTGATGATAGATTACCTGACTGACTTACGTGAACCGCGACAACTCATCTATCAATACATGTCCACTATAGCTTATGGGGTGCAGCCATTGTAGTTATTCGTTATAGATGCAAGTGCAGTTTAATATTTTAACATAATCCTATTATAGTGTAAACAAGCGTTTACTTCAGAACTCCACATCGCCCCGATAAACGAAAATAAAATTGCGTTTTAGAAAAAAATGGTTCAAACAAAAACTATAGACAATAGAATTTCCAACAAGTTTTCTCCCTCAACTTTTTTGTAAAATTCATATTGGTGGAGGTATTGTTACAACAATTAGTGTCACGTGATTGTTACATCTCAGTAATTACTTAATGGATCAAAAAATAATTTAAACAAAAGTTGTGTATAATTAAATTATAAACAATTTTTATTTGAAACAAAAAGTGTAAAACGAATATTTTTCTAATTCGTTGAAATAGTGAAAAATCTTATTTCATAAGATGTAGGTAAAACTACAACACATACGTTGTAATGAAATATCTCAGAAAAACCATCGAAATTAAATCAATCTTGTAACTTACATTCTAACGCGACCGCGTCACAATCTAAATGTGAATAAACTCAAAAGAAAATACTTTCGGGGCCTCAAATAGAAGCTGAATAATTCAAGATGAAAATTTGTAAGAAACGGCATGACGATTGTTCGAAAATACTAAATTATTAATAAAAAGAAATTATTTTCAGCTACCTTATTATCATGTATTTTGAACAATACACGTTTTTGTTTGTGTCATGAAAATAAACACAAATGAAAATGTAAATAAATTTATATGAAACCGTTTGATTATTTAACCTAAGTCGCGCAATGGAAGAAGCAGTTTGTAGTTTGCAGTTTGAAACTTCTAGATGATATTTTATATTGATACGGTTGACCTTGTTTGACGTGTATGTTATTGACATGTGACTGGATTGCGAGATTTGATTGTATTTGTTATGGTGGGTGGCATTGAAGGGATTCCATTTCATGTTACAAGACCCTGGGGAAGTGGGAAATAAAGTTGGACTTGAGATGATAGCGAAAAACGGAAAGTGAAATGTAAGAATTGTGCATATTGGGAGAAGACATACGTGGGTTATATGAAATCTTAACTAGAATGTCAGAAAGCATCGTGTCATTTTTGTATAACTGAATTTTCGGTTGTTATAAAAAATTCAAAATGTTCTCAACTGCACGTACCTCTACACTCAAGTTTTAATATAATAAATTTGACCGTTTCATTTCCTCTTGGAATTTGGAACGGATTCGCGATACTACAATTTCAAGAGTTTATTGCAGAAATTTGCATGGAATGCAAATTCATGTAAGATATTTAAGTTTTAAAGCTGTAACTGCTGACATGTTTAATAGTTTGATTTTCGAGCAAATCTTCTAATTTAAAGGTTTCCAGATTTTGTTGTCCTATTTACATTACGAATGTATGAAATTGCGCAACTTTACGTTAACTGCTTTTAAATTATCATATTCTGGCCGTAGCCGTCTCGATAGCTTCTTTCATTGTTTTCACTTCTTTATTGATATTCACAGTCACAACAGAAAAATAAATATAAAGTCTAGACCGAGATTGAAGTTTGTTCCTGAATTTTCTTTAGATATAGCAGAATTAAACTATACAACTAGGATATGTTAAGTGCTTCCATATGTTACAGTTTGATTTATGGATTACGATTATATGCTCTACTAAACATATCATCGATTATTGTACTATGTTTCTAATAAACTTTGCACTGTTTTTTTTTATTGTACTATTTTAACAGCGAATGATAAATTGGTCGAGTGAAAAATTGAAAAGCAACTAATTTTACCTCGAAAGTAATTTAATTTCGACGTACCGGAAATAAATCAATTAAGGTTTATAGCATATACTCTCCAAAAATGAATTTCACGTCGAAAGGGTTAACATACTTAGAGAAGTATCCGAAAAAAGTCCATCAGTTAAATCGACTACTGACCGAGTCATGTTTATTTTAAACTAAAACGTGCACAATTTATTTAATCATCGACTTTAAAACCAATATGTTTTTTATACGAATTTGTTTTTTTTATTTTGTTACCGATTTTTTTTAAAACTTACTCAACATTTTGTATTTTAATTATATTAAACTTACCTAAATGGGTTAACGATTTTGTTTGAAGTGAGGAAGCGCTGAAACAAGAAAATATTATTAATTGCTTGTGTCTTGAGAGGCGCCTGCTAATTACACTTTACACTACTTTCTAATTAATTAAAATTATACATAAATTACAAAAATAATCCTAGCGCCAAAAACAAAAAAATTGTTATCTGAACTAAACGTTGCAAGTTGGTTCAAGTTAAGATAAAAAACACAGAGATAAATGAAATAATCTATTTGGTCATAAGTGAATGGATTTGAGATTTTATACGGGTGATTTATAATAAGTGTACAAAATTTTCACATCGTGTTCGGAAAGTCATTTTAAGAAAAAATATTTTTGTATTTTGTTTTTTAATTGAACTACATCAGATTTAAATTTTATTTTATTAGAAAGTAAAAGTACAACTTTAAGAATGGATAACAAGAAAATAAATTACTATGAAAGAAAAATATTATCTATGACAGTTGTTCAAAATGCCCCCCTTGAGATCGAATGCAAGCATGACACCTGCGCACCATTTAGTCGTAAACCCGCGCTATTGTTGCACCATCTTGCCGAATTTCGTTAAACCAATTTGTTATTTGGTTTAGTAATTGTTCACGTGTATTAATTTCGACATTCACGTACTTGTACATCAAAAAAGTTAAATAGTGTTCTGCACTTAGCCTGTGTGGTAAAACTTCTAATTCAAGCAGTTCTCCGTTAAAGATACCAACCCAAGTATTTACACTAAAACGGTGTTGAAATCGCGATTGTCAAACAGCATGTGGATTCTGGAGATCCCATAGATGAGTGCTATTAATTATCTCTCTAGTAAATTGGGCCTCATCTGTCCATACTATTCTAGTTAAAAATATTGAATCTTCGGCAATTTTTTGTAACAACCAAGGACAAAACTTGCAAGCGTAATGCCTAGACACGTTGTTCACAATCTAGTGTTCGCCATACAAAGTTTTGAGATAGACGAAAATGCGCTGCAATGCATCTAGTGCTCAGTGAGAAGTTGTCCAACACTGCATTAATTACATTTTCTTTGTTATTGACAATATCTCCTCTAGAGAGATTACCTCGATCATTAATTACGTGGAACAACAATGGAACCAGTTTCTTTGAGTCGTTGGAAAGTACGACCAAAAACTCTGGCACTCGGTTGACGTCTATTAGGAAATCTTCGACGATACTCTTTAGACGCTTAAAGCCGTTACCATTACAATACCCATACAGATAAACCATATCTGCATATTCAGCTATACTAAACTAACTAATTTTGACAACTAGTACTTATACCCTGTATAAAGTAAATGCAGAAATTTGGTGGTGAAAGACCATTATATGGTTACACCATCACAAACGATGTGAAATTTAAATAAAACAAAACTCCTTGTGTCTTGTATATTTCAGTTATTGCGTCCACTAGATCCCCGTTAATATTTCTTCCTTTTAACATCCTCCCATAAGTATTCCCTATTTACTGTGTCCACGCTGGCTTCAAATCCAAAAAATTATGTACACTTTCTCCTCCTTCTTCCCTAACTCCTTATTTATTAATTGCCTTTAGTATATATAATATTAATGCTACGTCGACCACCGTGAATGTAGTGTAGTGAATTAGTAAAATTCAAATATCTCGAAAATCGTTAATATTTTGAAGATCATAAAAGTATAGCTTTTTTCTACAGAAATCATGGGGCTAATCCTCTCACACATTCTTGTTTACCTTACAAAAACTAGTTCTATACCCAATTTTCAAGTCATTATGTAGAAAAGTAACTGATCTATTAACGAAATCTATTTTATTTTTTTTACGCTTTAACATGACCTGTATCTCAGCAAGGAGCAGACTAAGACCCATTATTGTTAATGAAAATTTTATTATTTTGGCCTTCTAAACGTAGATTTACAATTTGACCCATTACTTATGAATCACCCTGTATATTGTCTACTGCCCTCCTCCCTTTCCTTCCTGAAACCCGTCTGCCGTTCCTCAACCATTTTCTCTTCCTCTATCACTTTATCCACTCTTCTTCTTAATATTTCTGCGTATATCTTGTACCCTATATTTGCCAACGCTCACTTCTCTATAGTTTTTTATTTCTTTATCACCCTCCTTTGTATACCGGACATATTATCACTTCTTTCCATGTCCTTGGAATTCCTTTCCCACTCCAAATTCTGAACGTATTGATGACAAGAAACCGACCATAAATAGGATAACGCCAATTTTCTCCATCCTCAGCTTGTACTGAAAATAGATTACAATCTGTAGAAAGGTTT
This sequence comes from Abscondita cerata, assembly GCA_030710515.1. Classification (NCBI taxonomy): domain Eukaryota; kingdom Metazoa; phylum Arthropoda; class Insecta; order Coleoptera; family Lampyridae; genus Abscondita; species Abscondita cerata. The sequence continues at coordinate 367,826 of JALBCR010000192.1, forward strand.
GGATAAAATATGCATTCCAGAAAAAAGGAAAACACACAAAAACTAAGATAAAGCGAGATATACAATCTCACAACAGAGAAAACGCAAATGGTATCATTCTGCACCTTCCACTCAACGGAAGGAAAGTAACGCCGCGCCGTTTAGAATATTTCTAATACGTGGAAAACAACCAAAAGGTTAAAAACATCCAAAATTAATGGATCCACTTAGATATTCCGCCTATTTAAAAAAAGTTATTTATTTGTTTATTAAAGAAACAGCAACACCAAAACAAAAAGCTAATTATGAGCAGAGATAATGGGAAATACAACAGTAGTAAAAATAAATAGCTAGTCAAGCAATATAAATGCAAAGTAATTAGACTTAGGTAATACAACCAAATAATACAAAAACTATAGTACAGATATAATACAATACAAATATTGGTGATAATGTAATGAATAGTAGAAGTGAATGTAAACTGATATAAATGAGTGGGTTCCGTACTACTGAGACATGTTCCAGTTGATATCAAATGAGGGTCTTGTACAGCTAAAAATATAAGGCAGCCGCTTTAAAAGGCTCTAGAGTTTTTGATAATTGAAAGCAAGAGTCTTATCTAAAGAGTGTCAAAGGTGACACCAGACCTTTAAAAAGGTAGATCGGGTAATGGTGACGCCTGACAAAGAAAATTAAAAAGAATTGGAGACTCTGTTATAATGTTAAGAAACTATATGGCATTTAGAAATGTTTCGATCTAAGTGGTTAGATCGATAACATTCATGAAAGAGATCAAGCCTTCTCTGAACCTCAAGATCGTCAAACATACAACGTATTACCTGAAATATCTTCATGCCATCCGCATACAGTAAATAAGCAATAAAGCAATGATAATCAAGAGTAGGTGCGACATCATTGACAAAAATATTGAACAGCAGGGGACCAAGAACAGAACCTTGGGGTACACTAGAAGGAACACCTGACACACGCGACCGGAAACCGAGCAGCTCAACAAACTGAGTTCTACGACACAGGTAACTCTTAGGTAATTAAACTAAGTCGTTACTCAAACCAATAGCATAAAACTTCAAAATGGGAATCTCATGGTCCAAAGGGTCGAAAGTCTTGGTGAAGTGTACACGACATCGACTTAGAAACCACAATTCAAGGATTCAGCTAGAAACTGGTGCATGGCTGTTAAATTGGTAGTTGTCGTACGCCTTTTAATAAAGCAATGCTAACAGCTATAAAGCTCTACGAGATTATAGAAGCGATTTGGTTATGTAAACCGAATTTGAACAGTTTTGAGAAGTTATAGAGAAGCGCAAGAGCTGATAGGTATGGACGTCGGATCTGTCAACACTTTTTATGAACAGGAACAATCCGAGCAGATTTTCAACAAATAGGAAAGTGTCCTTGTTGAAGGATTAGATTGAGTATGTGTAGTAACGGCGTCAACAACGCAGAAATGCAGTCCCGTAAGAAGAAAGCAACGTTCGTAAATGGGAATACCAAAAAAACAAATTATGTTAGAAAATGCTCATGTATTGTAAAGCTTCTAAAACGTACTGAAATTTTCGTTCCAAAAATTTCAACGTTTAAAACGATCAATATTATCAATTAGTGCAGTTTTTAAACTAACACTAACATTATTTGTCCTTGCTGTCGGCAAGATCAAAAAAAAGAAATTCAAAGCACTTTTAATAAATCGCAAAACCTATACGGGAAACAATAAGCAGGTTTTCTGAAATTTTCACTAAACTAAACAGAGGTATCACAACGAAAAAAAAAACAGTTTCCAATCTGTGAACTTCCAAGTGACTCCCTTTACATCAAGTAATACACATCCGACAAGAAAACTCAGCGCTCTTACTCTAGACGGAAGGAACAAGCCAATGTCTAATACCAAGCCAATGAATTATAGGTTAAACGGAAACGTTTGTCAAATAGACCCCAATATACCCCATGTCATTGTTATTTCAATACAGGATCCTGCATTAGTACGTCGTTCTTTCCTAAAAGCTAGCCCGTTGGAAATGAGTAAAAAAAGTGTATACTAAACATAATTGGTTTAAAAAGACGTACTTTGTAAAATTATTTTTAACAATACAGGGTGTCCCATTTTTACGGGATGCCAAAAAAACATGTTTTTTTTTAATGGAACACTCTGTATCTTTCAAGATGTTTTGGGGTGGTTTCTCAACCTCTACATAGCTTTTTAATTACTTTATAATTTGCTGCCAATATTGCCAACTTATAAATGTTTTTCTGAAAAATTTTCCGTAAAAAGGCTTCACTTTAAAAAATCATAGCGACTTTGTTTAAAATTTAATAAATTAATTTTACACCGACGTTAGACCCGATAAAGGTTAATATTTAAATAGTTAGAAATTTAGATTGAGTGCTATAGGGTGTTAAAAAATGCAAATTTCTTGTTTTACTGAAGGCTTTCCTATGCCTAAACTCTGTAGTTTTTGAGATATTTAATAGTTAAGAGAAAAAAACTATTTTAATTACAATAAGTTTTTCGACACTTATTGTATTATATTTTTTACACCGAAAAAGGCCGTTGGTGGAAAATAAATTGCATACTAGCATCGGCGTCCAAAAAAATATCGCCTCTTAACATTCTTTGCAAGAACATATCTCGATGAAATCTTTCGAATCATTAGATTGGCAGGAATATACCCACCAGGTAACCGGCTAGATCACTTGATCTGACAAAACAAGACTTTTTTGTAGGGATACCACCAACAACACCAATAAATATGCAGCAAATAATAGTGGACTCGTTTGCAAGCATTTCACCTCAAATGTTGAAGAGAGGGAAAGGTCTTTTCAGCAACGAATCAATTGGTGTTTCAATGAAAATGAAAGACAGTCATGTCTTCAATTTTGTTTCTTTTTATAGTTTTTAATGTATTTAATTATTTTGTTGGGTAAATAAGTAATTAATAAAAAAAAAAAAACTTAATCCAAACCCCAAAGTGACACTAAATCATCGCCATTGCTCTCTTGGGTGTACAAAAATGTAATCAGAATTGTTTTTTTTTAAACTATTAAATATCTCCAAAAGTATGTGGCTTAGCTGTAGGATACCTTTAGTAAAAATTAAAGAGGGAAAAAAATGCTATATTATAGCGAAATAAAACAGGTTTTATTGCATTTGAAAAAAATGACTTTTTGCACTTTGAATTTTGAAAATTGGCATGTTTTTTGCGAACACCCTGAAACACAAAATTTAAATTTTTAACTATTACAATGTTGGTCTTCATCTGGTTAAAATTTGTTAATTAAATTTACAAAAACAAATTCGCTATGATTTTTTAAAGTAAAGCCTGTTTATGGTTTTTTTTCAGAAAAACAGTTATAAGTTGGCAACACTGACTGGGACTCAAAAAATAATTAAAACGCAATGTAGAGAGTGAGAAACTACGCCAGACACCGTAAAAGATACATAGTGTTCCATTATAAAAACCATGTTTTTTTGCTATCCCATTAAAATGGAACACCCTGTATTGTAAAAGTAGATCTCTTTAAACCAAGTATGTTTAGTTTAAACTTTCTTTACCTATCTCCAAAGAGCTAGTCGCTAGGAAAGAAAGACACGCTAATGCAGGACGCTGTATATGACCTGTCTCTGTCAACTTCAAAAATTGTTTGTAAAAGTTATGCGTTGTTGCTACACTTTGTGTACATTAAATCCTCAAATATTGAACATTAAATATTCAGGGTGTTAATTAAGTACTTGTACAAACTTTGAAGGGTGAATCTTTGACTAATTTTAAGATAAAAAGTTCAAACAAACATGGATTCACAACGGCTTGGTTTCTGAGATACAGTACGACCAAAAAACTATTTTATTTGTTTTTTGCTTATAGTTTGTTAAGTAAAATGACAATTGAACAAAATCTAGGAAATTGGCTGACTTATTCTCCATTCAATTTACAAACAAAATAACAATTTCGCTTAACCGTCATTTGCTATGTTACGCTTTCACATTATATAACTGCGTTCACCAATTTAGCGAATTTTAAACAAAATAAGAATTTCTTTATCGTCATCCGCTATGTAAACAAGGAATATCACACATGAATTCATAGAAAGCCTTTAAAGTCAATTGAGAGATTTCCATGGCTGCAGAATTAGTCATAACAGTTGTTTTAGAAGAAAACAGGCAGCCACCAAGCCTGGCCTCCCAGATCACCACATTTGAATCCTTGGGATTATTTTCTGAGAGGTAACTTGAAGTAGCTAGTTTACAAAAACTCCAGTCTCAAATAAACAAGATCTAAGAAATAAGATATTTGAATCGTGTGCCATTATTAATCAGGCGCCTGATTGGCCATTATTGTAAATGTTAATTCAATCAATAAAAGACACATTTTCTGCTTATTTTTAAAAACTCGGAAATGGCCCAACTTAAAAATTTTATTAAGTTCTCAAACCTGTTTATCCAAAACAGTTGCTTTTGGTTACAAATGACTAATAAACCTTATATGTAAAATTTAATGGAATATGTCTTTTCTTTTTTTAGGTTACAGAAGTGACGCGATCGCAAGAATATGCTTCAACAATACTGTCACGCTGACATATACTCAAAACCAATGTGAAAGTATAATTATATTGTATAAATTAAGTCACATATAAAGTTTATATCTATAAATTTATCCATGTAAGATCAGGATTAGTGTAGCTACGTTTACTTTGTTGCGTCGTTAAGTCAATTTATGTAAAAAAAAACAGTGTAAAAATTTGTATAACAGATACTATATAAAAGATATAAAATGTAAGAATATAAAAAATACAAAAAAATATAAAAGTCACTGTAGGTAAGGATATATATAAAAAAAATATGTATAAATAAGTATAAGTAAATCTAAAGTTATATTGACATAAAAGTCAGTGTAAATAGGATATTCAATTATATACAAATAAAATTAAATGATTTTTAATATAATTAGATGCTAACTACTTGCAGTTTTGATGGTGGATGAGTATGTTCATGGACGCGAACATTTAGTCCCTGTTTTCATCGATCCTTGTGGATATAAGTTTTCTCACAAAGCTTTCGCAATAAGTCCAGTTTTCTTCAGTTTGTATCAAAACCTTTATTATGCAATTAGGGTCGATAGGAGCTTTTAGAGCAGAGACCAGATGGCGCCGCTCACCATACCATCTTCAATAGGTCCGCTTAGTCAAAAATGACATACAATGCGACACAAAGAAGTAATGATTAATTAAACTTAGGAACAATGCTGTATTGTCGCCACTAGTATTAAACAAAGAACTAAGGTTATATTTGAGTTTCTCGTCAACAATATACCCAGTATCCCAAATTTCGTCCAATTGCCATGCTACTTAACAAATATATATGCAAAAAACTATATTCAAAATTGTTTTTTTGGAAGCCCTGTATTGCAAAACCAAGCCGTTGCGGACCGTTGTTTATGTGAACTTTTTATCTTAAAATTAATCTAAGATTCACTCTTTAAAGTTTGTAAAAATACTTAATTAACACCCTGTATATGCACATTTACTACTTTTTGAAACCCTATCAGAAAGGTGTAGGTTGCTTTTGTAGTCCTTCAATGTAATCAAAAGCAAATTGATTAAGAAAGTCTCTTAGGTCTCTGACGATGTATTTCTGATCGTAATCAGTCTTGCTAAAATCAAAGACAACCGTTTTTCAACAGATGGCATTGTTATAGAAAAATAGTGCTTTTACCTAATGACCGCCTTAAAATTTAATTTCCAGGTAAACTCAAATTTGCCTTACAACTTAAATCCCCTTAAAGCAAGTTTTTTGGGTCGGTTTCAATACCCTCATATAATACCCATATATTTAACCCTAAACTTGACAGCGTATCTCTCCAGATACATAGTTTAGAAAAATTCCATTCGTCAAGTAAGCCTAATGTAACTGGTTAATCTTGGAAAGGTGCACTATATGCAAGCCACTGGCGCATCAATCGTGTTTGAATTTTCCGCCAGTTTTTACAGAAGTAGTTTGGTATTCAGTCAAACTTAGGTTATGAAGTGCACATGACAGAAAGGCTATCAGGTAAGTTTGTTGATAATAAGATATTTTTCAGTTGTGTTTCACAATAATGGAATGTATCAGTGTAGGAGATGGTAACTTCACTTTAGTAAAGAGACATTACGATAACACGTACAATTTTTTTATATGAAAACTTGTGTGCAGAAATATGTATCTCTCCAGATACATTGCCAAGTTTGGTGTAAAATCCGCCAGTGACAAAAGTATCTAGAGATATACATTGCCAAGTGAAATGAAGCGAATTGACAGAATATTTGCTCCAGTGGGAGCAGAAAGCCATCCAGAGAGTGACAGTGAAAATAATGACGACTTGCAGATACCATTATTGCCTGAAATAGATAATTTTACTGATATAGTAAATAATGAACAACAAGAACAAGTGTATAGCTCAGACGATGAAGTCGTTCTAGCAGAATTGTTACCTATACCTGCTAAAAAGATCCAGACAACACCAGTGAAATCCAGAAAGCGGAAAATAGTTACTACATCAACCGTCAGAAGCGGGATCCCTAAAATGAAAAAACAAACAGCTAAACCCACGAAAAATTCTTCATGGACAAATGATGACTTTCATTACGAAGTGGAGATAGGAAAAGACACGTTCACTAGACCTGAACACCTAAAAAGTCCTATACAGTATTTCAAAACTTTTCTGACTGATGATATCGTCCAACTAATGGTAGAACAAACCAATCTGTATTCTACACAACAAACTGGTAAAAGTGTAAAGATACAAATTTCCAAGAAGTGCAAGACTTTTTGGGCATAGAACTCATGATGGGTGTTGTGCATACGCTAGCATATACGGACTATTGGGCTCTGGGAACTCGTTATGCCCCTATTGCTGATATTATGCCCCTGAAAAGGTATCAGGCTCTTTGTCGTAGCCTCTATTTTGTAGACAATGAGGACATGAACACGGATCGTTACTTCAAGGTGCGGCCTATATTAGAACATGTAAGGAGAAACTGTCTCAAAATTGAGCCAAAAGTGCAAAATTCTGTCGATGAAATGGTGGTGCTATATAAGGGAACCAAAGCTGGTTCGAGAAGGCAATACATAAAAATAAACTAAAAAAGTGGGGCTTCAAAATGTTTGTGAGGTGCGGCATGGTTTATGATTTTTCACCGTACGCTGGAGAAGACACATTTCGAAACATCAAGTTTTCAGGCAATGAAGAAAACTTAGGTTTTGGCGCCAAGGTCGTCTTAGTTTTATGTAAAATCATTCAGAGCAAGCCTCTGTCACTGGTTTATTTTGACTTTTTTACTAGCTTGGAGCTTGTTTCTTATTTTCGGAACGAGTTCGGTATTCTGAGTCTAGGAATAGTTAGATCTAATTGTTTGAGAGGCTGTTCCAGGAAAACAGATAAAGAATTGAAATCAGAAGGTAGAGGATCATTTGATCAAAAAGTTGACAACTCAAGTCGGATTGCAATTATGAAGTGGTTTGGCAACAAAGCTGTTATTTTGAGCAGTTCGTATGTTTTGACAAATCCTGTTGAAACGACTCAAAGATTTTCTAAGGCAGGTGGCGGTAAGGTCTAAATTGTATGTCCTCAAATAGTAAAAGAATATAACTCCCACATGGGCGGGGTCAACCTGGCCGATATGTTTGTTGCCTTGTATAGAACCGGTATGAAGACACATAGATGGTACATGGGGCTGTTTTCACAGATGCTCGATATATGCTTCAATAATGCTTGGTTACCATACAGGCGTGAAGCAAAACTGCTGGAAGAAGATTCCAAGTCAGTGATATCGATAAAAAGGTTTCGCATCAGTGTGTCGAAGAGTCCGTTCCAGACTAAGAAGGTAAGGGTGGGACGACCTAATAACCGAGAAGCACCACTGCCTTCAAAAAAAATCCAAAGGCCAGTTGATCCAAGACCTTAACATGATTCACGGTTTGATAAGACTGGACATTTCCCAGTGTTTCAAACAAAAGGGCGATATAAATACTGTAAAACAGGACAAACCCAAGTATTTTGTGGTAAATGTAATATGAGATTGTGCCTCTTACCGAATAGAAATTGTTTTGTAGACTTTCATTTTAAAATGTAAACTATGTGAGTTCACTGTTTTTGTTTTTGCTTTTTATGAAATAGTAGATTAGGGTACCTATTTGACAAATTATTCAACTTATTCTTCCTACTTCTCAAAATTTTCTTATCTTGGCAATGTATCTTTAGAGACACAACTCAAAATAGTATAAAGTGCCTATATGTTGGCAATGTATCTTCAAACGTATAACTCGAAATAAAATAAATCTAATCATGGGTAAAATAACTTAAATATGTAAACTTTATTTGTTTTCCACTTGCACTAATGCGTCCTTGAATTGTTTTTTTCATGTTTTGTAAATTCAATACATTGATCACATCCGTTTTACGTCTTCCAAAGTAATCAAATAAAATGTTTATTGACTTCAACGCTTCCTGATGACCTACTTTTATTTCAAATGGTTCATGTTCTTTTTCTTCTGACTTTTCCTCATCTTGCACCTCTTCTTCATTTCCCATAGCACCAAAAATTTCATCTTTTTCGAAATCATCAATTTTGTAGCCATTCGTTTACCTGGTTTTTGATTACTTCCAGAAATTCTGGAACTTTCTTTACTGTTTCTGCAGTATTTTCGAGAGACAGTTCAACTGCAAGGTCGTCTTCTGGTTCATCATTATTTTTCAACGTCAGAATTTTATAAAATAATCTTTTAATATTTGTCTCTGTCAAGCCTGCCCAAGCATGTTCCAATGTGTATACGGCTTTTTAATATTAAAAGGTTTCCAAAATGTTTTTAAATCTCGTTGTTCTCGTAGTAACGACATCATGAAAGCCCTTTTGTATAATCTTTTCATTTTTTCTATGATGCTCTGCTCCAATGGCTGGGCAATGGCTGTTACATTATTCAGCAAAAAAGCAAAAATATTACCGTTCCTTGAACTTAGTTCTTCGGCGCTAGGATGAGACGCTGCATTATCAAAAATTAACCCTGCTTTTGATTTAGTTTATTTTGAGACAAAACTTCTTCACTTCGGGACAAAGTGTTTGTGGAACTATTCGTTGAAAATTTGGCAATTTATCCATGCTGATTTCTGACTGAAATAATCTACGGAAAGGTTTCTTAGGTCTTTTATAGCACGTGGTTTCTTCAATTTTCCGATTACTGCCCGTCGCAACTTATGAGTGCCAGAGGCATTTGCACAACACAGTTCAGTTAAAGTATTTTATCATTTTAAACCCACAATTTTTTCTTTTTTGTAGTTCAGATTCTTTGGTATAGCTTTACAAAACAAACCCATTTCTGATATAGATTTGCTCAGGTTTTAAATCATGTTCCAAAATAATGTTTTCAAGTTCACACTTAAACAGAAGTCCTGTATGTTGAAACTACTTAACTACACCTTTTTGAAGTTGTAGAGTAAAAATATCTGAGTTAAGTTTCAATAAAATTTTATTGGTCAAAAGTATAATTGGCCATTCAAAATGCAACTTATGTTTTTAAATGCCAATAACTGTAAGACACAGTTGGAAAAAGTTCCATTATTGAACATGGCCACTTGTAAGTGTCATAATTTAAAAAAAACAATATCAAACAAAGTCATTTATTCATTTTAAAACATAAACTATTAATATTTATAATGTAAGCTATTTTGTTGGTCATAAAAATTTTAAAGCATTCCAAAGGATGCATATTGACTAGACATACACCACAACCATAAGTACAATTTTTTTACAAACTTTACATCTGTTTTGTTTCAGATTTGCTGGATAATGTAACACATTAAATTGTTAGACACTGTTGCAGGAACGGTTCTAGTTATTATTTGCGTGTAAATGTAAATAAGTAGAAACAATATCTCTTATAAACCTAAAAGTTTAAGGCAGTTTATTTTTCAAAATTATTATCCATATTTAAAACACTTTTATTTCAATCTCTATTCTGTGTAAAATCCAAGCATTTGAGAGCGATGCTGACAACAGGTGAGAAAATGGAAACCAATACCATTTGTTGTTTCGGATTTTTATTCTGTAGTCAGATATGTTCCTATCCATTAAATCTGTGCCTCCCATGTAGGTATTGTAAAATTGATTGCGTTTGGTACTTGGCACAGTTTTCAACCGGAATATCTCTTAGCAGATTTGTTGGCAACACACCATAAACATTTGATGCAACCAAAACTACAGAATTATCAACCCATTGTATCACGATTATTTTTTATCCTTATTTACATAGGAACAAGTAAAACCTCTTGCTCCTTTTTTGTTTGTTTTTGTTGACCGGACAATTTTTAATTCGATTCTGACGTATTGTACCCGTACAACCATAACCATATACAGACATTTTTCTAAGAAGCGGCAACCCAGTAAAAAAGTTATCAATAAAAAAAAATGTAGTGACGATCAGGGTAAAATTCTTTGAGTCTGCTTGCAAAAGGGTTACTACTGATGCTCCAAAACCAAGTTCAATTTGTTGAGTTCCTTATCTCTGATAAGGTTCTGTACTTATCAAATATCCGTTTGAACTGTTGATCGACCAAAATTTGAAACCGTATCTGATTGGTTTGCCTAAAATTCTTTGTTTACAGCTGTGGTGACTATAGTACGGAACCATTGACTGGTCAACATCAACGTTTTCAATGTCGGTTAAATTTTACAAACAGTTTTGGTTTAAGTGGACAATTAGTAGACGAATTTTGCCAAATTTGTCACCTTGACGTAGGTGTGAATTATCTGCAATGTGTAGGTTTTTCAAAATTTCTCTAAATCAATTGCGAGACATAGCATCAGCGATGGCTTGATTTCTTAGATCTGCATCTAAACTCCAATACATATCGCGTCTTGGATTGGCACGATATTCCGATATCATTAGAATGGCAAAAATACTTTTAAGTCACTTACAGATAAGTCAAACATACTATTTGCATTTTTTTCCCGAGCATACTTTATAGTCTGATTTCTGATATTCTCAAAAAAGTAACTATTCGGGATTACTCAATTTTACGTCTACAGTTTTCCTTGAAGTAACATTCGACATCGCAGGACTTGTAAGATCCCCGTCATTCAATTTTTCTATTATCTTTTTGCTTTTTCTTTGACTATTCACTCCACTACTGTCACTTTCTATGCACTGCACTTTTCTTTTCCAAGTCTGTTACTATTTTTCCGCTTTCAGTGGCTGGTTGATTTTTATTCTTGTTTAAACTTTTGCTATTATTAGATTCCGCTTCATCGGAGCGAGTTCCATTTTCTGACTCATTGTCACTTGTGTCGTATATTTGATTGCTATCGATTTGTAAAGATGCCTTAGCTTGAGCACAAAGTATTTTTGACAAAAACTTATTAGCAAAGTCAACCTCTTCTTCTTTATCGGATACCTCGGAGTCACCTTCGGAATCATCCGCGGGGGGTGAGATGTAAATATCGGCCAAATCAAAATTTTTGTATTAATTTTGTCTAATAAAATGATTAAGACTATTTCCGATATATAACGCTTTTTATTTACTAGACGTATAGAACGCCATGTTCCAAAATTGGAACACAACTAAAAGCGACAGCCAGTGTAAATCCAAAATCTAACCAAACTTTTTTAACTAACTGAACCTCTCTAAAAATCCCAATTCAACGTTAGCAGCATAAAAGAAATAATGATGTCCAAAATTAATCGATGAAATAACGTAGTTTTTATAAAAAAACAACAATTACCTTAACTGTTTGTGTATGGCCCTAATAATCAAGTGCGTATAACTGTAGAAAGCAGATAACAATGTGGAGACATGAAATGAACAGGTGGTTACTGTTAAATGCTAGTTCGACGTTCTTAGGTGTCACATATTGACAGGGAGATTAAATTAAGCAAACTTTCAATTTTTGGAACATGGCCATGAATGGGTTAAAGAAGGATTTCCAAACATTCATAATTTAACGGATGAAGCTATACTATGGCTTATTAATCTGAAAGACATCTAAAGTTAAGCAAAATATTGTATTCTCTGTCCTGATTGTCTGTTTTACCATTATTTTTTTTTTTTGCTATTTCTTGAACCTACTATTTTTTCGTCATTGTCGTGACTGGCGCTTGGACCGGTCCAATATATGTCGTCATGCAATGGCTGTGCTATTATATTTTATGTTCTTATTTACCTTCTATAATGTTTACACTCTTAATTAATATTGTTAGGTACATATGAACACTGCAGTGGGTAAAGGTTGACATGTTTAGGTTTTAGTGGTTTTCCTAAACCTTGAAGAAAATGCTTTGCCAAGACGAACCAATCCACAATTGCACACGGTTTCGTCATCACACTAGTCAGGTTTATACTGATCGTCTGGGGCGCCATATACAACACTTACATCGCAATACAATAATGAAAATGTCCATACGAATAAATAAATAATTCAATGTAAAAAATATTATTTGCAACAAAATCAATGTTTTCAAGTTGATGTTGTTTGTGCTGGGAAATTAGAAATCACACAATAGTTTTGAACCTTCAAGCGTTTGTTAAACAAATTATTGTTGAGCTAGCATCCTAGACTCAATTACAATATATAATTAAATGAAAATAATTGTTTTATACTTGCAAATTGTATAATACCAAATTGAGTGAGAATGACACTCGTTAGTCATTGAACGTTGAAATAACAAGCTGTAATTAGCTTGTCATTTTGCGGCAACGAATGTTATGCAACCACTGTTGATTGACAACTTAAAACAACCCTTTTTATCGCTCATTTTCAGCAACAATGTTATTAATCATTATTAAATTCGGAAACACAAAATTAATCGTACAAGTACAAGAGTGTCCCCAAAACTATTTTTAAAAGTCAAATATGCGCCTGGTAATGAGACAAGTTTTTCATTTATCCAAGATATTCGAGTAATGTAGACGACAGTCCTGCGGGAGTTCGAATCGATGCTACGTTCCGAGGGTTTGCTTAGGGGATGAGGCGTTCTGCAGTCGCAAATTTAAGTCAGGCAATTGATCCGTTTTGTCGCTAATTTCAACCCGCATTCACGTTTTATTGATGACAATTTTCATTGTTTTATCAAAAGCGTAAACGTATTTCATTATGACATCCCGATCGCTTTGTTGACAAGCTAAAAAATGAGCAACACGCCGCTCTTTGGAATAAACAACACGTAACGAAAAAAAAGGTAAGCAAATGTAAATTTTCACTTGTCGCATTAGCATAAAAGAAACACGTTGTAACAACGTCATTTCTTGTTCCGGACGTGTTTATAATAAAAAGAAACACGCGTGTTATTTCAAAAAAGGGCACGAATTTACCTGTTAAAATTTTAGTCAAGATACGTTCGAACGATATTGAATTCGTAATCAAAAATTTGTGATCTTCGCACTAGTTAACGTATAGAAATGGTGAATATAAACTTGATGACATAACTGAATGGTTATTAAGTTTGCAGAAACATTACTATAATTAGGGACATGTAAATCGGGCGCTACCTGTCAAATTGTTCTCACCTGGTTGTTGGAGAAAGTTTAATACAAATTTATGCGGATGCTCGTAATAAGTTACTTAGAACTTAGTTTCTGCATAATCGAAAAGTTTTATTGTCATTTGAAAATTTTCTAATTATATTTAATAATACTTTGCGAAGTTATTGAAGCATAAATAATATGTTCACTAAAGATCTGTTACGTTAATTAAACGTAACTAACAAGTATTTCGGCAGCGTTTCTTCATTAACTAACTAACGATTCGCAAATTGCACAAATTCCTTTAGTGGGTCGGCAATTTTTATTAACGTAGAACTCGGTTTCTATCTATATGTTAAATTCTCGTTGTGACGTAAAGGTGGTAATAATTATCATTTAAGTAAAACCCCCTTCTGACGATCTGTCAGCGCAAGATAAAGGGCTGTCAAGTATATGTTATAAATTGTTCTAGAAAGAAGTTTAAGACGAAAATATAGAACGCCTCTATGTGGTTGTGCAAAAAAACGCGTTTTTGTTTGATTTGTTTTGAGTCGCGGCATCGTATAAATTATAAAAATACTAGATTTTATTTATTATGCAATTATTAACCCCGAATAATAGTATACTAATGAAATAACTAATTAGTAAATTAAAATTTTTAACACAAATTCATCATCAATTAAAAATTACAAAATTGAAATCGGCGATGTTTAAATTAAATTAGGGTTCCCTCACGATTAATCTATGGTTTCTACAGTTAATCCGCGACTACTGGAATCGTGGGCAAATAAGTTACTTTCAGGATACTACATAATCCCAGCATTTGCAAATGGCCCTGTCAGGCAATTCCTACTCTTTCTAACCTAAATAATTTTTGGACGAATATCTTAAAATACATTTAGTATTAGGCACGTTTATGAATAAAGTACTAAAATTTATATTTACAAAATAGAAAAAAAAGCTGTTTAAAACTTTTCAAATTTCTTCCTTTGTTCCCTAAACATTTTTGTTTAAGAAAAAAATTACTTCTGCAAGATTGAAAAAGAAGTAAGTTTTGTTTTGGTTTAGAATCTGAACAAAATTTATTCGATTACTCAAAGAAATTTAACGAAAATAGTAGAAAAACTAAAAAAATATTTTTAACATTTTTTAATCATCATAGCGTTGATTGAAAAATTTGGGAAGACACACAACTCATATGAATAAAATGTACAACAAAATTTCGGCAACATGTAGATGACTCTACCGTCGATTTATTCCTGTTCTTTTTATTATTTCTATAACTGACGTATATACACTTAGTCATTGTTACAAAAGTCGCAGTAATTTTAAAACTCAAACTACGACGACAGTCACAAAACAACGAATAAATTGACGGAAGAAGCATCTACATGTCGGGGCAATTCTTTAAGTATATTTTATTCATATGCGTTACGTATCTTCTCAAATATTTCAATCAACGAATATGTTAATTCTGACAAATTTTGTATTTTTTAGTTTAAGTTTTTCGTTACAATTTCTTTAGTCTTAACACAAGGTATTATGTGTGCTTACTCTGTTGTTTTTCTATTGCTTCAAATACAAATCCTAAAACTGGGAAACTCTTACTAGTAATTACAAATTTTCTAGCATTATATATTACCCTGGCAAAGTTTTATTTTATATAAAAAAAATTTGTAAACAAAAATTTTATCGACTAAAAAATGTATAGTAGGTAAGTATTTATTCAAATCAATCATTAATAACGTAATAAAATTTAGATATGATTTTCTAAAACCA
Organism: Abscondita cerata; assembly: GCA_030710515.1. Lineage (NCBI taxonomy): Eukaryota > Metazoa > Arthropoda > Insecta > Coleoptera > Lampyridae > Abscondita > Abscondita cerata. The sequence goes on from JALBCR010000192.1 coordinate 383,086, forward strand.
ATAATTATTTTATTTTTGTAAACAAAGCCTTTTCATTTAATTAAATTAAGTAATGAATAGAAATTGTTTGTTACTTGTAAGCGTTAAAATAAAATTATAGAATCAACAGTCTAGATAAATTTTATGGATGAATATAGGCTCCATTTTAAATATTGGTTATTTATATATATATCCCTTAAATACTGACATAATTTTTTGAAACACTCTGACTGACGCGGAGTCAGTGAGACTCCTTATTTAATGGAAGCTTTTGGCCTTACCCCAAAACACACAATAATATTCTGGTATTATATACATAATATTTAGGGTTTGTTTAAACCATTTATTGCAAAATAAATACAAAGTCTCGCAAAGGAGTATAAAAAATACTATGATCCTCAATTTTTCGAAAAAAACAATAAGAGTACTTCTTGATACTATTATTTTGATTTAAATAAACATATTTTTAAAATTTTTTTAGAATATTAAATCGTTAACAGTATAAATAATGCAAAAAAAAAATTCAAACACAAAAAATACTTCTAATAAAAAAATGTGCAGAACACAAAGGTAAGTGTGGGTTTACAGTCAGTTTTCATCGCCGCAGCAGTTTAGACACAGTTTACGCGAACATTGTAGACACACACACTTTTTGCATTTTATACAAATATAGCTAGACTTTCTGCGTATTTTGGAGGGGCAAATATAACAATATTTTCGTGTTTCCAGTTTATCGTCTTCAATATTTACCAAATTTTCGCGTATACCTAGGGTGCGACGTATTAGTCCTTTTAGTTCACGGGTGATGCTTGGTGTGACTAACCTTCTTTGTAAGTGGGGTTCTATTAGAGAAAAGCCAATGTTTTTATAAATGTGAAACGACTGTAGTTATTATCAGGATACGATTGGTAAAGAACGAAGGAATTGACGCTGCATATTTCCACAACTTTGTAAAAATAGCAAGAGGCCAACGACTGTGCGACGACCACAAGAATATTTGGTTGTTTTTTCATCTAAGGTGTCTACTCCGCCTTTTGTTAAATTGTACCATGCAATTATTTCAGGTTTTGCTGTATCCATGTCAATCGATTTTGTGTGATGCATTGATGATATTAGCACTACACATTTATTGGGTTTGGTCGTATACGATAACAGAGTTAGATCTTTAGTAAACCCATATTGAGTTTCACCTACTTTTCGACCTTTCTGAAGGAGAAATTGTGCAGGAATTTCCTTCTTATTTTTTTTAAGTGTTCCTACGTATGTGAGACCATTTTTTCGTAAATGCTCGACTAAGTCGATTGACGAGAACCAATTATCCCCTGTAACGTTCCTGTTAGAATTGTACAAAGGTTTTGATAATCTGATAACTGCCTGGGATGGTTTACTCATCTTTTTTTCATTTTCCGTTAAGCCATATCCATCTGTGTCTTTTCCGGCATAAATGTAAGCGTTATATAAATAATTGGTGCGAGCATCGGTAAGGCACATTATTTTAATACCGTACTTACGTGGTTTGTTGGGGATGTACATCTTGAATGAACATCTTCCCCTAAATCCAAGTAACATTTCGTCAATGCAAGCACTACTACCGAGAGTATATGATTTTTGACAATTTTTAATAAACATGTCAAAAAATTCATTAACAGCAGCAACTGGGTGGATTTTCTTTCTCTCATCGCGATCTTCAGGATTGTCAAATCTCATAGCGGTTATTATGGTCGAAAAACGATTCAAAGACATCACTTCTCTAAAGATGTCCCGACCTGTACCATCCGTACTAAAAAGGCTTTTGAGATCTTCATTATTACATTTGAAGATGGACGTGTAATACAACATTCCAAGAAATGCTTGAAATTCTATCTCATCTATATCAAGTAGCTCTGGCCTGTCCTTGCGCATATATTTTAATCTCATTGCTGCTAACTTTTTATTTGTCCAGCGTAGAATTAAATCGCGCATTTCATTGCAGAAAAGTTGGGAGAAAACTCTATCGGTTTAGTTTTGTCTTCTATAGGTTTACGTATTGTTGGAAGTCTTATAATGTTATGACCCGCAATACGCACATTACGTGTAGGTTCCGCACTACACCACTTAAACCTATTTTTTCCGTAGTAGTATTTTCGTATTTCCTGTTCTTCGATAATTTCTTCAGGTTCAGAATTTCTGTTATTTTCGATATCATCAACCTCTTCAACTTCTACTTCGCTTTCAGAATCATGATCGCTTTCAATATGAAAATTTTCATGCGTTTCATCTTCGCTAATGTCACTACCGCACTCTGCATACCACTGCAAACAAATCTTTTCAAAAATCTGAGTCCAAAGCACGAACAAATTGCCTTGAACTAGCCATATTTGACCTTAATTTTTGGTACACTTAAACTGACGCGGAGTCTCTTAGACTCACAGCGATGTTTATCTCAAAAACTATCCGTCTAACGATATGCTCGCTTTCAACTTTGCATGTGCACTAAAACTTAAGAAGGTACTAAAAACCCCCATCCGAAAAAAAAATTGTGGAGGGAGAGACACATAAAATTTGATTAGCCGGAGTCTGATGGACTCCGTGTCGGTATTTAAGGGATATAAACCATTTACTTTGAGCAATCCAATATTATTATTTATTATTTATTTTACTTACTAAGTTTCCAACTCAAAGTATTAGAGTCATCTTCAGAAGTCAAAATTATTTTTACAAAATAAATAATTAAAAATAATTTTGACTTCTGAAGATGACTCACAATAATTTAGTAAGTAAAATAAATAATGAATAATAATATTGGATTGCTCAAAGTAAATAGTTTATATATAGTCTAGATAAAGACCTGTTTATGTGAAATTTCCGTTTGAATTGGACAAAATATTATGTATTGGGTGTATTATTACCGACAGACGGGCACCGCGAAATTAAGATAACAGCGGTATATACCTGGAAAACAAATTCAGCGGTTTTTGTGTGTATGTGTGAACGTTTTTGAAGGGCAAAGTGCGATCAGGAAAACAGAGAAAAAGTTATTATTAAGACGACGAGGCATTCGAAATGTAAATGCAGAAGTGTTAACAATAAAAAATAAAACAAACAACTATTAAATGTCAAAGCTTTTAACATTAACCCATTAGCACCAAAATTAATTTTTTGAGATTTTTTTTACTATTCATACACAATCTTTCAAAAATGCATTGTTGTGTTTAAGAAAATTTACGAAAAAATCATTGCCACACTAGTTTTTGAAAAAATCGATGTTACCATATGGCAACGCTAGGCGCTTACACTACATAAAATTAAGAAAAACCATAATTAAAGTAAATACTAAATAATAACTTCAAACAAAACAAAACATGCGTTCAACTTATCATTATTAAGTGTAAGTAGTACAATCATAATTATTATATGTAACAATATTTTATTTATGAAAATTGAAACGGTTTAAAGTAGTCTACATACATTCCAAAATTACATTTTTGGCAAATAGTGCGAATGGTGGACTTGCATGGATTGTTGGCCCATCTTTTTCTCCTTATGAGTATGTTGGATAAAGTGTTTCATTCCATCAAACCTCATATTGTGCGAGACGCTACACTTTGCTGATTATATTATAAAGTATCCAACTGTCCTGCATGGCCACACCCAACAGCCAAGTGAATAAAGGCCAGTACCACTTCTTACCCCTGATGCCTAAACGGCAACACCTTAGATTCTGATTCATTTGATCGGTACCACCCATAAAGGTGTTATACTTTTCAATTCACTTTGCCGAGTAACCATTATATTGCGTTTGTGTTTTGAGAGAATCTTTTGACTTGGCTACTCACTTGCATACCACAGGAAAATGAAATCATTGTCACAACTGCATTATCCATCCAACACAAAGAGAATTGCTCTGAAACAGCGAATCTCAGCAGAAGTTATTTTGAGGTCAGCACAATTTAAAAATAGCGCATATATTCTGCTTTCATCTACCAAGTGTTGAATGATTTCGCTGTCTATAAATTGTTCAAAAATGTCAGTGATTCACATATTTCCAAATTTCGAATAACCTGGTTCTGGGAAGGGAGGGACACATTCAACATCAAAATCCGCATTCTTCTCCCATACATGCTTGAAGTTAGACTTTTCATTGCGTTGATCTTTAACCAATGACTATTTTCTTTAAGTTTACTACAACTCGACTCTCCTTGCATACCCTGATCAATAATATTTCCACTGCCATAATAACGTATAGTGAAAAATTCAAAAGCATTTATGAAAAGAATAAAATCGAATTTACACGAAACGAATATCCATTTTTTTACGTCACAAAATTTACAATATTTCAATCCACTACACAACAAAGTTATAACTCAAACTGCATGGATTCTCAGGATACTTTCACTGGTTCATTACCTATAAATAGAAGTCACATCGACTTGCCTACAATGTCCAACTAGGGGCAGTTTGTGTCATTAGAAGTTTGCCCTTGCCGCACGGCAACGCACGGCGCTAATGGGTTAAAAATTAGGGAGACGGTTTTGAACATTAAAATGTTATATTAAAACTACCAACTTTGGTAGTTAAACGTTGAAGTGTGAAAACATTATTAATCCGACAGTTAAAAATTAAAGACATTATGTATTTCCGAATGAACGTGTAAAAAGCACTAAAAAATCTCCGATAAGTGAAATAAAATTGATTGTGAATTAATAAAGTTAATCGCTAGCGTCGTTGCAGCTGCGTTGTAAAACTACCGCGTTTTTATTAAAACTGTTATAAACAATTAAATAAACCTGGAAAGAAAATGTACGGGAAATATGAAAAAATGCTATTACCAGCAAGAAAACCATCAAAGCGATTCATGCTCGGACGAGATCAAGGTGCGAAATTAAATGGAATCCCGTCAAATGCAAAGGGTTAGTTTATTAATTGTTGTAAATAAATAAATGTTCAACATTAAATATAAATAAAATTATTTAGCAGATTTATGTTAAATACTTGCAATTAAAGTAGTTTATGTTTCTATTAAATTTTGAATTTGTATTAGATATGTGTGTATGAATAAAATTGATATGTGCTATGGATAAATAAAATTATAATAACAAATTAATAATTTTAATTTAAAAAACGAACCAAGAAATTTGAGATATAAAAGTAGTTTGAAGTTAAATTTATATAATTTGTTTAAACTATTTAGAGTCTCATGCTAAATAAAAATTTGTTTATTAAAAACATATTAACAATCCATTGCAATATATTATCCAGACACTTCTGATTTGAAAATCCAACAATAGCGTCAGGAGAGTAATTTTTTGCACGCCTGAAGAATGTTCTAACCTCGGGCTTCTAAAACTCTGAAGGTCCCAATTTTGATAAATTACTTTCTGTAATAATCGTTTAAGTAACCGGTCTTGAATCATTAAAAACTTGGAACAATAAAAAGTTAAAAAATGACAAGATATATGGAAATTGATTGATTGACGAAGGTATAGACAATCAAGATCTTGTAGAGAGTGGTAATGTAAATTTTGATTTGACTTTCTTCCAATGAGAACATATCAAATCTATTTAATAAAGTTGTATGACAATATCTTCTGGGCGGATATAATCCGTCAACCTTGAATGCTAAGAATTTTAATAGTTTTCGCTTTTGGTATTCGTGAAACGGTTGCCAAATTATTACACAATATTGTAGTCTAGAACGTACTAGTGAGATAAATAACGATTTGATTGTATTAACGTTCTTGAAAAAATTTACTATTTCTATGATAAAGCCTATTAGTTGGACACAGGATTTATGTATTTCATCCATGTGATACGCAAAAAGTAAGTTTTGAGTCAAAATCCACACACAGATCTTTAATTTTATCAGTTTTTAATAAATTATCTAGACCAATTGTGTAGTTTAAGAAAATTGGTTTTATGTAACGAATATATTTAATCCCGCGACATTTAGAAAAAATAATTGTATGTAATTTTTTGTACAGCATCCAGACAGCTTGTTAATTTCTTTTTGTAAATAAATACAATCACTGGAGCTAGAAAACCTTCTATACAGTTTTACATCATCCGCATAAAGTAAAATATTACATGAGATTATATACGATAAATCATTAATAGATAGATTAAAGAGTAAAGGACCAAGATTTGAGCCTTGCGGAACGCTAGAAGTAGATACAAAAGGTGTTGACTGAAAATTATTATACACAACATATTGACGACGATTAGTAAGATATCAATGATAATGTTATGGCTAAAAGTGTCCAATGCTTTGCTGAAATCTGTGTAGGTAACATCAACTTGACCTCGCTACACCCAGTCTTTCTGTTAAGAATTAAGTAAAACACATTAAATTTGTTGCAGTTGACCTATATTTAACCTAACCATGTTGAAACGATATCATGTGCGACTTTAACAAATTGTACAGTCTGAAATACTGAATAATTTAAAATATTTTACTGAAATTACTTAAAATGCTTATCGGTCTATAGTTTTTAATGTAGTTTTTGTTTCCGTTTTTTAGCACAGGAGAAATTCTACCATGTTTCCACAATTTTGGAAAAGAGCATGTTTGTAGTGATAAGTTAAATAAAATATTCAAAAAGTATTTACATTTAGTATCATTACAAAAAGCAATATATTCCTGTTAAAAAAATTTCGTTGGAATACATTACATATGTTTTAATGAGTTATTATTACACAAAGGGTTGATTTTTTAGAAGGTAATTTTTTTTGGACAAAAACCCTTTTCCATAAAAATTATTCGAGAATTAAGTGGGGCGTTTTCCTATGTCCATTATTTCAAGAATAATTTTAAATTAGAAACATGTATCCCCAATAAAAAAAAATTATCCGAGTACATAATCAACCTCGTTTGTATCACAGATGATAAATATATGATTCAAGACTACTACCATTTACTATAATCGATAACATTATGTATATTTTAGACGAAACATGTAAATTCGGGTAAATTTCAAATGTGTAACATTAATTATTAGTTATTCTGTCAAGCAAGATACATTTTGTAAGAAATGAGGCTTCCACGGACGGAGTCATTGTTGAAACAAAACGGCTTCCGGGATTGAACCATGCCGAAAAGATAACCGTAGTTGCTAATGTTTTGCCACCTATCGTAAGGGCCTTCATCAGATGAGACTATCCATGTATTAAGAGTACTTTGCAAAAGTTTTTGTAGTAGTATCCTTTATTGGTGCAACCTCCGACCCAAGACTAAAGCAGTCAACCATTGTCAATAGATACTTTTGCACTTCGCTCATTGCCAGTGGCCCAACCGTGCCCATATAAACATGAAACAATTGAACGTCAGGTTTTAAGAATGTCCCTTACTAGGACTTTGCGTGTTCTGTTCATTTTGAAGCGTTGACATAAAATCCAATGCTTTACAAATGAAGTTACATTCTGGCTCATGTTCCGCCAAAAGTATTTGTCAATTATTGGTGGCTTAATTCCCCGCTGTGAAAGATTGTGCCCAGTCTCACTTAGACTGCACCGCTAATGTTGTGGTACGTGCATAAAATTTTCTTGTTTGGTGCATTAACACCAAAATTCCTATTTAGAATTTCACAAAATTGTATCTTCTATCTGTGCCCTTGTTAGCATAGATTCGGGACATACGGTTTAATCTACATTGTCTAATTTTTTAATATATACAATGTTCGTGGTGTATTTTAAGATAAAGTACAGCTGTCTTCATTGCCTGGGGGAATAGTTATACACTTTTTGCTTGAATGTAAAGGTTGGCGGATATGATCGGTTTGTCAACTCTCGGCCCTCTAGAAAATGTTTTAAATGCTGTAAGTATACGTTTCTAGATCTCCAGCAATTTTCTGTCGTAAGTGCTGTATTTTCTTCCTGTGTTCGACAGCTTTATCGATAAAAATTAGGTTTGACTTGTGCTTTATCGTTTTGTTGTAGTACCCCTCTCTATGCACTGACAATTGCATTGACTATAAAGGATAGGTGCTTTTTTGGTCCGGATATTAAATCCTACTTGGATTTGTGAAATACTTCAACTGCAGGTTGCATCCAGTTAACTGCACGTTTTTCCGTGAAATTCCTTTTAGTTGTTTGTGCAATGGAATTTATGTTTCTGACGCATTTGGTAGACATTTCCGGTAGTTTTTCAACATTGACAAAAATTGTTGTTCTTAGCTTTTTACTTGGTAATGATAGGTCCTTAATAGTTTGTACCTTGTCCGATAATGGTTTTATTCTTCAGATGTTTTCTGTACTGAGCTTTCGGGCTTTCGAAAATACATTTGCTTAAGTTTATAATTATACCATATCCTAGGTGTTTGTTTTGAGATGATGATCAGCGTCCATTTAGGACATCATCCAAAAATTTTTGGTATGTCTGTCCAGCATTTCTAAATCAAAAAGGTATTCGTATTCTCACTCATACAACCCAAAAGGTGTTGTTATTGCTATTTTCGTTTTGTATTCAGGATTAATTGGTATATGATGGTATGCCTTTACGAGATCTAGCATACTGAAGGTGTTTTTGCTTTGTAGGTTCAGACTGAAGTCGTGGATGTGAGGGTTGAGGTACTTATCAACTGTTGTAGGGTGGCTCATAGCGATAAAGATGGCAGAATAATTCCTGCTTCCATCATCTTATGAAACTGCTACTTCGGTATTTTTTGCTTATCATGAGACAATCTCCTAAAGCGACTAACTACTAAAGAGCCTCTTGTTTTGACATTATGCATTATTTGGTGTTTTAAACTGTGAATGGGAATTGGGAGCACTAAATTTGGAATCATTTTAGCCATTAAATATGTCCACTTAAAATTACGTCTTAAGCCTAGGTTTATCATAATCGTCTTGTAACCTAACACACTTACTTTTAACCTGTTTGCTGACTGGTAAGTTAAAGTTCGTAGTGGAGGTGGCATCTCTTAACGTAGCAGATAGCACGGAGCCGGTGCCAATAAGAAATTTTATTTTAATCTTTGACAAATGGGCGACGAGATTGATCTATTGCAGAAGCCGTTGCTATTACTACATTACCTCGTTTTCTTATATTTGGAGAGGAAGTGCGTTTACTTGTTTTCTCCTTAAAAATGTTGTAATATAATACCAATACTATATCCCTATTAAAAATGTAGTTTTTCACAGTCGTTACCATATTATTACACTACGATTTCTGGAGTTATTTAGCCGTGGTCTGTCGGAACTTTTTTTAAAGTTTCTGCTGCTGCTAACCAAACATCCTCTGGCATTGTTGTTTCTGACTGGAAAAAGAAATTCCAATAGACTATGGCTCAATAGCTAGGAAAATCATAGCATAAATATATCTTCTGTTTCTTATTGCTAGATTTTACTTCTGTTTCGATATCGACTTCTATGATGGAAATATGAAAGTATTTGCTTATCTTCGTTTTTGAGTAGAGTTACGGTTAGATATCAAAAGAAAAACACCAAAAAACTGTCAGTTCGCTGATGATGGTAGATTAGCTATCCAAACACGTATTCGAGTAGTTTTGCAGTTTTTTTGATGTTTTCTTTTTTTGTTACAGATAGACGCTGCAGTTTAGAACTCCATTCCTTTGAAGGTTAGAGTAGTTTTTTTTTAGATCAAAAACTTTATCGGTAAGTTTCATTATTATTGGATAAAATTTTGTTTCTTCACTAGCAATTTTGGAACTTCAACCTTCTGAACCATTACTCTGTTTAATTCGGCCAAAATGTTGGTAGAGTAATTCCTGCAGCGAATTGATTCTAGTTATGCCTCCGCTGTGATTCTTGTTGGTCATCTTTTTTTGATTCTACCCGACCACGTGCAACGTAAAATAAGTTTTTTACGTACTGGGTCACCAATATAGTGGCCCGCTGCCCATTATTATTATTAATCCAGCGAATACTACATGGTCTAAATTTTTTTATATTTCATGCAATATTTCTCATAAATGCTTGATTAAATCCAACCCTCAGATATATGTGCACCAAGCAAAAGAAGAAAATTCTTTTTGAGTGTAGGAAGTGCAACTAATTTTGTGGTAAGGGTCTGTTTACACTGTCACCGCAAATTTGATCAGGTTAGGACACTAGCTATTATTTACAATGAAAGAATTATGTTAGGGGTTCTAGAATAGAATAATAAAATTAAACGTGTACAATGTCGACCACCACAATAATCAGTATCAATTAGATGGTTTAAACTAATTGTTTTTTTGCACGATTGATCATTTTTGACTGTTTACCGTGACAGATTTTACGTCAGTAGGTGACATTTACTAGCAACTCGACGGTAAGTAATCCAACTCGACGGTAAGTAATCCAACTCGACGGTAATACCACTTACCGTCGAGTTAAAAATCTCTTACTTTTAATTTATTTTTGAAAGAATAAAGAAAACTAACGAATTATTTATTAATATTGAAACTTATGGTACAATTTGTTAAATTATTTAATGAAATCCCACTTGTTTGGGCTGTGGTTTCACTACTAACAGAAACTCCTGCAGAATCGCATACATTAATAGTATTACTAGTATTGCACAATATTTTTCGGCAAAATCTATTTTATTTTGAAGAGAATCTTCTACATAGCTTTCTGCCACTGTCGATGAACGCCAACCTCCATGACGCTTTAATCCGAGGACATCAACACCTTTATTAGCCAAAAGCGTTGCTGATGTCCTCCTGAACGAATGGCCAGTATAGTTCTCGGGATTAGGCAAATTTAAGAATTTGCCAATTCGAGAAGGCCAGCCCCCGATTGTCCCTTTCCTATTACTTGAGCACAACATTTTCCTTTGGCGTATCTTAAGAACAAATTATTTGATTTCACTTGTAATGGACGAAGTTTTATATACTTTTGCAGAATTCCTAAATATGGAATTTTATCGTCTGGTTTATTAACGACTATAAAATTACGCTGGATGTTCGTTTTGTATTGGGTAATTTTACAATCATTAAACCATCGGTTTGTTGGATGTCATTCATAGTAATATTATATAATTCTTCTCTTCTACAGGCACCAGATATTCCCAATATCATTGCGACCTACAAATTATGAAAAATCTTCATTAGAGTATTTCTTTTACCCAAGCTAGCTTACATTACCTTGTGAATTAGAAATTCTTCATCCGGTGCTTCCATCAGAAAATTTTCAAATTGCTCCCTGTGTAAAAATGCTCGCTTTAGGCCTATAGCCAACATTTTTCTCTTCAAATACGCGATCAAAGTTGGAAAACTTGGAAATATCAATGCCATCATAAAGAAAAACGGTGGATTTAATCATTGAATATTCTGCCCAGAGGCTTCCAGGAGCTTTCAACTGCATATGTCTTTGAACGAAATATGCCAATAGAGTCTTTTCATCGATTCTAAATTCTTGCCTTCGCACCATTTTTAAAACTTTGGTAGGTATTTTGATAACGGATTTTAGATTTTTCGGGAATAATTGCGGAACACCCTTCTTCCTAAGCCTGTTCAATTTCTTCAAATTCACTTTCGCTCATATTTTAATTTATGATAATCAAAATTGTACTTAAAATTATTGACAACTAAATAAAACTCAATTCTCCATTGTTGTTATGCACCCTAGTTACTACCTAACAACCAAAGTATCTATCTTGATAAAATGAATGAAACTAGTCAATATGACGAAAATGTTTAATTTTATAATTTATAATGGTATCAATCGTGCAAAACGTTATATATGTCGAACGTTATGGATAACCGATCTCAGACAATAATTGGAGTCGTCGCCGCTCCTCCTCCAAACAATTGTCTTCGATCGGTATAAAAACCCCTTACCGTTCTCCATACTTAATATACTATATCAGATCTGGAATTATGTTGGAATTGATTTAAACAGATGGAAGTTCTAGTTCTACATTAGAAACAGATAGTAAATAACCTAACAATATTTGGCAAACAGATTTATTGGCCAACTTATTATGAATAGTTGTATAGGTAACGAGGAAATTTGGTACAAGACCAGTAATTTACGTCCTAACGCTAACTGTACCAAGCGATAACTGTTACCTTAAAGAAAGATGACGCGGCAAAACTTTAGAATCCGGAGACATTAGAATCGGATACACTAGATGTAAAATCGAAAGAAGAATTAATATCACCAGACGTAACCGCTGCTGGGGTTATGGACACCACAGATATGAATGTAAAGGCCCGGACAGAACAGACATGTGTCTAAGATGTGGTGGTTTTGGACATGACAAAAGGAGTGTGACAAAGAAGAACGGTGGTGTGTCATTTGTAACGTCATATGGTCGGTGATAGAAATTGTACAACTTTTAAGGATACACTTCGCGTTGCTAGGAGAAAAGCACGGCTAGACCGGAATGAGGTTATAGAAATATTTACTAAAAATATAGAAGACCAAATTTTAATCACCAATGAAGAACTTCAAAATAATGAAATCCTGGAAGACGAGGGTGTTCAGGATAGCGGCGAAGATGGACAGGAACAACAATAAGATTAATTTTCTCCAAGTAAATGCTATGCGCAGCAGGGCTGCCCAGAATTTAGCAATTGCCTTTGCAAGACAAAATTCCATAGACATAATTATTATTAGCGAACCAAACAAAAAAATGTGTAGATCCGGAGATTGGGTGGTGGATTCTAAAAGCGATGTAGTAATAAAAATAGTAAATAATAAGTTAGCAGTCAACAAATTAATTAAAAAGGAATGCTTTATTTAAATTGAATTTAAGGATTTAAATATTTTGGCGTGTTACCTAAGTCCAAACTGGGAACTAGAAAAATATAAATCAAAACTAAATGAAACGATGACCTATATTAATGAAGAAACAATTTTTTTGGGCGACATAAATGCCAAAGCTAGATCTTGGGGAGCTCTTCAAACGGATGTTAGAGGTGATATTTTGGAGGAAATAATACACGGTAAAAACCTCACTGTACTCAATGATGGTACATACCAACTTTTAGAGGAAATAGTAAATCCTGGATAGATCTAACTATAGTCTCGCCGAAACTAGGAGGAAGAATGCAGGACTGGATGGTCCAAGAGGTAGAAACCCTAAGCGACCATAGGTATATCACTTTTGGGGTAAACTGCAAAAGCAAGAGGAATTACACATGTAAAAATAAATTTACAGTCAATTGGGAAACTTTTGGTCTATTGGTTGAAATGAATTTAAAACTACCTATTAATAAAAACTTAAAACCACTTAACACCACAATAATCAGTAACAATTAGATGGTTTAAATTAATTGTTTTATCAGATCTGGAATTATGTTGGAATTGATTTTCAACACATGGAAGTTCTAGTTCTATATTAGAAACAGATAGTAAATAACCTAAGAATATTTGGCAAACAGATCTATTGGCCAAATTATAATAAATAGTTGTATTATTTCAAAAAGTTTCAAGATTTATATATTTTTGCTTAAAAAGATAAAAACCAATAACTGACAAATGATACAGAGGATTACTTGTTAGAAAACATTATTAAACCCTCATTTGTTCTTTCCATATAATTAAACTTTCCATAACTTTTTTCCAAATACTGTATGAATATCATAAGTAATTGAAACAAAACAAAAGCTACAAAACTCACTTATTAATACAATTATAAATTTTCAAAACCTAATTAAATTTAAAAGTTTTAATTTGAATGCAATTAATGTAAATAGAGTTCCGCAGGGATCGGTCTTCGGGCCAAATTTATTTCTACGATTTATCAATGCCTTAGTAACCTTAATCGATATATTATAAAATCAGTAAAGTAATTGAACTTGTTGACTTTCCTTGCTTTTTGGGTTTAATATTAAATAATTTTCTGAAATCGTTCTGAAATTAAATAAATTCTACTTGTATTAAATGATAAATCTCAACCGACTTCAACATTTCCGTTGCGTTTATTTATTCCTGTTACGTTCTGGTATTTAATTTTTATTTTTAGTAATATTTTATTACTATGTATATTCTTCGTTGAAGAAATATTCGTTCTTTACTACCTTATTTCATTTATGTATAAATTGGTTTGGCAATATTGCAAAAAAAGTTCACGTGTTGAAATATAATTTTTTTAAACTCTTACTACATTTTCTTCGGATAACTTTTTTAAAAACTAAGCTTTCGTTGCATATATTCTTCAACAATAAAATAATTAAAATAAAAAAATTACTTCAGAGAACCCTAAAATTTGTACACATTCCATTAAGTGCGTTAACTCATTTCTACCACAAATTTGAATTCTAATTAAAAGTTTTTAGTGAAAGTTTATCAGTGTTATCCAAAACCAATTAGTAGAGGTCGCGTTCAATAAATTTGCCAACAATATTAAAATTATTTTCTACCGTTCAATTTGTATAAAGCAAAGTTTAGTTTTGAAATTGTTTTGTGTTACATCTCTGCGTGTGTATGTTCGAACCTATGTGTATTAAGTGCTTTCTCTCTTTGCCAAATACAAGCCCTATAAAACGGTAGACAAAGGAATAAAGTGTGCGTGTACGATAGTTTCAAACTGAACCTTAGATGAGTTTGCATGCAATTCGAAAGTTGGATCGTTAGTGCTGATGATATTCCACCTAGTCTTCGTCCAATGAAGTATTATGTACGAAACTCAGCACATCCCAGGAGGAAAAGGATATACACAAACGTAAACTGATAAGCTTTTATATGAAACTTTTGTAATAGTTGCGGTTCAGTAAGAAACAATGACGGGAAGTAATTATTGTTTACTCAGTTTAACGTTCGCGTTTTACAAAGGACCGAATCGTTTACGTTATTGTTCGGAGTATAATATTTTCTGGTTTTGCGTGATCATTTATTGCGAAAGTAAAATAGCTGAACGTTATTAACGATTGTGCAATGATATATTTTTTGGGATTTTATCGAAACTTTAATAAATACCTACTACCCGTTTTTTACGCTTTAAAAAATTGTTTGTACTACTTAAATTATATGTGTTTTATATTTACCTTATACAGTTTTAGAAAAATAATAAATAAAAACAAAAACTATAGTGATTTGGTAGAATATAAAAAAAACGGTTCGAGCAGGAGACGGGTCCTAGGATTATGACATAATCTCGGTCACCTCGACACCAACTTCATTTATAAAAATAAAGTATATAAAGTTGCAACAAAAGTAAATGAACAAGTTTTTTATAATCAAGTTTAGCATAAAATGAAATTATTTTGAAAAGTATAGGGTGTTCCCAAATAGAAATTAATTTACGGTTTCTAAGACATGGCGTCTTAGTAATTTAATCAATTTAAGATACTTGGTAAAGCTGAAAAAAGGCGCTTAAGTGATGAAGATAAGTTGAAAGTGGTGAATCAATTACTTTCTCAAAACTTTATCAATATTGTGCAGGGTGATACAGAATGACATAAATGTTTTGAAAATGTTAAAATTCCAACCACTTTTATTTTTTAAATAGAACACTCTGAGCAAAAAATATACCTTATTTCCTACTTGTTGATCGTCGTGAAAAGGTGTACACTCATGAAATTTAAAACTTGGACACCACAATTTCTGTAAACAAAAGTTTGCACATTGTGAAGCGGGCTTAAGGGTATCATTTACAATTCTAACAGCAGGTAGTCTCAGCAGGGGTTATCTTATAGAAGGACTGTAGAATGAATCATTACACTAAGCACGTTTTAGAAAATAGGTAATTTACGTTGCTTACTTAATTTTTTCTTTAAAGAATATATTTGAAGGTATCGCTAATTAAACACCATAGCTCGATTAATTATCGAATCAAAATTTTGTTTAGGAAATGTTTACAAAATAAAATTAGAAATAATTTTGATTTAAAAACGTCTACAAGCAATAACTTTTAAATTAAATCAAAAACTAAACATGGTTATTTGGGTTGACTGATTATTACTTATTTTTAAATAAATCTAACCTACTAATTATTGTAAGTTATTAAAAAAAATCATTAAACTCTCTATTCATAATATTTAGTCCTTACAAAATGTATATTTTATGACGTTTCATTTTTTTCTGTAGTTAATATAAAAGTGAAAATAAAAACTAAGGCAATTCTTATTGTCAACGTATATATTTAGTTTTTGACAAGAATTTATTACATAATTATAATTAAGATACCAAGTTATAGTTTAAAATTAAATGAAAACTTTTTTTAAATAAAGGTATTACTATATAAATAAATATAAGAAATCAATAATGGGTGTGACCTCCATTATTATTGATACATTCTTGGAGGCGTCTGCTCATTGACGCTATCAAGGTATCAATATAATTAATATTAATCGTTTCCCATGCGGTATCAATGGCTGCAATTAGTGCATTACGGTTTACTGGTATAAAATTTGGCCCTTGTTGTCTTCGGATAACAGCAAGTATTCGAGCCCAAACATTTTCGATAATGTTAAAATCTGGGCTTTTTGCTGGCCAGGGTAACAGCTCCAAGTTATTTGCTTGTATCCAGTTGCGCACAACCTGCGAAGTATAGGGTCATCATATCCCGATAGTTAATTATCGAATGTTCCAAGAAAATATGTGTAAATAGTAAATGGAATCTACTAACGTAACGTTAAGTCGTTAATTATAGTTACATAACTCTCCTTTCATAAGATATAGTTCATATTAATATGCTTATTGTAAAGCTTCGTACACACCTGAACAACAAACCGAGGAACAAACAGAACAACGAACCGAACGGCAATCGGAACATTAATTTGGACGGTGCTACGTACGAATTTTAGAACAGATTCGCAAGTCCTGATTGTTCCACGAACGGTTTGCGGCGTTCCCGCAACTTGTCGTTTTTTCTCCGACATCAAAGAAAATGCGCGCGAATGCGTTTGCAGGTTTGGACGAATCTAAACAAAACGGCGAACAAACTTATGCGGGAGAATTAAATTATTTATTTTTGTCCTCCTTTTGTGGGTTTGTTGTGTTTTAGGTAATATTATGGAGTTGACAGAAGAAAAATGTTTTAAATTAATCAGTGTTTAAGAATGCAAGAAAAAATGATGTCCCTATTAGCATCATTTGGGCGGGAAATTTCCAAAATAAAAAAAACGAAGTAAATTATAATTTTTTACTCTTCTTTGTGCGTAAAAATTTGGTTGGCACTATCTTCTTGTTTTCCGCAATTTTCTCTTCTCAATAATAAATATATATGAACTGAAAACTACTGAAAATAATTATGGGAACAGCACAAACGTTCCGTTTGTTGTTCGGATTGTGGAAATCATAAAAGATCGTTTGTCGTTCTGTTTGACTTTCGGTTCGTTGTTATGTTTGTTGCTCGGTTTGTTGTTCAGGTGTGTACGAAGCTTTACAACTTAAGCAACAATTTTTGGCGAATAAAGATTAGTTTGTGATGTAATATTAGAAACACAAATTTATATCATATCAAATTTATGACAACTTAAAACCAAGAACGTGTATGTTATTGCTAAGAAATTATTAAGGAAAAAGCGCAATTGCAGTGTAAATATTTATAATTAGATATTTTCGAAAGTTTATAAGTCCTCTATTGTAATCTTAATACTTAAAAGAAAATCCTGTCCATTAGCATTATAAGGAAATGGCTTTTACTTTATGAATAAGTTTCAATAACAATAGAATATCCTTGCTTGTTTAATTTACTTCCTTTGAGTCATATTGCTCTAAGGGTTGTTACATTGGTCATTAGAAGTATGTAATAAATAAACAATTACCTACTGTTTGAGAAGGGTAGTGTGAACCAATAAATAAAGTAAGAAATGTAAATTCCATTTTAGTTTAAAATTTCAAGTGTTGTGAAATGCCACCTCATCTCGGTGCTGATTTGAAAGCGCGGATTGTTTCGGAATTAGCGGCGGGCCGTAGCGTGCGTGCGTATGTTAGATATACCAAAAAGCACCGTAGGGCATTACCGAGTAAAATGGAATCTTGAACACACTTTGGAAAGAGCCATCGGAAGTGGTAGACCTAAAGTATCTACACGTGCTCAAGATCTCGAGTTGTTTCATTACGTAACAGAACAACCATTTGCTACATACTCCAGGGCTATAGCAGATACACATTTTCCCGGATGCCGTATAACTGCACAAAAAGATTAAAGGAGATGGGAATAAAGAAGTATAATGCTGCTGCGAAAGAAGTTCTCAGTGACGAAAATATGAGACGTCGTCTGGAATTTGCAAGGCGATATGTGAACGAACCTTGGAATTTTGGAATCGAGTGATTTTTAGCGACGAAAAACGTTCAATAGCCGCAACGATGGACCACTAAAAGTTTTAGAATGGAAGGAACTCGTTACGAAAATAATCACATATGTCCTAAAAACGAAGTGGTTATTTTTCTGTGAATGTGTGGGGTTGGGTTAGCGCGCGGGGTCCAGGAGTTTGTTGGGCTATCGATGGACGTCTTGATTCTGCTGCGTATTTAGATATTTTGAAACTATTATGAAACCTTCAGTCGAAGTGTTTTATCCAGACGAAGATTATATTTTCCAACAAGTAAGTATTCTTATTTCACTATACTTTCTCCAAAAAAATAGTTCGGGATCTGTTGAATTAACATTTTCATAATGTATTTTTGTTGTTGTAATGCACTAATTGCAGCCATTGATACCGCATGGGAAACAATTAATATTAATTATATTGATACCTTGATAGCGTCAATGAGCAGACGCCTCCAAGAATGTATCAATAATAATGGAGGTCACACCCATTATTGATTTCTTATATTTATTTATATAGTAATACCTTTATTTAAAAAAAAGTTTTCATTTAATTTTAAACTATAACTTGGTATCTTAATTATAATTATGTAATAAATTCTTGTCAAAAACTAAATATATACGTTGACAATAAGAATTGCCTTAGTTTTTATTTTCACTTTTTATATTAACTACAGAAAAAATGAAACGTCATAAAATATACATTTTGTAAGGACTAAATATTATGAATAGAGAGTTTAATGATTTTTTTTTTAATAACTTACAATAATAATAGGTAATAAAGTCAACCCAAATAACCATGTTTAGTTTTTGATTTAATTTAAAAGTTATTGCTTGTAGACGTTTTTTAAATCAAAATTATTTCTAATTTTATTTTGTAAACATTTCCTAAACAAAATTTTGATTCGATAATTAATCGAGCTATGGTGTTTAATTAGCGATACCTTCAAATATATTCTTTAAAGAAAAAAATTAAGTAAGCAACATAAATAACCTATTTTCTAAAACGTGCTTAGTGTAATGATTCATTCTACAGTCCTTCTATAAGATAACCCCTGCTGAAACTACCTGCTGTTAGAATTGTAAATGATGCCCTTACGCCCGCTTCACAATGTGCAAACTTTTGTTTACAGAAATTGTGGTGTCCAAGTTTTAAATTTCATGAGTGTACATGGAAAATGTTGTCTAAAAATTGAACAATTAGACATGTGCTTTGTAGTACCAATTGAAGTAAAATCATCCCATTCAAATTAGAAAATGAGTCTTCTACTGTTACCTTTGTTTTAATAAAATATTTGCTATCATGGGTTCGATCAATTGCAAAAGACCTTTTTTTGTTTTCCTCTTTGGCTTTCTGCTGGTCACTTCAGACGTACTCCGTTTTAATTAACCAATGCAATGCAATTTGGGGCGTTTGTGTCTCGAATTGTCATTCGTGGCTTAACTTGCTCTCGTGAGTTATTATTATTTTATAACTATATTTTGCTATTAATTCTCTACTGATGTGTCTATGTACTTCTATGTGTTTTAATTGAAGTCTAGTCACTATAACAATATACATATTTCTATCAACGTACGGTTTGTTTCTGTGTCTACGAGTTCCTAATGGCTTTAGCATATCTGGGACGAGTTTGTTGCTTTTACCTTGAATAAGGTTGTTATTCGACTTTGTATTGCTGCATATTATGCTAAGTAAATAAACTTATTATTATTTATTATTTCTTAATTTACGATGACATTCTCGGGTCCCTACAAACGTAAACTGACCAAAATAAAGCATCATGTTAAATATCCAAGCAGCATTAAAAGTTTTGCATCCAATAGGCTGGAATCAAAAAAGTGTTACGAGTTCTATCAATGTCTAAATTAGCTGGCGGACAAAAATAAAACTATATACTAGAGCATGAAAAAATAACAGGCAACAAAGAATCCGATTAGCAAGCCAAACCAAGCACTCAAAGAAATTCCTTAATCAGAATAAAAACAGGAAGCTAAAAAAAGAGCTGAAAACTAGATTCTAATGCAGATACTATCTGAGACATTAAGGCTTTCGGATGATGACACAATGTAGGTACTGTGCCGAAAAAACGGTAATGATGGAACATATTATTATGAAGTGACCAAAATAACGACATCACTGACATCAATCACTATCCCAATCTTAATAACAATAATATTAATGAACAATCAAAATAAATATGGAATTAATATACGACAAGAAAAAATTAATGCATCAAAAATAGAAGATGAAGAAAAGGTAGCCTTAGTTATAGAAGGAGGGAACAGGTACAGTAAAAAGTTGCAACTAGTTACAGTAAAAAAATAGAAAAATTGCAAACAACTTTTCTTACAAGTAATAAATACTTACATAGGTAAATATTTTTCTTGCATTAAAATATCATAGTATTTTGTATGTTACGTAAGTTAGCTGTAATTAATCCGTCTTGCTCTTTGTAATGATGTCATTCGAACGCTATTAATTTCTTATCAACACTGGGACGATTGTAAGATACTAAACACAAAATATTACGTAATTATTTGTAAACTTTTATTTTTATCTTTTTAATTGATTTTACTTGACTGGGACTAATTTTATGTTAAAATTAACGACCGTATTTCAGCTCAGTCTGTATTCAGTCATATATTTAAAAATTTATTTTATTTTATGATAAAGTCAGTAATAAGAACATTACAAATTAAAAAATGCTTTGTTTTTACTTACTTAAAGTAAAATTTAGACTTACATGTAATAAAACTCTGTATTAGGGTCTACTTTAAAATTCTTACCTTGGATTAGATAATGTTCTTTAAAATTAGCTATTTTCCGTACAACGAAAATACAAAACGTTTAGAAAGGAAACGGTTATTATCTCTAGGTAGGTGTTATTTCTGTACATACCATCGATAATTAAGGTTTCCGCTAGTAATGTTTGAAACAATATCTTTTGTGCATAGGATTAGTATCTGCAGAAGCATTAGCTACAAAATAGCTTAATAACGGTGATGTTAAAAGTTTTGTGCAGTAGGTACTATTGTAATAATAATTAGTACACACTATAATTACTACCAGTCTCGGATAAAGAAACCATGCACTTTGAATTTGTGGAATTTCTTTAATAGTTCTCTTTAACTGCAATTAAAACTCCGCATTTTAAAAATAAAGTTTAATATTAGAAGTTATATTACATATTACAAAAAACGTAGCTTCTGAAATTTTTACAACACGTCGCTTTTTAAGAAAGTTAAAACGAAATATTTCTAACTTTCATAATTACTAATTCATTTTCAACGTTGTAATACAATTATGCGTAATTACTTTTCAGTCAGACTAAAACTTTACAAGTGCAATTTTATGTAACATACCACATAGTTCAAGAAACTTCTAGTAGAATGCCTAAGGGATACATTGAAAATCTAGAAATCGTTATTTGATGTAATGCTTACAATTTTACTTATTGTTTTTAGACTTAGTTGTGACTATAGGTATCAAGTATAGTGTTCTCCACTTATTTTAAGTTTAGAAGTGATATCAGAATAAGTTAGAAAACGGTGTCATGTCTTTGGTGGCAATTATTCAAGAAAATCCAATTTTCAAGCAATAAATTTGTAGTAAGTTATGAAATTTTAATTTCAAAAAATAAAATTCTGTGTCTATATGTTTAGTTGAATTGTTGTAATGTTACATATTACAAATTGAATTCTACTGTTTTTTTCCAATTGAACCAATTTTAATTTACTGCTTTAATTGAGGGGCAAAAATGCAAATCTAGATAAGTCCAAATTATTCAATTTTGAACAAACTGCAGATTCTTGTCAACTTTAGTGAGCTCTATCTATATATGCATTCAGATTCGAGCAAAAGCAGTTAAGTCACCATGTAAATCTAATTCAAAGTTGACTGTTTCATGCAAAACCAGATAAATCCAATAAGCAAGCAAAATCCCAATAGAGGGACATCTACTAGTAATAGTTGTATTGGTAGTTCATGCTTTAACTAAATTATGTACACATTCCTACAATATATCTTAGTGTAATGCAGCCTGTACGGTTTCAGATGCGGTTTATTTTATTTCACTTTTTTACCGTTCAACACAAACATAACCTGTGAATTTCACCTGAACTGTGATTTGCTTCACAAACGGTAAAAGTAAATTGTGTTGTTTATATTATAATGGAAGAAGGAAATATCAGTGTTAAAGAATGATACCAAGGAACACGTAAGCAAAAGAAAAATGAAACAAAAAGAAAAAAACTAAAAAAGGCACGGTGAGTTATCAAATCGAATTTTGGTGCATGTTTTCTCAACAGTCTCACGGCGAAAGAAGGCCATTATAATAGGAGTAAATCAAAAAGAATTTACTTACCAGCTAATTTAAATATACGAAAGCTGCATAAGCTCTATGTTGACAATAATCAAGACCATACTGTCACAATGGCTATGTTTAAACGAATATTTTCCAACAAATTTAATATAAGCTTTTCTAGTCCTGCCGGCGATTGCTGTTCCCTATGTACTTAAGTACAGAATCAAGACAGAAAAAGACAAATAAATTGTAGCAGAACATAAGACACAGCTTCTAGTACATAAAAAACGAGCTACTGCGTTTTATGAGCTACTAAAAGCAAATCCTCCAAATGCACAAACCTTTTGTTTCGACCTGTAGCAGATCTAACCATTACCCCGCACCCCGATTAATGATGCTTTCTATGCGCATCAAATTCGTTATTACGTGTTTTGCTGCGTTGGAATAAAAAGGGATAAACCTACTTTTTACACGTGGTCAGAAGATGAACCCGGCAGGGGCTCTATTGAAGTAGGGTCAGCTCTAATGAGTTATTTTGAGTCTTTGAATTTTACAGACACAAAAGTTCTTTGCCTCTTCTGCGATGGGTGCGGGGGACAAAACATGAACTCGCATATCATACATACTTTACACTACTGGCTAAAATTCAAAGCACCTCGATAGGTAACAGAAGTTCATATTACTTTTCCTGTACGAGGGCACTCATTTATTTCACCAGACAGGGTGTTTTTCCAAGTCGAGAAAATATTACGAAGAAATCCAACGATTCTTCCGATGGGAGAATATGAAGGACTTTGCCGGGAAGTAGGGGAAGTAAAAATTCTAGGTAAAGACTGGCACTTTTTTAACGTTAACAGATCAAGATCTTCATTTACCACAACAAGGTTTGGGCCATGCTATTCTAGCAAAAAAGGAAAAGTTCTTGAGTCATCTTATGATTCAGCAGTTTGGAGATAACTGGAAAGACTCAGAAGATCTAGTATGGTACAGGGATATACTCGACGAAACCGTTGAAGGGGAAGAAAATAAGATAGAAGGAGAAGCAGAAAATGAGATGGAAAAGACTGAGAACGAGACATGTGATTATCTTGAGACAAGTTTGTTTATAATTGTTGACAAAGTCGTTTCTTTTGTTAATTGTCGTGGTTTTAAGGCTAGAGGTTTTTGGCAATTTACTCAAAATGATAAAAATTGACTTATCTGGTTTTGTATGTTTGCTCCTCAATTATGAAACGGGGTTTGTACAACTTCAAACGAAACTGGAGTACAGTAAAGTTTCTGAATAATTGGAGGTAGCTTTCATTTACAAAACTCAAAAAACCCTTAAATGTAGTGTAATTTAAAAATGGTAACGTTTCATATAGTGCACTACCTCTGATTGGTACTTGCAAGAAACTATAATTCAAATAACACATATTATGAACAATGATTAATTAGAAAAAATATGTTAACTAATATACGTAACTAAAACTTTAACAATCAAAGAAAAATGCCAACAGTTAACTGCAACGACATGTGTATGTTAAAGTGCAAAGCGCTATGTAAGCGATAGCTTTAATGCTTGAACACACGTTGCCGATAAAGTCAAGTATAACTTGTACAGAAGCACACACGCAACCAAAGAACACCTGATGCAGCATTTCGTTTTAATTGTGAGCTCATCAGAGGTGTATCTTAAGTGCGGTATACGACTGTACAAGACGGCGTTTGGTCTTTTAAGCTCTCGTGGAGCAATAAACATAAGTAAAATTTGTTTCAAACATTAAAGTTATTGCTTAGATAGCGCTTTGCACTTTAACACACACATGTCGTTACAGTTAACTGTTGGCATTTTTCTTAGTTTATACTATTCACACGTGTCAATGTTTCCACGAGATGTCGCAAGACACACATTTTACTTTAACAATCAAGTTGATCTGAAAAGTTAGATTAAAATTGCATAAGCAATTCTTCGCCATTTTTTGTTCTTATTGAAATTTACTTCAGTGTTTATTTATAAAAAAAGTTTTTGGTCAATTTGACCAATAAACCGAGTTTATCTCTTCAATAATCTTGATCCTACTTACAGACCACTTAAACTACCTCTAATTCCAAAAGTATAGAAAATACAACAAATCTTGTAAAAAACATATGTATCGACAAAGAGAAGCTGGTTGTAGTTTAATGAAACAATTTGAGGCAGAGAATCAGGATAGAGTTGAAAAAGTTGGTAAAGTTTTATTTACGAAAACAAGTATAACCTTAAAATTAAAGTCGCATTGCTTTACCAAGACACTAAATTCAAAATAATCCACATTAAACCCTTGCTCCAAAAGAAAGACAAATAAAATAAATTTTAGAAAAACCAAGCGATTCTTTTAACATTTTTTTTTAAACATTGACTAAAATTTGTGGAAGAAATTCAACCGAAACTGGAGAAGAACTAGTTGACCTAGATACTACGGTGAAGATGGAGAAGGAAAAGAACCAAATTGGTAAAATCCTGCCAAAAAATATAGATAAAACTAAACAAAATAACTAATCCACCATTCCATAAAGTTTTATCCAAATGGCAACCACAACTTGGTCTTTAAAATGTTATTCCTTTCATTATTGGATAAAATTGAGTTCGTTTAATGGCCACTAAAACTCCAATTTTCCTTTTTCTTTCTATTACATTGCAGTCCATTTTTGTCTTAAATTTTCTAAGCCTAGTTTTTTTGGAATTTTGTAACTCCTTTTTTTATTAAAACATAATATCATTTCTTTTTCTAATATCATCTTCAATCGTTGCTCGTTCTTCTTTTTCATTTTACATTAATTCATATTAACTGCTGCGCTTGTTGACGTGTTTTACCATTTTCTATTTTCATTTTATAGCTTAAACGTTGCAGAGTGATTCGCACAGATATTACCGATGGCTTCCAAAACTGTATACCGTGCCACTTACCTGATCCTAGACACTATTCTCAGGCAGCAGGAACCCAGAATAAAAACAAACAAACGCATAAAAAATATCTATACACACATTAAAACAAGATGAGAGGGTATCGAAAAGAACAAGTATTAGGTTAAAAATTCAATAAACAATCACAGTATTATCACTAAGCATCAATCGGCTCCATCAAGTGTTACATCACTGGTTTATAGTTAACCAAAAAAATTAGTGTCGTTTTTACCGCACGAAAGCAACAGATATTTTCTTTGCATAAACTGCAAAATTAATATATAAATTCTGCGTAAAACAAAATGGCTATCGAGGATCTCCGACCCATAACACGCAACACCGTCACACTCTAGTTTTGAAATAACTTCAACCATTGTTGTTAATTTTACTGGATGATAACCGACCACCACTTTGAAGATATGTTTAAAATTCTACACGGTTGATTATAGTGGTTCTAAATGATTATTATAAGTCTTTATCTAACGGATATAGAAACCCTTCCCTTTTTTCAAAACTTTAGATTGCTTAAAATGCTTAAAACGCAGGTTTAATTTATCTTGTCGATCTTTTATTTTGTTAAAACGTCCACTTTCACAAATTTCTTTAGTTATTTCTAACTTCATGACGTCTGGTACAACTAGTAACTTTTTTCCTCTACCCTATTTGTAAAGAACGTCTTCTTTAATAATGATACCTTTATGATCGTTTTCTTTCAAGATTTTGATTATCAAATCCTGTTTTCTAATTTGAATGTACGTTTTCAATGATAGTCAAGGATGAGTATTGTCTTAAAGCGTCTGCGTTGGACTTTCAAAACAATGCTCGACTTCATAATTCTTCTCTTTCAATAAAATAATGCAAAGCGCTAGTCTGGTGCTTAAGTCGATCTTTATTATGGTCTTCTGAAATAGAACAGCAACCTCGACTTGGTTAACAACACACCTTAGTTCCGAACAATTACCCCACAGTCAGTTGGTAACAGCGCCTCAGACTTGCATCACAAGTGAGGGTAGCCCGTTAAGAGACAAACCGCCAGGTGCATCACGATAGAACTGCCCGGGTTTTTCCACAGTATTTGCTCGCGGTAATCTGCCTGGAAACTCCATGGCTCCGATGTGAGAAGCAAAGACCCAATAGAGGAAGTTTACGAGGAGACAAGATATAAATCGAAAGTGGGGAAAAGGTTAGGAGGAGAATTTTGAACTGAGAAGGGACTAAAGCAGGAATGCTTTTTAAGTCCGTGTCTGTTTGCAATCTATTTAAGCGATTTAGAAGAAGAATTGGAAAAACGTCAGGTGGGAGGGATTGTAATAGGGAGGAAAAAGGTATGGGTGTTGGCATATGCCGACGATATTATCGCTTAGCGAAAAACGAAGAAGAGATGAAAAAGATAATCAAAGTAAAAAAAGGTTTATAGAAAAAAGAAAACTTTAAGTGATTGTACCGAAAACAAAATAAATAGAATTTAAAAATAGAAAAGGAAGACAAAAGGAGGTGAAATGGTGGTGGGAAAAGAAAGAGATTGAGAGTGTGGACAAATACAGATATTTAGGGTATGTGATAAGATACGACAACAAGGATGGAGACCAAATAAGAGAACTCAGACAGAAGAAAAACAGAATAGTAGGAAAAGCATGGGGGCTAGGAGAAAGAACTTTCGGAAAAGATATAAAGAAACGAAGATGGGTTTTTGAGAGATTATAAAAAATCGTGATGATGTATGAAGCAGAGATTTGGGGATGAAAGGAATGGGAGGAACTAGAGAAGATTCAGGAAAAATTTTGAAGTGGACATTGCGACTGGAACAGGATACACCGGATATATTGTGGAAGAAGAGATAAAACTTGAAAAGATAAGAATACAAACAGAAAAGAGAGCGATGAAGAATGAAAAAGGGATGGAAAACAGGAAGGAAAAAGAGATACTATATGAATGTTGGAAATAAGTAGAAATGCAGAAAATTATACATGGGCAGGAGGCAAGAAAGAAATATTATCAAAGAGGTGGTTACGCCAAAGAAAAGATAGAGAGAATAACAGAAAAGGGATGAAGTTTAGTAGAGGAGATAATAAGACTGGATAAGGATACACAAGGACAGGAAAGAGGAACAAAAATAGAAGAAGGGAAATATAATGGAAAATACAAGGAAATAATCGCGGAAGAAATACCGAAGTACTTGATATCGGAAAAGGGTTAGAAGAAAAAGGTAATAGCACGGTTTAGGACAGGAAACGAAGAACAGAACAACAAATACTGGAAAAGGGACAAAGAGAGGGTATGTAGATTGTGTGGGAGAGAGTGGGAGAATATCAAACATATGATGGAAAAATGTGAAGAGCTGAGACCAGAGGAAATGGATTGGAAGAGGTTATTTGGGGAAAAGGGGGAAGGAATGCAATGGATGAAGAGGGTAGTAGAAAGAAGGAAAAGGATGAAACGGGAAGAAAGGAAAATAATAAAACAATAGGGAGAGGGAAATAAGGGGGAACAGTTGGATAGGTTTAAGGAATTGTATTGAAATATAGAAAAGGAATCCTTTGTTTAATTATATAAGAACAATAAAATTTGATTTGATTTGACTAGCGTACTTTGATTTTAGTATGTCGTTTACAAATTTTTAAAACTGGTTTCTCTTTCATTTTTCTTTTTCAACGTAATCATTTCATCATTTTCTTCATCTTCAAATGTGAAAGGATGGTTATTTTTTAATAACTCGCTCAGTAGTTTCGCGATTTGGGAGTAGTTTGGAATGAAATTTTTGAAATTTCTTGCCAGTCTCGAGAAATTTGCTCTTGTTTAGCCATTTTCGGTACTGGAAAGTCTTTCACAACCTTAGTTTTGGAAGTATTTAGTTATAGTTTCCCTTTTTCCATCACATGTCCTAAGAACTACATTTTTTTTACTTGAAATTGTTTCTTTTTCATGTCATCTTCAAACCTTCTTTTTTCATTTTTATTTAGCAAAGCAATGCGTTTCCTAAACATCTTTACTACCCATTGTCAGTCCACCAGGGAGACTTGAGTTCATGTAGTGAAAAAAATTTTGGTTTTTTGCATAAGGTATATTTCATCTACTGATTATGTGGAAGGAACGTGCAGTGTTGAACTAGGTGGTGTAATATGCTTAATGTCTAAAACGGTTTATCTAAAATATTTTTCTAAAGACGCTCACAGTCCCTTGGAGTATGACCCAATAGCCTACAACCAAACCATTTTCTTTCTTCTTCCGTCTTTCGTCTTTTGATCTACCATCTTTTGTTTTCTTTTCTTTTGAGTCCTATTATTGTATCTTGCCATGTAATGTTTTCTCGTCTGTTGTTTTTGCTTCTGATCTGATTTTGCCATAATGTTCATTTTCTCATAATTTCATAATTTCATTTTAAATTCAGAAATATTTATAGCGCAATAAAGAATAGTTTATGTAACTCATTCTATCCCATAAGTTCGGCAGCTTCCTCAAATTCTTTGATACATGTTTCAATCATTCACCAGGAAATCTTGTGATGAAGTTTCTAAAACTGATCGGAATTGCTGTAGTAAGTGCTCTTGAACTCATTCACCTTTTGTCTTTAATGCCGTCAACATTTTCAGTACTTAGCCCAAATTTATGGCCTTTATCATCTTCTTCTTGCACGTTATACTAGTTAACCAAGCCTATGTCGCACAAATTTTTATATATTTTATCCCCAACGACTCCGACAACTCCATCGTAATTAATCCCAAGGCAAAATCTAATCCACCTTCTAAAAACAAATTTTTAACCGTTGTAAAGCCAAATGTGCCTTATCTTCAAATTGCAGCAGCAGTGCTTTGAAATACGTCGTCAACTGTAACACTAATCGTCTGATATTGGAACCAATGCGTCTTTCCCTAATATGTAAAGACGAAAATTTGTTTGGTAGTTTGTTGGTTTTAGTATAGAGCTTTTGGTGAAAGTAATCTGATAAGATTCGGAAAATCTTTGTTTATCAGAATAAATCTGTTCTGCTTTGATCATGTTAATAAACGTTCTAGTAAACAGTTTCATCATATCTCGAGTATGTTAGAAATTTTCCGCAACCAGATGTATGTCATTATGGATTGAAATTCCGGATGCAACTCTAAAAAGTCGATAATATTTGAACCGGATGATGTCATTAGATTTTTAAAGAAAATTTCTGATGACAGTCACTTGTTTATGAAGGTGATGTGTTTAAAAGTACTGATTTCAGTAATATCTATAATACGGATTTGAAATTATAGATTGTTTCAATAATGGATTTATATGGAGCATGTCGGTCAGATGAATTACATAAGTTAGAAATTTGTAATACTGATGATCAAAAATCGGTCATAATTATTTCACTCTGTTGATACCAAAACCAAGAAAGATCGTTCGTTTTGTATTACCGACAACAATAATGTGGAGTGAGTGTGGAATTTATAAGAAAATACAACGCCTTGCATCCCAAAAATCTACCCCACAAAAAAAACTTCATCAATTCCCGCCAAAAAAAGTGAACAATACAACCAGTTGAAATTCATACCTTCTACAGTGACCGGCAAAGAGTTTGCATCAAATGGGAAAAAATTTTGTAATTGAGATATCCAAAAATTTCTTTTGGCAAATGAATTCAGCATACTAAATGACAAACAAAAAGCACTTTGACAAATGTCATGTGACTACTGTCATGGCGGCAAATTAAAAAAATATCCCTTAAATATGTAAAAAGTGAGGTTAGATAACAAGAAATTAAAAAATGCCTAAGAAAAAAGTTGTTCAAAATTAGATTATACGTTTATGTGCAAATTTTCAAAAAAAATAACGATTTTTAAAAAATATCAGTTTTCCGGCATTTTTTTCGGAAATTTTTTGTATGTTTTTGTATGAGCTTATTATCCAGGCAAAATTGTAAAAAAATTATTAAATAGGGTTTAGAATGGAAGAATTGATCATTTTAGGACTATTTTAAAATAATTCTAAATTTGTAATTTCAACCTTTTGTTTTCTGTAGGCCATTGCAACAAAGTCCGTCCTAAAACAACAATGTTTTTTGTTCTTTACCGTCCATTGGTAGACTACTAAATAAAAATTACTAGATTGTGAAGTTTATTTGTTGGTTTGATTGTGTTTGATGCAAATCAAAAGCAAAAAATTTTGTTTTCTCAGTATTTCCGGAAAAAATGCCGGAAAACTAATATTTTTAAAAGTCGTTATTTTCTTTTGAAAATTTGCACGTAGACGTATAATCTAATTCTGAACAACTTTTTTCTTAGGCATTTTTTAATATCTTGTCATCTAACCTCACTTTTTATATATTTAAGAAATATTTTTTAAATTTGCCGCCATGATAGTGGTCACATGATATTTGTTAAAATTCTTTTTTTTGTCATTCGATATGCTGAATTCATTTGCCAAAAGAAATTTTCGGACATCGCAATTACAAAAATGTTTCCCATTTTATGCAAACTCTTTGCCGGTCACTGTATAAGTTTCCTAAGAATATTGCTGATTTCTTCAAACTACCGAATTCAGAAATGTACAACTGTCATTGTTTTTGCCGTTCTTCAGCTACAATGATGGCAAACTCGGAAGCTGATTTGACCACAGTCAAACACGTGGGTGAATGGAAATCGTTATCGGTTACAGAAGCATCAGTAGCTAGCAATATTACCGTATCGAAGCATATTGGGTTAATCAGCACAACAAAAAATTGTAGTTTCTGATTATCTATTAAACTAAACCGTAAAATCAGTGATAAAATTGATATAAAGACAATTATTTCCAATGTAGATAAAATAAAGTACATTATCTAACCTTAATGTGAAGTTCTATTTTATCTACTATTTTGAGTAGATGAAATAACAGTTTAACATTTGATAAATAATTATAATTGTAAGCAATAAAAAAATCGTTAAAAAGTTTTATATAGGAATTTAATTATGCTAAATATCAAGATTAAAACGTGTTACTCAAAAGTCATAATTTTACAATAAAAATTATGGATTTCTTTCTTCGTCGATATGTTGCTCTGAAATTAGAGCATTTTATTAGTAAAGATAATATGATATTTTTGTTAAAATTTGAAAAAAAATATTATCCTTTTCGTTTCCCTATACCACAAAATTAAAAAATATGTTTGTTCAATAACGTAGGTGTATACATTTGCAATCTAAGTATAGATAATTTTACATTTTTCAATGTAATTTTAACCTTTACTGGTCTTGAAACTTTCCTAAACAAATATTTTGATGTAATTCACAAATTACATCAATCTTAAATACGTGCATCAACATAATTTGTATAACGTCTTACTAATTTTGTAAAATTTTGTTTTGTTGTAATTATCGGTTAATTTTATATTATATTTACAATATTACAAAATGCAATTTTTTTAAATTCCATAACTTTTGTAAAACCTTTGTTATCAGTATTATTAAAATCTTATATTGTGGTAAGTAATAATCATAAATTCTCACAATATTACCGTAAACACGCAGTGTCTATTTATAAGAAAAAATAAAAACGGAAACTTAACGGCATGCACGTTTCTGCAATATTTCAAAATACAAATAAACATAAGGAAATATATTTGAACTGTATACAAAATAATACAATAGAGAATTCATAGATTTCATATTCTTCATTCTAATAAATATTATCAATAAAGATTTATAGTGTTCGTCTTTCTAGAAAAAGTTTTTACCCGGGAAAAAAGTATTAAAATTTATTGAAGTCGACTTTAAGTCGTAATTCGTATAATTGTTACGATTTAAATTGCAATTTGTTTATTGCAAAACAACAAAAATTGGAAATGAAGATTATGTAAAGCTTCTTTAAGAAGTTTTAGTTTCTATGCTTAAAACTTTAATGTTGTTTATTATTTGTTCAAATTTACCAACGCATGTCTTAATATTGATCTTAAATCAAATTTTAGAAGTAAGAGTATGGTATAATAACAATTGCGCAATATAATTATTATGGGTAAGTCATTCAAGCACTAATTCGTTCCTCCATTCGCAGAAACGACAACATACTCCTTATTAAACCATTAGTACTTTGTAAAAAAAACTGCCGTCCTCTTGAAAAAACTGATTTCATTATTATTATTGTTATTTAAATTTGATTAAAGAAATATAAATTATTTTAGAAGAATAATCTATATTTGTTTAATCAAATTTCATATTTATTAATTCTTAACTTATATGGTAGTGTAATAAATTTAAAATAATGAGGTCATTAACACACCAGATCTAGAACGTAACATACATCGCAAAACCTTACAAAAAATTTAGGATCAGGGCTCCAAGAACCTAAAGTCTCAACAGAGAAATCCTCAAAAGAATTATTGTCTTGTTTGTTACGTTTACGTTTTTCAGTAGAAAGTGCGGCATAACTAGGCATTAAATTAGAGTTTGAAATATGGGTAGATGCCAAAGTGTCTAAACAGATAACATCCCAACAGACAAAAAGGGAAACTGATTTCTATAGAATTAATCTGGCCGTTTACTATCATTTCTGAAAATACCTAAAGGTTCCAAAAGACAAAGAATGTCAATAAAAATAAAAAAAACGTTGAATAATGTCATTCAAAGTATTGTGACGAAAAAATCTTCCGGGATTTCAAATGCAACAGAGCCCATAATGACACAATGAATTAACTTGGGGACCACACAAATTTGTTTGATGACAAATTAGTGCAACGACATGAAGATCTACTGCAGTTTGTAAAGAACAATTATCTAAGAAGGTTCCCAACTGTGATAAAAGCAAAATTCATTTATTCTTATTATTATCATTATTATTATTTATTATGGCACCATACATAACACTTACATCACAATACAATAATAAAAATGTACCATAGGAATAATAGTATATTATTTTATAAGAACGTTAAGTGATGCTTTTTGTGCTGATGATGTTAGAGCCAAAGCACAAAAAGCCGCTTAAGCTTCTGCATAAAATATACTATTTTTCTTCAAACGCAAGGGAAAAGAAACAACAACAGCCAAATCCCGTTTGCTTTGTAATAATTGTACATTGAACTTGTAATTAAATTGTAACTAAATATCTAAACAATACTATTTAACAAAATGAAATTATTAAATATATTGTTGCAATTTATCTGTCGGCGGTGCTTAAGTACTTAAGCGCCGCCGACAATGAAGTGACACTTAAACATTATCAGCTCGCCCATTTAGTGGCATACTTAACTGACGTTTGAAGAAAAATAAATAAATAAATTTATTATTATTTAAATTTAATTAAACAAATACAAATTATTCTTCTAAAATAATACCATAGTCCATACAAGTTCGATACATTAAAGTTTGATGAAGATAACGTTTGTTATATTTATAAAATTTTTGAGGTAGAAACTAATTATAGAATTCTGAATGACTATAAAAATCAAAAAACTTTTGACAATTTTAATATTCAACTAATTATTTATCAATTGTACAAACGGTTTCACTACTAAAAAAAGATAAAATAGATAAATCAGAAATCTTTTACAATTACAGGACGTACTCCACTACCAGTTAAGTTCAGTAGAGAACAACCGCACATTCAAAGATTTTTGCAAACTCACTGAACTTGTGTTGGTGTAACCGTATAAATTTCCGTATTACAGACATCTTCCGGTGTTACAGCTTTCTCAACGTTTCGGTCAAACCAAATATGGTTGCATTGACCTTTCCTAATACGCCAAGAGTAAAAAGTAAAAGGCGCATTGTACAGCTGCAAAAACATTCAAATAAACCTGTCTCTTTGTCAATTCATACCCATTCAACAAAATTGTTGTTCCCCACCACCACACATCGTCACAAAATGCTTAGCTAATTTAGAAAGCCTACCTTCCACAATACTATAACTCCAAGTAGTTCTGGATTCGGTCTGGGAGGCTTTCTGGGAAGAGGTGAAAGCACAAAAACAATTCAAATTTTTGAAATTGCCGACTTTTCGCTTTCCGTGTGAGAGCTTTATCAAGGGTTATTCAAGTCATCTGACCCATCAACTCATTGTTAAATTTCCGTGTGACCCATCAACTCATTGTTAAATAAGACTTGATAAAGCTCTCACACGGAGAGCGAAACTTCGGTAATTTCAACAATTTGAGTTGTTTCTGTGATTTCACCTCCACTTAGAAGGGGTCCCAGATCAAATCCTGAACGAACAACAACATTTTTTAAAAGGAAACCTCACCTTTAGCTTTTCAATTTCTTTACCAACCGAATGTCGGTATCGGACCACACATTAATTTTGAAAATGCGTCTTCTAAACTGCGACAATCACCATGTCACCGGAGGCGTCCTTTTAAAAAAAAATAAAAGTTTGGTAAGATTATGGCAACGTATCCTGTAGTACAAAATGCACAGTTTCAGTATGTCAACATCTCAAATACAAATGGCAACCTTATACATTATTATTAATAAACATTCTGCCTCATTAAAAATTCGGTTCACTTACATCCACTCGACGCAGTATGAACGCTGCGTTCCGCAAAGACCAGTACAATTAGTACAAGTAATGACTGTTTAATCCAACCAGTAAGCAGATCAAGTGTATCAAACAATAATCCGTGTAATATTCAAAACTCAAGTAAAAGAAAAAGAAGTAAATTGAAGATTCAAAAACCGCAAGCAGGCATGTTTAAAAAAACCTCCAGTACGTCCAGATAGAGAAACTCAAGAAATTCCAGCAAGTAAAGACATCTGTAATAACGGTACATCAAAGTGAGTTATTTATTTCCTTTACCTATTACTATCTCCTTAAATTTACATAAATAATTGCACATATGACAAAAAGCATTCAATTATTCTACACCCAAAACATACTTTCACTAAGAAAATGGTTGAAAGAGAACATAAAAGATTGTTACATTGTGGCTTCACTACTTTACTGGGCTCACTTATAAATCGTATATGGATAATCGCTGGACTAGTTAAGGTTTACGTTTGTTTGTTTGTGTGTATGTCAGTCAAGGCGGTGCATTTGGAAATTCTATCTGACTTAACCACTGGTTGTTATATAGCTTGTTTGCGTAGATTTATTTGTAGACGTGGTAAACCTTTAAAAATTTATACTAACAATGGCACAACCTTTATTGGTGCTAATACAAAACTCAAAGAATTCCTTTGAAATCCAATTGAAATAAAATTAACGATGCAATGACAAATGAAAATATTAACAGGAATTCCAGCTAGATCACCACATTTTGGTGGTATTTGGGAAGCGGGAATTAAACGTATGAAATATCATTTAACAAGAGTAACTCATAATGCACATTTAACGTATGAACAATTTTCTACTATTTTATGTCAAATCGAGTCTATTTTGAATTCTCGCCTCTTATGCCAATTAACCTCAGATACTGACGACCTCGAACCCCTCACTATAGCTCACTTTTTAATAGGAAATATCTTAGTTTCTTTACCGAAACCAAGTTTAATTAGTGTACAAGAAAACAGATTAAAAATTTACAAGAATTTACAACAAATAACGCAGCATTTTTGGCGAAGATGGCATGTAGAGTACATATCAGAACTTCAAGGAAGAGTAAGAGCAAAATTTATCAAATCAAGTGAAGGTCGGTATGTTTGAAATCATATACTACAAGGCGGCCGGTATATTTAGACCAAAGTTAGTGTAAGGGTTGGGGGAATGTTTTGGCTAAGTAAGTGGGGAGAAAACAACTTAAGCTGTTAGGAAAATGTAAAAAATTATTGTCCAGTTGTCGTTTGACCATCAAGGGTCCCAATTACAGTTTTACAGTTTACAATTATTGTATAGTTAATGTAATTCAACACCAATTTTTGTTGTTGTTCATTTAAATACTTGTATTTCGTCCATGATTATGATTTCAACAAAATAATAAATATTTTTTGTTATTTTCATCCATTACTTAGATTAAAAATCTATTTATAACTATTTACAAACAACACATTCAAACTAATTACGTTATTAAAACTTTTCCACACAAAAATCATACGCATAGGGTTGTAAGTTAATGTGGGAGCGTCATTTCGACGTAATGTATCATATACGTTGTGACATCTTCGCTTTTAACACGGAAACTTTCTATGTATATCGTGGCCTTGCTAACGTTTATTGTGATAAAAATTATTGTTTTCTGTACGTAACATTGTTTGAGTAATAAAATTTCCATTTTCATATTTGTTTTCGCGTTACGATGCAAAAAGCATTTTAGATATGCGAAGATAGGCACGTCTATGATAAGACAGTGACATTTCCTAAAAAAACATATTTCGCAAAAGGGATGCGGATATCTGTAACATGTTACTTCATTTATCTCCATACGGTACCGTTCACACACGGAAGCGCATTTTATTTTCGCTGAGTACATCGTAACGTCACATGAATATCAGAACGGTTGCGTACGTGTAAAGATTTGTTAAAAAATCTAGCCCCGGTTGCTTCCAATTTATACTATTGTATTATATATTATACGAAAAATTTGCAAACCCGCCCGAAATTACATTTATTTGTCGTCAAAATATGCGAAAATGTGGCATATAGCGGATGAATTAAAAACGCCGATTTTTTTTCGGTTGACCAAGAATTTCGACATTTATTAATGTTGACAATATGAGTTGAAATTAAACAAAAATATTGGACAACGCTTTTCATTAAAATCCGTCGAAAGTTTTAATTACCACAACACAATGCCAATGAATAGGGCAAAATACAGATGGAAATGTGTGAATTTACGCAGCAACTGGTATTGAGGACATAAATGACTACAATTCGTGTGCATTTGTGCATTGTTCGCATTTTTTATATATGAAGCAACTAAACCACACGTTCGAATTTATCGCTGCAGAAAATTAAGTTTTTGAACCGTATCCATTATGTTAACGCAATATTTGTCAATATTTTCGTTTTTTTTATAAATTTACGGCGCTAAGCAGTCGTAACTAAATTGTCAAAGTGCTGTAATTCGTACATATCCGTTTTAATTGAATTGGGAACGTTTCATATTTCACCGTGTAAATACGAATGCCGCGTTTTTGAAATGTCATCTCGTTTGCTAAATATTTACGTTACTGCACGTTCATTTAAATCCTGCAGATAAAAATGTTGTTATAACTGTAAACCTAATTCAATGTTCTGTTAAAACATTGAAATTATAGCTTAAGAAAGTTCAAGAAGTTTTGTAGGAAAAGCTTAGACAATTAAGGAGTTTCTAAAAAATACTAGTAGTCGATTCCTTGAAAGCCAGTGCCATTCTCGTGTTTTTTGTTTTGGACTGTAAATCTTGTGTTCACACTTCTGTCAGACTGTCCATGATTTCGTCATAAAATGAAGGGCTTTAGAGGACTTATATTTTGTATTAAGTGGTAAGCGTCACAGCCAGTTTTAAAGAAGCTGGGTCTGGATGTTATTAGTGAAGGTCACCAGTGTTGGAATTTTAATCTTCGTTGGAGCCCCTTTCGTTGTCAAAGACACCACACAAGATAATACTGTTATCTGGATCATTGTGAGCGTCCAGCAACTGTTATCAATTCGGAGTCCATCTTGTCTTCCCTTCTTCGCTAGAAATTAAGTACTGTCTGATTTGGATGCAAGAGTTGTCACCCCTATCTATTAACCTTAGAACACCAAAAACTTCCTATGTACAAGCTAAGTTGATTCTTTTTTATGCATGTTATTCATTATTTTTGTCGTGTTTTAAGTACTCGTATTACGGCTGTGAATTTAACAACACACCTTTGCGCTGTGTAAAGAAAACTAGTAAAACCTTTTTAAGCATTGCTAAATCGTGTTGGGCTTTAAAACTATTTAGATAATCGGCCAAGGTCCGGTACCTCACGTAATTTGTTTTAAGTAAATTGTTACGGGTCAAAATCTTCTTTACCGCGCTTTGAACCGAATGTTCCGATTGGTGAATCGAAATTTGGGAATTTTTACTCTAAGCGGCGGGCCGACATCTTGAAAAACTTTCCTTTTCTCTTGGGCGAATGGTCGTGCTGTACGAAGCTAAAAATTAAACAAAACTGCTATGTGGCTTCGATAATTTCACAATAATTGAGTGTGGAAATATATACAGACCAATTTACGCCGTAACTGGGTTTCTTTGCTATTATTTTGGTGGATTTAGCGGTTTTATTAATTGCTAATTACGACATATGATTTAGCACGTGTCTGGACTTCAAATCCTTCTCACAATTAATTGTCTGGATAATTCCTGGGGACGCTGACACGAGCAATTACAATTCCGTTTGTGACACAAAACGTGCCTGCGTTTGTATTGTCGCCGACCTCGAACACACCCGGCCGAATCTCCTTCAGCGGGTATCGCACGTGGTGCGCCCGCTCTTTACAAAGACAACTTTGTGCTCCTATAATTGGGTCTTCTATTCCTTCCCAGCAAACTCATCCTGGTCTTCGAGTAGCAGTGTTGTTAGCAAGGACCTTCTTTATCACACTACGTTCAACCATAACCAGATAAGTTATCGTTTTAAGGAACCAATTCATATTTGCATGCGTTCGAAACTTAAGTACACGCGACATCAAGCGGTTATACCTTAAGTATTCAAGACCATTGTTATTCGGGGTAGCCTCCATACTCCCATGCAAATATTTTGCCAAGACGAACCAATCACAATAGCACACAGTTTCGTCACCATACTTATACTGATCTTCTGGTGCACCATACATAACACTTAATCGTTCCATTTCCCATTATAGGTAGTCGCCATGACTTAAAATTTTTTTAACTTTTACTCAGTAAGCGCTTTTGGGATACACGAAAACACAAAAATGACACCTCATTTTGAAAATCATCATAAAATTGTGTCAGCAATACAAAAAAATTAAATAATATATTCAAACTTTTATTTAAAATAAAAAAGTTCTCGTATAACAATTATTCTTGAATAAAAGAATTCATAATTTTCAATAACTTGAAAACTTCTAACAAACCGATAAGTGACAAACCCTGATGTATATCAATTGTTCAATTAAAATTATTAAAATATCGATGAAAGCTATAGACAATTAAAATTCAGATCGATTGCATGTTATTAGTTTAAACTTAACCACACACAATTGCTTGAAACTACAATAGTCTCTTTTAATTTATGTCGATTTTTTTTATTGCCGACTTTAAAGTAATAAATAGTAAGTCGAGACTGTGAGTGTGTTGTTGGATACAACAAGAAACTCAGTCTAGAACAATATAATTATAAAAATACTTATCACTAACTATATATACAAAAAAAGCAGGCACTTAAAATATTCAACAATTAACTAACTCAAAGATTTCCCTAGTAAAAGTATATAGAGCGAGAAACAGCATCAACAGTTAGGTCTAGAAAAATTAAAACTATACCGGAAACTCTGAAGAAATCCTGAAGATCAATCTCAATGCAACCGGTAACACACCCACTTCAATCACTAAATAATTACTGAATATGCAATTCTTCAAATAGTGCAATCAGTGTAAATGATGAAGATTGAATAATTTGTTCAACGTTTCGGGCTATAAAACTTACTAGTCACTAAGTTACTTAGGTGGGTTTTTGTATTACTAATTTCCCACAGTATACTGCGGCTACGCTAATACTTTGTCTAATAAAAATTCTGGTAAATGTTAAGATTTTTAAAGCAGGAAACATTGTATTGAATAAAATATGAAGATAGATAATGTAATATCATATCACCAATTTGGTTTTTGTAAAAGACATAGCTGCTTTCCAAAGGGTGATCCAAGTTTTTAAGATAACAAAGGACTTAATAAAACCACCTCATTCTATTCACATTTCGGATAACTTTTATTAAGAAACACCGTCTTCCAAAATATGGTGGTGTTCTATTCTGCTGGACCACATACGACGACGAGCCTCCAGAGAAATATCTTCTATCTAATTCGGCAATTATTTTCCAAACCGTCAAGTTAAGTTTCAGCATTAAGATGTCCTTCAATAAAGTGAGACTCAATAAGATGATTATTTAACAAATTGCGCCACAGGCAAAAATATCCTCCAATAATCCGTTACTATATTTAGTCCTTCACAACAAAGCAGTTCCTAATATCAAATTAAGCAGTAATTCGATCCCACAAAAAACAGTAATAATATATCTTGGGTTTTGTCTTAATTAATACTTTTGGAAGTATTAAGACCAAAAAACTCAACTTATACTAAATACTAAGAAAATTTTGTGGCTATTAAATCAAATAACCCAATTATTCTTATAAATTAAGCTACTGGTCTATAAAATCGCCCGGAAACTAATTTGAACTAATTAGATTGAACTATTGGGAGATAATAAATTAAAAAACACCAAATACATCACACTTTGCAATCCGGAACTCTTCGAATGATGCATCATAAAGTGTCAAACCAAATTTTACATAAAACTCCCTTAATAAAAGATGTAATTGCTCTATTTTTCTCCAAATCCAAATGCAGATATACTACTCACAATAATCTGGAAATAAAAGAACGTTTCCATAAAATAAAGTGAATTACGTGTCTACGTCAATAAGTACTTTTTTCTAGATTAATGAAAAGAAAAGTAGAAAACATCAATTATATTTTTAACGAAATTTAAAAAAATTAAATTTTGCTTAAATCAATGGATCAAGAAATCAAAAAAAATATAAGGAAACAAAACTCCACATACTGACAAAAATTTGAAACTGTGACTTTATACAATATTGTAGTCGAACAAATTAATGAACTGAAAGAATCATTTCCAACCCATCCAGAAGTTTTCGAAGAACATCAAATTTCCATAATTACGACTAAGTATCTATAAAACTAGTACAATACCAGCAGATATAGCCAGAACACAAAGACGATGACACGAAGAGATGGACCAAGTAACAGCAAGTAAAGTCGAAGATTTTTGGAATATTATATACTCAGAAAATTTTCAATCTTTCACAACGGTGAATTCATTGGAATTCGAATATAACGTATAATACCGTCAAAAACCATTATTTTCACCATTTTAATCTCGCTCGAGGTGTTAGAACTCCAAAAAAGTTTAGATAACAACTAAGATGAAAAATGTCGATGTTAAGAAAACCAAATAGTTCAAAAATTTGTACATAAATTACGGAGTTACAAACAAAAAACTCCAGGTTTATGTCACATGATCCTTTTAGGATTACTTAAAAAGTTTTCATTTTTAGAATACCGTACAACATTTACGTGTATGACGCCTTCGTCATGCATTGGATAGTATAGACTTATTGCCTGGTTTTCCAACTTTTTTTAAACTACTTTGCACCGGTCGGACCAGAACAACAATTTTTTTTAAAAACCATTTTAGCCCCCCCATTGCTTTGTAATCTTGTTTGTTGTGAGGACATTTCTTGAACATTATACTCTTAATGGTCTCCATAGGAAGAACAGAATGCATGTGCATTAGATTTAACTCAAACCACCAAAAGAGATATTGATGGCAGATTTGTCGTGTTCAAAAAAACCAATCCGGGAATTGGATCACCCTTATAGCATCTCACAACAGAGATTTTTTGCGTTTTAAAAACCATTTTTAACAAATATTGAATTACGTGCAGAACATACCGATTTTATGAAACGGTTTACTATCTCCCACATGAAAGTGGAGACGGCTAAATTGCGTGTTGGCTTCAATGGTTCAATGTCTACGATTCGCAGTAGTTCTTTGAATAACATACAGGCGGTCTAGCCATACAAGACTATTTATTCTTAATTTTCATTCGATATAGACTATAGTATATTAAGTATTAAGGTCGGTAAGTGCTCCTTGCTGGTGGGGGCGTATTTGGAGATCGAGACGAAGTTGAAATCTCCGATACACCCGACGCCAGTAAAGCACTTAACGACCGTTATGCTTACGACATTTTTGTACGCTTAATATAAAAATGTGTTTAAAATTTGAAATTAAAATGTAAATACATAACAGTGTATAATCATACCTGTATTTCTGATACACACCTTGCTTTGATTGGATACAGGATAAATTAATTTTAATTACTTTCAAAAGTGATTATCGGTTGTCAATCAATATTCGTTATGGTATTGTACTTTAATTTTTAGTGTTACAAAATTAAAAATATCTGCGCTTGTACGTTTCCAAAATCATTTCTTATCTTTTTAAAATTTCATTCACTTACCGCCCCCTCGATCAGTAAGTAAACTTTACCGCTCAGTAATTTGTAAACATGACTTACGGGTGACATTATTAAACCAGTCAAACTGTAAAAATGACTTGAGCGTGCAAAATGTATATAACATATCCGTTGACATTGATGAAATGTACATACAGGTAAAACACACACTTTGGCATGCATCTTCTTCTTGGGAATACAGTTCCATACGGAACTGCCTCGCAGATTTTTTTAGTAATACGTGTTCTCACTCAACTGGCGCAAATTGCAAGTGTCAAACCACACTGTTTCTAATATTATTCTGAAATATTTTTAGGTAGATGATTCAGGTGTACTTTTTTCTAAAATATCTTCAACTCCCTGTTACTTCCGGTTTAACCCGAATTTGTTATTTATTATTTTATTTTTAGATTGGGAGTGAAATTCTATTTTTATGTATGATGTTCTATAAACCGTTTTTAAGATATTTCAGCTTGATTAAAAAACTGCGCAACCAGTTTTGGAGTAACATATTTCTTTAGTTTTTGAAAATTTGATACAAAATGTTGAAAAAGAGCCACAAGTTTATGTTTTTGTAATTTTTGCTGTCTACTTTTATGCAGAGTATTCAACATCCCGTGGCAAATATTCAAATTCTCAATGTCGGTAAAGTAATTTTTTTTTAATGGGACAACCTGTAACTTTAGGTGTTATCAAGCCCAGGACTTAAATCTATATCAAACTGTATTAAGGTCACTTATACATATTTTCTTGACCATTTTCGAGATAATTGGGTCTGTTTGAAACGATCTAATTTATGCGGATAAACTTTTTACCTCCGCGTAGTTAGCCATGGAAAAACCATTACTGTTTTACGGTCAAGCATGGCAAATAATGAGTATGTGTTATATGTCGACATCTGTTACTAAGAAAGTAAAAGTTTAAATTTATTACATTTAGCCGCATACGTTCGATGGTTTCAAAATAATCTCAAAAACGCATAAGTATAAGTAACCTTAATTCAATTTGATATAGAATTAAGTCCTGGGCTCTTTTTCATGATTTTTCCAAATATGAGGATAAAATTTTCAAAAACTAAAGAAATATGTTATTCGAAAACCGGTTACGCAAACGGTTAGGTATAGGACATTATACATCAAATGCGTTTAGGATTTCACGCCAAATCTAATAATGAAATAATATACGGTATGTTTTATTTAAAATAAGCAAATTGACAACAACTTTCGGTCAAACCGGAACTGAAAAGGAGTTGAAAATATTTTAGAAAAAAAGTA
Organism: Abscondita cerata; assembly: GCA_030710515.1. Lineage (NCBI taxonomy): Eukaryota > Metazoa > Arthropoda > Insecta > Coleoptera > Lampyridae > Abscondita > Abscondita cerata. Next base: position 426,818 of record JALBCR010000192.1, read on the forward strand.
CACCTGAAACCAAACTTAACCTCAAGTTTTTAAAGGCGTATGTAAATTACATCCTAATAAACTTTTAATGAACAGGTTGGGTCTACGTAAGCACTATTATGTTTGGTGCAATCTAAACCAATGTATAAAAACCGTTAACAAATATTTTAAATAAATATAGTCATGGGATTATTTTCCAAACAACTTCAAAAATTATAATTGTGTCCCCTTTATCATAAAATATAAATTTAAACATGATTATTTGCGGGATAATTAAGTTTATATCTTATAACCAAAGAATAAATTATCTTATGGTTATACGAAATTAAATAATTCGTTTTGTTTAGAAGCAAGCCGAGGCTTTATAGATTCACACAATTCCTCTAATGAAATTTTAAACAACGTCAAAATGTAATTTTAAAACAATACAAAATCAGATCAAAGGTTTTTTCAAAAAATAATATAATACAAATAAATTCTAATATAAATTGACGGGTAATTATTTATTCATTTTCTCAACTAAATCTTAAATTTTCATGAATTTCCTTTTTTTCAGATCTTGTTGTATAGCATCCAGTCATAATGTAATTGGGTATTGGTTTTGCAAAAAAAATACAAACACAAGTTTAAAGTTTATTGTTATAAATTTGATTTTGTGCAAATAAATTTTAGTTGCAAATTTTTAATTGGTCTACGTAGAGAATTGAAAACCAGATTTGTCTTTGTTTGGCACTTGAACAAATTAATTTTCGGTCCTCCTTCCATAATCACTGATTTTGCATCAATCAAAAGTGGCCAAAAACTCCTCTTTTATGGGTCTCGGTCGGCAAAAAAATTACAAATGTTGGCAATATCACATTACACTCATGACACTGTAATCATGCTGGAATACGTAAATAATACGTTGCAATACTCTTTTATTTTTACTTAAACGCAAACATTAAAAAAAACACATATTTTAATATATGTCAAAATGACATGTTTTGGCATGTAATAATATTTGAAAATTTAAGTATAACTAATAGTTATATTAAAATGATGATACTTTTATGAAAAGTTTACCAAAACTGCTTCACGGTGTCATTCCCTAGTTTTTTTTTTGTTTTGGCTTGTTAAGGATTTAGTCGTTTATGTAAACCTTAAAGCAAATGCTTTGTCAAACGAACCAACCCACAATTGCACACGATTTCGTCACCACACTATACAGGTTTATACTCATCTTCTGGAGCACCATACATAACACTTACATCACACTACAATGTTAAAAATGTACCAAACGAACAAATAAATAAATAAATAAATTCCGTAGTTCTCATTAAAAAAAACAAAGTCCTTTTAAACTAAAATATACTAATAAATAAAAAAATAATTATGTGAATTAGAATTTTCAATGGGAAAGAGCAGACAAATGGCACCGATCCTCTTGTAACAGTTTATTTTGTTGAATTGTGTTTATGATAAGCCTTTATATTAAATGAGAATAATACTCTTAAGGAGATAAATACTGATCATTGAGAGGTTTAAGTTAATGTACTACCACAAATAGTGTGATGCCCTTTGATATCAAAGTTAGAGGGTGGCTGAGTGAGGATGACTTGCTTCCTGACTGAGGTCAGATGTTTTTGGTTCACCCTTTTGCCAAAAAGTGTTTACCCAACCCCCTCTTACGAGATATTTGCATTGAAAGTTACAAATTGACACCCATACGTAGGAAATTTTAAATTCCAAATAGTACTTTACAAGAAAATCAGCAAAAAATCTACAAGCCAAACTCATGAAGTTAACTTAATCAGGCTAAAAACAAAAATAAAATGTGCAATACATGTGATCAAATTTCAACGCCCTTTTAATTTGCCTGGAAGAAGATGAAGAAGAAGAGGTTTCAACAAACCACGTATCAATAGCCCGGAAAATCATAGTATAAATAAATTGATTTTAATTTTAGTTTGCAACAGCTGTGCAATTTACAAAAAATGGACAAAAAAATTAATAAACCTACTAACGTGTGTCTTAAGTATGACCAGTAATATCCGCATAATATGGTATTTTTTTGATTAATAGTTTTTTCAAAATTTTATTTCAGTATCAGTTTCTGCATTGATCGAAATGAAAATTTACAAGAAAAATTTTAGATACGTGATTGTTACTGTTTGTCAAATTTAACATAAGTAGGGTTATTTTTCAATATATCGAGTTATAAGGAAAAGTCATTCGAAATGTATTTTTGAGCCCGTATACAAAATTTCAGTTTCCTAAGGCAATTTTGATTTTTTCACTATTTTTTGGAAATTGCACCGCTGTCTAAAAATTATGCTCAACGCAACCTACATAATTCTTCTTAATTTTGACAAGGCTTTATTCCAGACATAGTTTGTTTGAAGTATCGCCATATTAAAATTGTGTTAAGATTATTTCTTTCTGTCCCTGTATAAGGTAACTTCATGAAATATCCATTTTTGATAAGACAGTTTATGTCTAAAAATAATACACATTATAACTAAGACAAAATCAAGAAGAATTATGTAATCAAAATTGCAGTACGAAACTGAATTTCTACATACTCAAAATTGCATTTAGAATGACTTTGTTTTATAACTTTTTTCAATTTCTGTGAAATATATAATTTTTTTGGAAAATATTTAAATTTGACAAATTGTTCAAATCACGTGCCTACATTTTTTTTTTAATTTTTATTTCAATCGATGCAGAAACGGATGCCGATATCAAATTTAAAAAAAAAACTATTAACAAATTAAATTTTCCGTTTTGTCACTTCTTCTGACGAATTAGAATTACTATGCTAGCTACAATAAAATGTATGTAACGATATCAACAAACCACATGAAACTTTAAATATGGCCTCATTTAATTTTGGGCATAAACTGTCGACCCAAATGGCTTGAATATACACAAATTTTTGAATTCTTGAAATATTTGCTTTTTAGAATTTGAATCTTCTTGAAAGTGGTTGGGGAAACGGCTTGAAGTACTAATAAAGCACTAACGATCGATTATACAATTTTTATTAGTCTTTCATAGGCGTGCTAACTTTACGAATTTCTGTATTTGCTGGTAAGTGCGGTGGTCGTGGTACTTGGTAGCTTTACTAAGTAGCTGCAAAGAAGGAGGTATTCTTGATGTAAGTGCTGCAACTTTTTTCTTTGCCAATCCATACAGTGTGACATGGTATCGCAACCACACAATCCGTAGAGAACAAGTAAGGAGCTAGAATTTGGCCACACTAAGACCACTCTTCTAATTTTCTGAAGGTAGATGTTCTTTGTAGACTTACATAATGCGGACGAATGAACAACACCTTATGAATAGCAAATGTCTACGTCCCCTATTTAAATTGTTTTAATACCTGTATCAAGTAGACGGTGGTATGTCATCACCTCGACTGTACCAACATCAACAATGAATTTGGTTGCTGACAATACCTTCAGGTGGACTATTTCAGCTTTTGGAGGCTACAGGTTTCCAGGAAATTACACCCATGATTCCTCCCATAAATAAATTTCGAAGTATGAACTGATTGAATGGATCGTCAGACTCTAACAATTTTGACACTTTTAATTTACAGTATGTACATGTTGGCTTATTCGTAAGGTGATGAAATACTCATGGAAGATAGAAGTAGCACAAGATGTTTAGTCAAACTTTTCGTAGACACGAAAACTACTGTCATGATGGACGATAGAAAATATTTGGAGCGCATTGCTAATATAACTGCACGAGCTTCAGCAATAGTCTAAGGATCCTTGTCTGTTGGTCAAAAGAATACGTGAGGTAGAAGAAATATCAACTCTGAAACCACAGTACGCAGTACAAGAAGTAGTAAGCGGATGTCCTCCAAAATTATTTTTCCAGTTGTCTTGCCAATTTGACATCTTTCTTTCTTACTTTCGGTGGAATACCAATTATCGTACAAAATTTCGTCACCAACCCTCTTCAGACTAACAAATGCATTGTGAAATAATGATTTGATCTCTATATTTTGTTTGAAGACGCCTTCTCACAGTTTTGTTGTTGTTGTTTATTTAGGTTGTCCAATGGTAGTAATTGTAACCAGAAAGAGAAGAAATAAAATGGAATTCTGCACTTTTTGAATTTTTTAGGAAAATTTAAAAAATAAATTTTTTTGAAGCATTATATCTTGGTAACAAACTAATATACAAACATGTTTTGAACATTAAATTGTATGAAATTTAACGCTCTACAGAACAGTAAAAAAATGTATTTGTCGTAGAACGTAAGAAAAATCTTTACGGGAAGCAAACTAGAGAATAGTCAAAAAATGTGCAGTTAACCCCCAACTCTCCTTTTTGCACAAGGGCATGAGTAAATTTTAATTAACGATCTATGAACAACATTCCATTCATCTTTTTCTATCTGACTGGTATAAACCGTAACATAACAAGATGGCTGAGATGTACAAAATATGTGGTTTAAAGAAGAAGCAACAATAACTTGTACTTAAAAAAACATAAAATAACTTTTGACAGAATTACGAGATAAGTGAAATGTTTAGTTTACATAAATTGTTGCCATTGTTCTTGATTATTATTAAATAAATACCAACGCCTCACGTTTGGGCTAGCCAATAAATGATATAATTTGAATTTTGAAACAGCCCCAAGGTTATTAGAAAGTCATAAAATTCAAGTGAATTGATATTCGGTTAAATCACTTTTACAAAAATTATTTTATTTTGTGCAGAATTACCAAATATTTTGTTACCTACTTAAATGTCCTACTATTATTTCTTTTTTTATTTATAAAAAAAATTCTTATTTATCAAAACATTAGACATTTTTTTATTGTTCTATTAACTTTCTCTTATGGTTTAATTAAACTATTCGTATGTATCTTGCACGCTCACGAATTTGAACTTCGACCAATATTTTTAAACACTACTTAACAAATTTTATTGCAAACCGATGTGGGTTCTGGTTTTTATCAACTTGGGCACAGATCACTTTGATAATTACTTAAAATTTAAAAAATTACCGTCATGCGCGCCTCCAACGGTCGTTATTTGAACTAATTTTCCAAAATTAGCAATAAATGACTTAATATTAGTATCAAACAACTCGTTATTTTTCCTTCTTTCTTTTGATATAGGACACTTGCGACCAATTTTTGTTTTGTAAATTTTAATTTTTCTCATCAAGGTCGGCCATATTAGAAATTTGTATACTTAAATTCATTTTTCGTTGTTTTCGATGCGGCACGGCGCAATGTAATTTTTTCAATTTAATTTTGATGTAATATCAGGTTAATCGGATTTCTACAAAAACGAATTTACTCACAAATTTTCACAAAAAATGTTCAAAATGAGCAATGGTTCTCGTACACTGCACTCACTTCACACGTTTGAAGTGTTTTCAAGAAGTTATCTCACTCACACTGAGTAGTTTTACACAGCCACCTTCGTAAACCACAAAGGTTGCAACAAACATTGGTTAACCGATTAATCGATTAGTTTTCGGAAAAATCAAAAACCGATTAATCGGTTTTAAAAGTCGTTTTTTAAAATAGGTTTTCGAAGTTGATTTTTAACCCTTAAGTACGGAGGTGCCGTCTGAGAGGCAGCGCGAAAACGAATTACCATAATTGGTCAAAAACCCTAACTCCCACTACGGAGTCACTTCATGTATTCTTAGGGTGATTGGTGGTTTACCGGTACACGAAGTATCATATATCTAAAACTAGAAACGAGTCAGTTATTAGAGATTTTCTCGCGGAGCGGTCTGATAGACGGCACGTCCGGGTGTACGTTATAAAATCGGTCGAAAAGTTTTTGTACAAATATGGCCGGTCCATCCAAAACGCGTGCGGCTTGGTGATGCAGATTATAAGGAAACATTATTAAAGTGGTATCATGAAGCAGACAGTGATGCGAGTGACATTGACAATATCCCAGAGGAAGATTGCGAAGATTCTGATCATTATAGTGCTTCAGAACAATCGGCGGACAGTAATGATGAAAGTGAAGATATAGAGCCGCTATTAAACGAAATACAGTATTTTTATGGAAAAAATAACAATAAATGGAGCAAAACTGAAGTACGTCGATCATCTCGTACTCCTAAACATAACATAGTGATGAAAGTGCCTATTTTGAAAACCAAATCTCAAAGAATCGGGACACAAGCAGATCCTTTAACAGTTTGGCAAATGTTATTTAGCGACGAAATTATGACGAATATTATAAGGTGGACAAATAAAAGACTACACAAAATAAGATCCGATAAAACAAATCAAAACAGGACTGAACTAAAAAATATTGACATTGTCGAACTAAAAGCATTTATAGGATGCCTTGTGTATACCTCAGTTTTAATTCAAATCATGAAAATCTAAAAACTCTATTTGCAACGGATGGCACTGGCCGGGAAGTGTTTAGGGCTGTAATGAGTCGTGAAAGGTTTGGTGTCCTCTTGTCAGCTTTACGGTTTGATAATCCCGATGATCGTGATCAACGAAAAGAAAAACTCCGGCAGCCGCAGTATCAGAAATATTTGAACAATTTATTCAGAATTGTCGAGATTGTTATGGAATTGGAGCATCTGCGTGTATTGACGAAATGCTTGTTAGTTTTCGGGGCCGATGCCGATTCAAGGTTTATATGCCCAATAAACCTGACAAATACGGACTAAAATAATGTGCCTTACGGATGCCAGAACTAGCTACTTGTACAACGCATATATTTATTGCGGCAAAGACACTGATGGTATTTCACTTTCACCCGAAGAGAAACAATTTTCGAAGCCAACTCAATCCGTAATACGACTTGCTAAACCTTTATTCACTACTAATCGAAACATAACAGCAGACAATTGGTTTTCATCGATAGAGCTTGCCGAGTTTCTTTTTTCTAAAGGTCTTACGTACGTTGGAACATTACGAAAAAACAAAGGGATATTCTAGCGAATTTTTACCCAGCAGAAAGAAAGAAGTGGGAAGTACTCTCTATGGATTTCAGGAAAATTTAACCCTCATATCTCATGTGACGCGCAAAGGTAAAGCAACACTTTTAATCTCTTCAATGCATAATACAATTTGCAATGATCCTGAGAGTAATAAACCGGAGATCATTGAATTCTATAATAAAACTAAAGGTGGCGTCGACGCCCTTGACGAAAAATGCGCTAAAAGTACTACAAGTCGTCGAACTCGAAGATGGCCTATGGCAATATTTTTCGTTTGGTTGATATATCTATTGTTAATGCATATATTTTACACCAGGCCTATAAAGATAATCCAAAAATACCAGACAAATCACCATTTGCAAAACAGTTAGCCAAACAACTTGTTGAAGAGCACATGAAAATACAAGCAGCGAGTAAATACATACCTCGGGAAATAAGGGACAGTATCCGTCGAATCCTTGGACTTCCTGAAGAACACGAGCAGGCTGATGACAATGTGGATATATTACAAAAAAGAAAATTGTGTCATTTATGCCCGAGAAAGAAAAACCGCATGACAAAATATCTTTGTTTCAAATGCAAAAATCCAGCTTACAATGTACGAAGCCAGTCTGCAAGAACTGCACTGAAAAACTTTGAATTTTTTCGTGTTCTGAAGTTTTCGTTTTGAAATTATTTTTGTATCATTTTTATTGGTTTTCATGTAGTAAATGCTTTAAAATTATAGCTGTGTACTTTTATTGATATTAAAACCCCGATTTGAAGTATACCGAAAACAGCTAGATTTGTCGTCATAAAATTGCTTGCTTTAAAGTATTACTTATTAAAGAGCTTCCTAATACTTAAAAGAATGTCTAGAATTACCAGTTACAAAATATATTTGAAGACATTTGGTATTATGCTGCAATTCATGTGGTAGTCTGTCAGACGGCATATCCAAGTTTATGCTCCAAACATCGCACCTCCGAACTTAAGGGTTAAAATTAGTTTTCAAGTTGGTTTTTAAAATTGGTTTTTAAGTTTATTTAAAAATCGATCTTTAAGTCGATTTATAAGTTACTTTTTAAAATTGTTTTTAATAAACTATTTAAAGTCGATTTTATAAATAGGTTTTTAAGTTCATTTTTTTAAATGGGTTCATAAAATAGTGTTTTTTATCAATTGCAAAGGCGAATATAATTCTTGTTATTAATATTAATTGATTTTGAAAATAATTGGAATAAAAAACTGCAAAAAATACACGCATACTAACCCAGAAGAAAGCATGCTGGCGTACAAAAAAAGTTGTCTGAGATCAATGTCTAAAATATCATTTTAAGCGACCAAACTGTCGAACTTTTAACAAATTAGCGTCGAGTCCGCACTTGAGTAATTCTGTCTTCTGGGACATTATTTGAGGAAATAAATGCTCACCATAAGCTTGCATGAGGTTCATTTCTTACGGTAAGTTCTCTATTTCTATTTGTCAAAGGTTTGGGCCAAACGCAGAACCATCTAAAACGCTTATACTAGGTGTATACCATCACTAAAGTCTTTTTATAGTTTCATATAAGGTTTTTAAGAGAGACTAGATTAATAAACTTATCAAACATTATGAAAAATTCAATATTTTCTTTTATTATCGACCTCTAAAAAACAATAAAGAAAATGATAAAATATCGTATAATTCTAACATTGTCAAATTTTACCATTTTTTAGCATTAGCCAACAGAGTCGCCGAAGAACGGCCCATACAATGGCCCGTGTAGGATTTAGCGTCTAGAAGTTTTAAGAAAGAAGCACTCTGTGAGGGGATTCTGGAAATGGTGTTAATTCCCACAGGTTGCACGGTGCATTTTGAATTTATATATCGCAAAAAAAATCTTCCCTGCGAAATAGTACTTTTAGGACGTAGGCGTATGTATTTCTTGCATATCTCCATATAGTCTAAGATCCGACATAAGAAATGTATACCCTCATCTGTTATTTATTAGTGATAAGGAATAAATGATAGATAATGTGCACATTGACACATCGCAAATAGGTTGCCTAATTAAATGACGTACGGATAATAATAAATAATTAAATTTTTAATTAAATTTATTTAATCTACTTCTCTCATTAGTTATTTAAAAAAATTGTACTCCAATTAAGAGAATATACCCAACAGAATTAGAAAAGTATAGGTTGCCTGTCTTCCCTCTGCGCAACTGCGAAGTTGCCTGATATAAACAGGTGAGTAAATGTTTTTAATATACTCTCATAAGTTATTTAATCTTAGTTTATATCAAATGAAATCTTATTTTTTTCTTAATCTAACTGTATTTGGTTGCATTGTTAAAAAGTTGGTCCAGTCTATGGTTGCCTAGATTTTATATGCAAATTTAAAACGCAAGCGGTGAGAGTGCAGAGATGCATTGCGGGCACTACTCCATTCGACAGACAATAATTTATCAATTTTTAAGGTGGAACCAACTGATATTTATCTCACAGGAATAAATATTCCAGATCACACTGTCGATTTACCAAAGGTAAAAAAAAACATTTCAATAAAATTTGTCATGTCCGTCTATTTGTATATCAACAGATTAAACAATAATAACTGGACTCGACTATATTTATATGTGTCTTAAATCTTAATCAAAAGTTAAACTACTGGTTAAAATTTGTGCAACAAAATATTTGTCCTAGGTATCAAGTGATGTATTCTCAGGCGAGGTAGATTTTGATTCATCAATGACACCTGACCAAACAGCACCAAATGATTCAGTAATATTAGAGGGCGGGGCCTTATCAAACTTAGAACCTGGGGTTGATGCCTCTTCTGCTGAAATTTCCTCCTCGCGACCGTCGTGTATTACAACAAATAAAGAAATAGTTTGTTTATTTTGCAACTGTATTGGAAAGAAAATTGGTCAGCGAAGAATAAAGGTAATTTTCCGAAATCTGAAGCTACTGTTGCTACGCTTCAAAAATTGCGTCAACATCTAATGATTCTGAGGTACTTGATAAACTTGAGAATCAAATTGTCGCGTATCATCCAACTTGTTTCTCATCATATCAAGTACGGATGAAACGCCAAACTGAAGAGCACACTGATTCCAATTGGCATAAAAACCGAGATAGACATAAGTTAGCGTTTAACTCTCTAGCAACATTTATAGAGCAAGAGATCATCAATAATCATAAAGTAATGTACGTCACGCAACTATTATCTCGTTATAAAGCTTTGTTGCTGGAGTTTGCAGCGGATAAGAATCACCCTTAAGATTTTTTACTTTATCGGAGTGAATATCTTGAAAAAAATAGCAAAAGTATTTGCCGACCTTCTTACAATTGAATCATCTACTGGACCCCATAATAAAAAGATTACATATCTCAATGATATGGACAAATCAACACTGGCAATTGAAGCTGTACAACTGGAAGGACTAGAAAACTCTAGGTTCCAAGACGTGGCATATAGCTTGTGTCATTGTGTTAAAAGTATGCCTAGCCAAAAACTGCCTAGTCGACTAACAGTAGATGATGTAATAAACGGAGAATTCACGATTCCAGAGCAACTGTATGAGATCATGTACGATTTAATCGGATGACCAGATATTTCTCAAGATGATTCAAACCTAGTCACTGTTAAAATTAAGTCACTATGTAGTGACATAATTTTCATGATAACGAAGAGTCAAGTTAAGCCTGAGAAAAATATAAATCTTGGATTGGCTTTGAAATCTCTGACTAATTCACGCCCAGTTATCACAATACTCAACAGATAGGGTCACACAATTGGATATAACTTGGCCGAAGAGTTGGAGACTGAAATGACCTACACAGACCGCTCAATACTATCTCCAGTATTGTGAGTTCATTAATTTGTTTCAACGATTTTCAAGAAGCATCCGGTTCAGTGACTTTGCGCTGTACAATTTACAACATATCCGATTTCTTCTTTTCATTGAACCAGCCAAATTATGCCAGGTGGTCCGTTATGTACCTGAACAATCTTATAAAGGCACAGAATAGTAATTGGCGTGTGGTATCTGAATTTAGATGAGGAGCATTTGGTATCAGACGTACTAAATCTAGTTTCTCCCGATCACCTGTTGATTTAACCTTAGAACAGATCATAAATGCTGATGCCTCGAATCACAGCATAAGAACCAAAACTGTATCCGCGGTTAAATAGCATGTCGGTTTAACGCAAAAAGATGATACTTCCCATGCCTTGCAAAAGAGTCGAATCAAAAAGAATAGCAAATGTCCCCAGAGTATCATTGAGACTATAAAAAATACACTGAATCCCTTCGTTGAAAGTATCGATAAAAATGTTCTGTTTAATATTTTAACTGGTAAGACAGCATCTCCCAAAGTTTGTGATTTTTTAATCAACGTTAAGCCCGTTGGAAATAAACAAAAATTGACGTTTATTTCAGAATCTAATTCTACTCCTGGAAGGTTCAAAAAACCAATAAAGCGTAACAAAATTCTGAATTTCGCGTCACAGTCTGCCACCAAAGCTCAAACCAGCAAAGATCAAAGTAAAAGGCTATTCTTAAAATGGAACAAAATATCTTCGGACGATTACTTGCGATTAGTATTGAGAAAAACATCAACATTGGGCACTGCTTAACGTTTCCGTTAGCGCCTGTGCCGCCTGTTCTTTTCTCCTGTACTGGTGACTTATTAAACACTGATAAGCCTAAGTTAGCCAAGGTATTGAAAAGTAATGTCAAAACTGTTGAGCCTACCGGTATCGATATTGAAATAATAGACGGTTTTTATTACTTATATATAATCGGATCATCTATGCCGCAGACATTTGATAAGATTGCTGAATCTATCTTAATAAAATTATGCTCAACTAACGCCTCTGATATACACATTATTTTTGATAGGCACCTAACACCCTCTATCAAGAATTGCGAACGTCAAAGTTCAATAGACCACACGTCATCCAAGGGCCTCTTCAACCAAGGCCTAATGATTTTGTGGAAAGTTTAAAAATTCCCGTTTTAAAGAAGCTCTAGTTGAATTCTTGGCTAATTACTTAAAAAAGACCATCTAGTGTCAATAATCCAAAATAAAAAAATTTTATAACAGTTAAAGAACAATGTTTTTCGTACCATACAGTCAAAAATCACGTAGTGAAACGTGAAGAAGGAAATTACTTATGCCAACATAAAGAGGCAGATACGCGGATGATGTTCCATATATCAAAAACGCCACCTAATTCGAAAATATTGGTCAAAGCGAATGACACCGATGTTTTAGTAATTTTACTGGCCACTATCCACAAAACTCCGGAGACTCAAATTTGGTTGGCGGGTTCGTCGTCTAAGAAAAGTAACAAGAAAGATCTTAATTGTATTAACTTGCAATGAAATTGGGTCCTATTTTATGCTTGGGTTTGCCAGCTTTCCACGCATTTACGGGCAGTGATAACACAGCTGAATTTTATAACAAACAAAAATTCAAACATTTCAAAATATTTTCTAAACGAACGGATTTCCAGAAAATATTTGCATCGTTAAATCGTTAAATCCTGAAGATTGTGGCTGGTTTATGGATGGCTATTTAAAGCCAAGATGGTTCTTAGGAGATCCCACATCTTTACAAGTTGAGGATGTACTCACAGAATCGGACGAAAAAGAAAACGATGAGGAAATATACTTTGACGTAGCCACTTCTGACGAGTCAGAATCGGAATAATCGGAGCTATTTTATTGACAAAGTTATGTATGATTAAAAATTTTTTTTTATATAGTTATGTAATTTTTTAATAAATAAATACTGACAAAATAATTTGATATTGTATTAAAATTTAATTTGCATTAAATTCCGTATTTATTTTATTTTATTTCAGTACGTTATTGCTAAAATCTTCATTAATTATAACTTGCTTCACCATTGTATGTCGAATGGAGTTGTGCCCGCAACGCATCTCTGTCACTCTTACTGCTCGCCTTTAAAATGTAAATCTTAAACCTAGGCAACCATGGTCTGGATCAACTTTTTAACAAGGCAACTTAATACAGTTAGATTAATAAAAAAAATAGAATTTCATTTAATATAAAATAAGATTAATTAACTGATGAGAGTATATTAATAACATTTACTCACCTGTTTATATCAGGGAACTTCGCAGTTGCGCAGGGGGAAAGCAGGCAACCTAACTTTTTTAATTCTGATGGGTATATTTTCTTAACTAGAGTACGATTTTTTTAAATAACTAATGAGAGAAGTAGATTAAACAAATTTAATTATTTTATATTATCCGTACGCCATTTAACTAGGCAACCTATTTGCGATGTGTCAATGTGCATATTATCTATCATTTATTCCTTATGACTAATAAATAACAGATGAGGGTATATAGTTCTTATACCTGATCTCGCACTAATAACATTAACAGAGAATCCTTCGTCTAATACAGTAAAACTTCTTGACATATTGGTCTTTGTTTCTGGGATGGACACGTAGATAAAAGATCCTTTATCTTTCACATGTTCAATATTTAAGTTTACCAGTTCATTGCATCGTAAACCTCCACAAACACCCATTATGACAGCAACCTAGAAATATTTAAAATAATTAAGATACCAATACAAAAGAAAAGAAAATTGGTTGTACCTTCACCATTAGGTACTTTTCATCGGATGCTGTTTTCAAAAATTGTTCGATGTGTCCCCTCTCAAGCACTTTTGCCTTCTTTGCCTTGTAGTTTTTTGATTGGCTCTTGAGATAAGCAATTAATTTGCCGTATTTTGATATGTCAATATTTCTATGCACATTCAAAGTTGCTCTGAACATTGAATATTTCGTCCACATCGACGAGGAGGCAAACTTGCTTCTTACATTTAAAAAATAAGCTAACAGGACGTCCTCCTTTATGATGTTTGCACCTCTTTTCTCTCTCCATTCATTAAAGGTAGCAACAGTTGCAGGGTTACTTCTTCAGCTTCTGCTTTAATTTCTACCGGCAAAGAATCACTTTCTGACATTTTTCAAAACGACGCACACAAACGATTTCTAATTTTTTCACAATTATTGTTTTAATAAACAAGCATCCTAGCAACTAATAATGCTATTTGCTATTACATTGAAATTTTAGAACTGTCAGATTACTTATTTTCAATTAAATTGGTTTGATTGTGGATAAAATCTTGTATTGCATTCGTGTTTTAGTGGCATATTATCCCCTTAAGAAAATTAAACGCTCCAACTTCGTTCTCGCGATTAAAAATTCTTGCGTGGATAATCTGCCTACTAAAACACATATACAATAAATAGCTATTAAAATAAATGTTATAAAATTGATTTTAAGAAACGGTATTAATCAATTATAAACTTGAGATATTATTTACTTTGTTACGCCTCTAATGATAAATTCATTATTGAACTTGGACGATAATGAAATTATAAAGCTTTGATACTAACAAAGTTGGTTTGCTGATTTTAAGTTAATTGTATATTAAACCGAATTTTTCATGTTAGTGGTATTTGGTGCGATAAATATAAAAAATGTTTGCAGGTAGAATTATCTACATACTTCCTTCTATATCCACAAATTAATAATAGGTACATCTACTCTGAGTGGACGTAATGGACTTTTACGTAGGAAAAATTTGTTTTTTTACGTTTCCCTAATTAAGAAATTTGTAATTATGTTACATACTTAACTTAAATGAGTTTTGTTTCAAGTCTACCTAATAAATTGTATAATAAAATTAGGAGTATTTAAACAAGACTTTAATAAATACCACCTACAATTCTAATTAATTACCGTATTTAAATTAAAAAATGTTGAATTTATATCTGAATTAAAAATCTGCTTCTTTGAACTAAGACGTGATAAATATTAAAAACTATTTATGAAAAGGAATTTTCTAAGAAGATAGTAGTAAACATGGCAGGTATTTTGTCAAATTCTGTTAGGTTAAAAGGTATACGTAGGAGCTCTATAATTTGCTACTTCTTAATATATACATTGTTGACTTCAATATAAGGTTGCTACGTAACAGAATGAAGTAAGGAATAGGGGAACTCGAGATCAAAGAAACTTAATAATTTGCAACTAAAGTACAAGGAGGTAACGACAAGAAAGTTATAAAATTAGAGAACCGCGAAAATATAAAGAAAATACTTTTTACAATTCCATACAAATTGCTTTTCACACGCGTCGTTTAAAATGTGTTTTCAACATTTATTTTTGCAACATACTTTATTACTTCGTATTTTGTTAGTTCTCGGTAAATAACGTATTAAAATAAACAAGCTTACTTGTTTACTTTATTTTTATGTGCGTAATAAAAAATCTCGTTACATATATGTATATCAAGGATTTGTGTATCCCTAAAATATTAATATTTCTGTAAGAGTACATAAATTAGATTGTTAATAAAAAATCCCATTTATTTTCTTTGCATTAGTCCCAGTATGAGAAAGATTTTTCTTTTACAAAAATATTACGTCTCGTTATTAATGCTTGAACGCAATACAAAAATTGGTATATAATTCAACACCCCATTATTATACAGTCTATAAGTAGGACTTTCTAAGTAGGAAGCGGGAACTTTTATATTTAAATTATTAAAATCGTTTGCAATTGGCTCTCTCAATATAAATATTAGATAACAATGAAAGTTTTCGTGGAGTTAACGACGTTAAATTTGTATTTAGTAATAAGAACGATTCATTTAAAACATGCACAAGCTAAATAATCAATTTAGTGTTTATAAATAATTTAAACAATTTCAAAAGGATAATGTCTTATTTAATAAATGTACGATTTCAAATATAGAACATGCATCAAGATGACAGTCAAACCGGGATTTTAAAGAAAAAGAATTTTATGTTTAGTGTAGCGAAAATTGAAAATTTAAGAAAATTTTTGTGAGACGATGGAAACTTTGGGATACGGTTTTGCATGTCACGGTCAATGCTAAATTTAAATGAAGCTTAGTTTAAAAAAAATCTGTTGCTTTAATTAAGTTTTTTTCGCGAGCTTTACTAATCAAACCTGTAACGGCATGTCAGGATAGCTTACTACAGCTTTCACTTAAGCTAACATAGATTAAACTAAACTTAGTTTAAATTAAAATTCAAAACCGGAAAGCATCCTCTAAAATGTATAAAAAATTGAAATTTAATAATTTTTTCTAAAGTGCATTAAGAAACCAAATAAAAACAGGCGGGTTCTAAAGAATTAAAATACACACAGATTCATTTACATTCTCAGACAGTACTTTCCACAAAAATATTTAAATATTCAAAGCTACATCTTAACAAATAAATTTTTTAAAGCATTACAAATAAAACATATAAATTTTCAATTTATTCTAAAGCTTCAATTTATTATTATACTCTAACCTCTTTATAAGAAAAGGTTTAATATAGGGTTTAAAATAAATTAATTAAAAATTGTGAAAAGATAAAATTTTGGAAATGAAAATTCTCATAAGAATTTTTTGAAGTGGAGGGATTAAACCAAAAATCCTATAGTTTTAATTTAACGAACCTATGCCAGCTTTATTTTTAATTGATAAAGCTCGCACAGGTTTGAGCAAAACGTCGGCCAATTGAAACCAGGGTAGTCGTTTTTAATTTCATCCCTTTACTAGAACGAATTCTTAGGAGGATTATTCATTTCTAACTGTAACTTTAGAGAGTTTATTAATCTTTATACGCACACGACATTTTTGTTTCTATTTCATACACCCGTGGAACCTGGGTTCTCTCGTATTTTTTATAGCTACATTGATAGTTTTAACAAAATAATAGTACAATTTATTTGGTTTGAGTAGACCTGTATTCTTGTTCATTTATTTATAAACGTTTTTATTATTTTAAGAGATTTTATGACAATTGTGCACCTTAAATGTTAATTTTTTAAACGCATTTCAGTATTTACTTTACAAGTGTATTTTGAAAATAACTGTAACGACGGATGAATTTTTTTAAATGCAAATCGTTATCTAAGCGATAACTTTAATTCAATAAACACTCGAGTCGATAAATGGCTCATCCGTCGTTACAGTTATCTGTTAGCATTGCTCAGTATGTTACTATTCATACGTGTCCCTGATTACACGAAATGTCGCTAGACACGCATTTCACTTACGTTCTAAAAAACGACATATTTTCAATTTTTTGAAAAATTATTTTTGAATAAAATTTTTTTTTTTTTTTTGTGAAAGTGAGTATCTATTACTCAAAAAAGGTTTGGCCAAATGACATATAAAGAGCAACAAGCCTACCTACTTCAATTACATAAAGAAATAGAAATTGAGGAAGACGATCTGGAAATATATTCTACGTGTGATGGTAATAGTAGATCTTAATCAACTTATTCCAAAGAGTAAAACGATGAAGTATCCGACATTGAAGATATAGTTGAAGATCGTAATAACGTTATTGAGTGCAGTGACGTCTCTTCGGACGAAGAAGAAGAAAGTTTAGAAAACTGTCAAGCGTCAATCAACAGCCTAGACTGAGTAACAACAGCAGGTTTATTAAAAATAGCTATTCTATGACAAAAATCTGGATCACGTCGCGTTGCTCAAATGTTGTCTATAAAAGACACATTTAACTGCTTCATACGTACCAAAAAAAAACGAAAAGCAATTTTTTATTATCAACGTCACATAACAAACCTGAGGCATCAGACTCGGAAACTCAAAAACCCAAAGTAGTTCTATGTTACAAGAGCATTAAAGGTGGCGTAGACACTATAAGCAAGATGTTTGGAACATATACTTGCAAGTGGGTTGATTGTAATTAATTAATTTAATACAAACAGAAATATTTGATTTTTTAATTAATATTTAAGGTTTTAGGGTTTATTTTACTAACTTGTTACAGTATTTTTTTTAGTATCATTTCGTCGGGACTATTTTGTTTCTTGTTAACTATATGGTACCCAGCGTCCCTTGTGGTCGGCAACCAAACGTACTTATCATGTGTTTGATGTTCTACCTAATCAAAAGCGATAGTCAGTTCTTTCTCGTTTAGAAATTGGCGTTGTACAGACGTTTTATAGGTGTTCCTCCTATACTAAATTTTTAATTAATAGCAGCTTTGTCCTTCTGAGATAAAAACGATATTTAAGATAATAACCTATATTTGGGTTACGTTATTTTGTTAACGTTTAACAAATGCCGTAAGTTGTGTGCTAATCAAAAATCAACATGTTGCCATATCGCCATTTTTGCTAAATTTCAGAATTTCTTCCCGGGCCTTCCTGAATCGTGAATTGTGTCTTTTCTACAATTTTTGCGTCAACAATTATACTTTACTGAATGACTTCTACGACGTAGATATAAAATTTAGTTGCGTTTCACCTGGACCTTCAACTTGGCGTTAACCTGGGTCACATCTTTGAGGAAGCCGTCAATATCTCTTATCACCAATATTATCAATTCAGTCGTATGCTGCATTTCAATTCAACTGTTAGGTATATTCAGTTAAGTTTTAGTTACATTACTTTCCTTTATTTAATTGTCGAACGTTATTGCAATTTTGAATTACCTTTTTAAGAAACCAGTTCAGTGTTGTGTTTACTGTTTGTAAACTGAAGGATTCTTGCAGTAGTCTAATAATTTGTTTTCTTTTGCTTCTACTAATTCAATTAGTATTAATACGGTTATCACCGTAATAGTATGTTGGTATCAAAACATTTTAATAACCTAAACAGAATTCAAATTTCTTAAGAAAGTAGTCGTTAAATGTGATAACAGATTTATTTATATCGATACAGAAGACAATGTTTTTGATATAAGACCACACGTAGGAACAATAGAAAGATAACAATTATATTTCATCTTTAGAAGTTTGTTAATTTGATAAAGATTTAACTTTACTGTCCAACATTCAGTAAGTTGGGCCTTCAAGAGGAGCGTTCTCTAAAAGTTATATTTTATTAAAAACCCCTGTTGCATGGGGTTGCAAGCCTAAAATACTGCGATGGATGTATTGCATGATGGTTCGCATCATTACGTATGGTGCGGTCGTCTGGTGACAAAAACCCTCGAGATAGTGCAGAAACTCTTGTGTATATGCACCATATGAGCAATGCGCATCTACTCCACAGCAGACATTGAGCATCTTTTGGAGCTGACCCCTTTCCATTTTATCATTGAGAGGGAAGCCTGGATGGCGCTATTGCGTCTCGAAAGACTAGAAAAAGGTTGGCGGTACGACGCTCAATCTCTTGAACAGGTTCTTACTCAATGGGAGATATCCCCTGCATATCCTTCACAGAGACGAAGCCAACTTTCAGACGGTACTAGGCAACTAGGAGGACTGGGCGGCTGGATGAACTTTCTTTCCAGTGCCAGACGGCCAAATCTGCTGGTTTACAGACGGATCAAAAACGGATGAAATACCCGTGCGGGGATATTAAGGACAAACACCAAATACTTCAAACTCATGGGCAAGCACATTAGTATCTTTCAGGCAAAAGCACACGCAATAGAACGCTGCGTGCAGTTTAACCCGGTTTGAGAATGTCGGCAGAGATATCAATATTATGTCCGCTATCTATCACTGCACTGAGCAGTTGTGTCATTAGCTCATGGACTGTGAGAACTTTCAAAATAAACTGAATAAACTGGGGGGTATGCAATAAAGTCATCCAAGTTTGATGGGTCGCTGAACATTATCGTATTTCTGGTAAAGAGCAGGCTAATGCTTTCGCCAGGAAAGGGGTGGACACGCCGTTGGTAGGACCAGAACCCTGGGGTATTAGCAAGCACACAATACGTGAAGTACTGACTGAAGAACGGAAGGAAAATTTAGAACGCTAGGTCAGTTTACCAGGGCTAAGACAGTCCACAACTCTATTAGGTGACTTTACCGGTAAAGAGCCAGTGATTACTTAGTAGTTAGCCGGAACCTCTTAACAATACTCACAGACTTCGTAACGGGACCATGCCAACTTAGCGGGCATTTTGTCAAGATCAGTGTGACAACTAACTCGACATGCAGATTTTGCTGCGTGTCGAAGAAGACCCCGATTCACCTACTTGCGGAATGTGATGCCACGCTTTCCAGAAGACGTTTCCCCGAACTGGAGATTGTAAGGTCAGTCCTGAGATTTTTCAGGGAGCTTAACCTACTGAAGGTGCTGTAAGTTTAGAAAGAGGGAGCACAATAATCAGTACTGATTCCGTGCGACCTTTATCAAAGTATTTGAAACAATTAGGTACGTCAATAACAGAACACAGATCTGAATGATCCTCTTGAAAGTTTAACCTGCATTGGGATTTGGTAATTACATAATAATACAGGAGTTCCCATTTTAGTAAAACATTGTATTTGCATAAGAAGACACTTTGTTTAGCAAACACAAGTTTGGTCTGATTGTAGAATACTCTCCCCTAGAATATGAATTCTATGTTGGAGTTATCTCATCTTACGATTTAGCGATAACCTCATTACACACGTAGGTATCTCATCAACGTGAATTACAGTCACCCTCAACACTAAAGTTTGATGTTGTGATTTGTAATGATGGTAACTCAAGAGTTGCTTTAAAGGAAGATGCAGCTTTGGGAAACCTTTTTTGGATAATCCTCGCATACGTGTAATTTACAGTTTTGTGGCGACTTAACGTTATCCAGTTTTCTTGATTGTGCCAAAAATGTAGGTTACTTTACTCAAAGTCAGTTAGTAGTGTTTGCTATTCAGTTTTTTTTTCCGAATACGCTATAATGTGGTACCGTACTGTTTTGATTTGCATGAACTGGACCTTTGACAAACCTTCCTACTTTATGGCTACAAAAAAAATTAGTACTAGTACTTAAGACGCAGATAAACCTGTTGCAATATACACAGCGATTATAGAAAACATTTTCCACCATTTTCAAATTATTCAAAGAAGTTGTTCCATTCTAAGGAGGAACAATTATGTTTTGGGGAGGCATAATGCATTGTCGTCGTACTCAGTTTATTCCCATTCCAGACATTATGACAGCGGATAGATATGTTCAAAACATTATTAAAAGCATTATTTATCCCCGCTTAAATGGAATTGGAGCCAATTTCATTTTCATGGATGACAATGCTAGGCCCCATCGCACGAGATAAGTACAAAATACACTAGAGATTCAGAATATTCAAAGATTACCGTGGTAAGAAAATTGGCCAGACATTAATCTCATTGAGCACATGTGGAATTTGTCAGATTAAATTCTCTAGTCCTTTTTCTACAAGTTTGTTTGTTTTACTTTTTTTAAGTCCTACTACTTGCCAATTATTAATAAGATCCTGTAGGTGACGCCCGGTACCGCTTCACAAGCCTTCGATTACGTCCTTCGTTTCATGCCTACGACAAAAGAGCTACGTATAGGTTTCTGAGCGGCTTTATCACTATTAATTTTTTTAATATACATTAACAATAAACTGTAAATGATTTTGTTAGGTATTTTATTGTTTAGAAGGTGATTTGTAATAAGCATACCTGATTTAGAGTAAAATACTTACCTTTTGTAATAAACCCTGTGAAACTAATGGTGACTAATTTGTAGCAAAGAAGTGTGTAATCGTTTGGCATTACGACTGTCGTAAAAAATTCTTGATCTTATGTTAATATGAAGAGTGATGCTTCCGAAAGAAAATCATTCAATTCTGTACTAAAAATAAACATCACAGATGCTAAATAGAGAACAAACCAAGAAAAACTAACTTAAATTATAACCACACACATTTTGACATAAAGCAGTGGGTTTAAGGAAAAGTAACACTACAAACAGGAAATAGATTCCAAAAGAGTATAATAATTTAGAAGTACATAGAAATAAATACACTTCCTTTTCCACTAACACAGATATAGAAATATTGGTTACGAATCCCATAAAAGCGTCTGAAATTCCTAGAGCAACTTGTACCACTAAAATTGCAACTTTTACGCCACATAAACTCTAGCTTCATAACATTTTAATATCCAGACGCGTGTGTATTGTGTGTAGAATATGACGCAATTAAGAACGACTGAGTCTACCGAGAAAGCTTTCAGTGTAACTATAAATTGCAGTCAAAATCTATATTCGAAAATACTTCTAGTACTTAAGCTTAATACGTAACGCGAATTTCACTTAGAAATTCTACGCGCACAAGTGATTTTTGATAAAAAGCTTCTTTGTTTTTAGTTTATAGATGATAGAAAGCTCGTTTAATAGAAAGTTTTGTAATAAAAACAAAACCGCAATATCCGTTATAAAATATTGATTTTGTCTTTTTATAGTAAGGTTATTGAGAGATAAAATTTTTATATTAAAAAACAATAAAAAAAATACATAAACGATATAGGTATACATAAAATAGAACGATTTTACTAAATTATTGTTTGAAAATTTAATCCCCACATGTATCGTCAGAAATCTACAAGTATCCTGATAATTGGTAAAGTTAAATTGCGACAGGTTTTGTTATGTTACTACCAAACAGTATTATTACTTCATCCAACTTCTGTAATACCGTCCGCCCGTTCTTGGTTACGGTTAATTTCAATTGCTTCCACAATAGCGTAACTTTATTTCATTATTTCGACAAGTTGCTATTCTTTACTTAACTAGTAAGTTCTGATTCGAAATTCACTCGATTACGTTTCAAAAGAAAATCTAAACTTAAAAAAATAAAGTCGATATAAACAACGTAAACATTTATTTTGCTTCATCCACGTCGACTTTTCGTCGGAAAATTGCATATGTGATAGTGTTTCGCTTATAAAACAAAATCTATACAACGAAAATACTAAGCAAAAAATTTCTTTAATTTTAAAATATCTGCTAAAGACTTAAGATCTTATTTCCTAAACAATTCCATGTAAATTAAGTAGCTGGCAGATTATTAGGTACTACATTTTAAATTAATTAAATAACAGTTAATTTATTTCCTGAAATTTCAATTGAATTATTCATAAAGACTTCTTAAGAAATTAGCGCTTGGCCGAAAATGTACAAAATTGCGTTTTTTTTTCTCGTCTCCCTGTTTTGCAATTATAATTTGGAATTTAAACGCCAATTAATTTATAAGGGCATAAAGAAGATTAAAGTTTCTATTCCATTTATGTAATCTAGGATAGAGTATGTCCCCGAGGAAATGTTGTTACACGTTAATTTCATTCAACTTTATTGATTGTTTTCAACGTCTTCGCTTCAAAGTTTCAGAGGAAACATTTTACGCTAAATTTAATGTTAGAGAAAAGGTTAAACTTTATTTTCATTGTAACTAATAAAACTAAACTTTTTATTAGTTAAGAAGTAACTAATATACCGAATGTAATTAAAAGGAACAAATGTTTTCATTAATAACTGAAGGTAGTTTTAAAGAGATATCTTTCAGCAGAAGATAAGAAAGATAAACCTCTCTCATTCTAAGGGACAAACCGCAACTAATTACGAAAACAATAGTAAACGTACTGCAGACTGTTTTTATTAACTAATTGATGCATTATTCTTTGTTCCCCCTTATTGCTAAAGAAAATGGCTTTCTACAAATTTAAGTGGTAAAGCCCTCTTTTGTTCGTTCTTCATTTTGCTCGGCAAAACTTGTAGTAGATGTCCTCTTTTCTTAAACTAAAATGCAACCATTTACAAGATTAATAATTTCAGTTACGGATTAGTGTCAATATTGTTACAATTAATTTATTAACATATCAAGGATGTAACATATTAAATTAGATAACAATCTTGGTTCCCTAACGTCCTTAATTTGTTGTACTGATTGCGGCTACATCCAAAATCGATTGAAGCTGCCAGTGATCTAATTATCCTAAAGTGTTTATCGCGAAAAGGACGTCCCAAGAGAAAAACAAGACTGCGTCGCGTTTTATTCATTCAAGAAAAATTATTTTACGTATTCAACAAACGTTTTGTTTGCCAACACATTATGCGAATACAAAAAATACCGACTTAATCCTATTTAAAAAATTCATACGTAAATTGGTGTGAAAAATCGTTTTGTTTTTATTTCACCGTCATAATTTGAAATTACTTATACTTTTGCTTTTACAAACTTTGTTGTTTTTCTTTTCAAACTTATATTTATAGATACCTTGGCGAATCTATTAGCGTCAAGTTTCATGAAAGTTGTTTACTGCTTGCCAGAACAAGATCAATCGATTAATTTTTTTTATTCTTACATAAAACAATATTTTACGAAGTTAATCAAGATAGTATTAAAAACTCAGTAGATTTATTCTATATAAATAGACAAGAAATTGACTGGATTAGAAATTTTATTTTTACCACAAAAACAACATCCAAAAATATACGCTACAATGAACAAATAATCTGCTTCTTGTTTTTAAGGTTTTATATGACGAAGTTTGAAAATAATTTCTGAATAACATCTATTATTATCTACACGTGTCTGGTAAAAAAAAATTTCACGAAAACGAAATCATATATTGAAAAAAGCAATTCAAAGCAAATAAGTCGCGAGATAAATGTTTAGCCACGAGTGCTTTGCCCGAAAATTTTATATGTTAGTAGTCCATAAATTCGTTGCCATGATGTTGTGTTTACTTTGTTCGTATGTTGAATTATTATTTGAGAAAATTTTGGGAAAAAAAATATTTATAGAAATGAAAAGAAAAAGTTTTCTCCCTGAAAAAATTGGAAGATGAGTTTACTACCGAAGAAATCTAGAGTTGCTTATTACAAAGAATTAAGTGTATGTTGAAATTTGGTTCATTATTTGTTAAAAAAAGAGTGCATCAAAATCGACGACCCAGATTTCAATGCTTGTGTATGATTTTTAAGTCGAAAAAAACATTTATAGTAAAACCAAAACTAATCATTGTTAAAATGTAAAAATAGTCATTTTTTAATTGTTCTGTTAAGTGATTTCAAACTGGAAACAGGAAAACGATGTTTGTGGAGTAACCGGTTTCATGAAATTGGTTTTAAAGAAACCTTTTCCATCAGCTTCGTGATAAATTTGGATAACGATGTGATTATTTCGTGGTAAGGGCTAACGAAAAAGAAAAAAAGGAAGTATTGCGTTCGCCCATTTCTTTTGCTACTTATTACCATGCTCTTTGTACTTTATCCTTGTTATCGTTACTACTTCAGATGAAAATCATATAGGCAGAGATGGTTTTTGACAGCTTCTACTAAATAAATAAATAAATGTCTACCATACACCATAGCACAGGCGTTTTTAATTGAAACATGAAACTGCCAAAACGAAATCTGTTTTTCGGGTTTCGTGTAAAGTTTCATAAAACGCGGTGTGTAAAGCTATGTGTTAAACCGGTTTCCTGAAACGAGTTACTGCAATGTGCACACTGTTCTCACCTAGAAGTAGTTCTTCACATCCATTTGTAGTAAATCAGTGTAGAGAATCAGTTAAAGTAATTAACAGAAATTATTCCAACAACAGCAATAACGTCCAAAACACTTACAAATAGAAAATAAAAAAATCGAACTGATACAAGCCTGTAAGTCCTACAATTCGTGTCCACGGGGAATAAAATATCTCCCGCCGCACCAACAGGTAGAGAACGTGAGCAGTAGTACAGTTAACGAGCGTAAAGTAGTCAAAATCAAAAACTAAAATAAATAATCAAAAATAAAAACTCAAATGCAAATCATGTTATGCACAGAGTTCCACAAGGATCGGTTCTTGGACCAATCCTATTTTTATTATTTATAAACAATTTAACAACTTTGAATATCAACGGCAAAATATCATTACTGGCAGATGACACTAGCATCACAATCGAAATCGCTGTAAAATTCAATAAAATAAGACCTTCTAGCACTGAAAATGTGGTGTGACTCAAACAGCTTAAGTTTAAGTGCAGTAAAAACCAAGGCCATCTGTTTCAAACGAAAATTAGATCCGATAGTGTTAGACGACAATAATATAATTTAAGTTGCTAAATCGACTATCTTTTTAGGTCTTCCTTTAGACAATTATCTGCTGTGTTCTACATGTTATGCATTAAAAACAATCTCCAGTAAACTAAATGTAACCACCGCTAAGACAATATATTTTAACTCGTCCCACATTATTCATTTTAGTTTCATTCATAACCATCTTCACAATTTTCCGCAAAGGCAGGTTCATTCGCCTAACACTAGAAACTCCTCTTTTTACAACCTTAGCTTAGATACTCCGAATCTAGAATGTACAAAAAACTCTGTCATGTATAGTGGTAAAAAAATTATACAATCACCTACCAGCTTATTACAAATTAATGTATCCCCAAACTAAATTTAGAAAAACTGTAAAAATATTTCTGATTGACAGACCATTATATCAAATATCTAATTTTTTTGCTGTCACTTTTAATAATAATAACTAATTTTAATGTATATGAAATTCAGTGATTCAGGGTGTTTGGACTTACATACAGGCTGTCCGTTTTTTGAGTGCTGGGATCTCGCTTATCTTTAGAGATACGAAGTCGGTTAAATTGGGGCAAGTTGCGCATTTTTATGCTGAATTACAATCTGAAAAGAAATTTGAAATATTTCCTATAATTTTGAAAATATCGAAAAAAACTGAAAATTTTTGATTTTTGGTTTTAATTTTTTGGCTATAAACTAATCAGATTAGACATTTCTAACTAAGACATTATTCAGACACTTTTTTATGGAAAATTCGAAAATGACATCACTTTTCCAATAATTTTCAACATGGCGGAGAAACACCTGTCAACTTCATTTTTTTTTATGAACGCCATTTAGCATTTTAATATTTCTAGATCTCTTTACAACAATGTATTACATTTGGTCCTCCAGCATCACATTTTTGCCAAAAATCCAATTTTAAATTTTTTGCAAGCAGTGCTATGATAGAAAACATCGTTGTTACCCTTTTTGTTACCTGGGTACTAGGGTGGTGGTGTACTAGGCTAGAAGGATTGAACAAGCTAATCAAGTATAAGTCGGCAGTTATAGAAATACCCAGTAGTCGGGGAGATTGAGGCTGAACCTCTACACGTTGGGTTCAATTCGTACTAGAAATTACTTATTTATTGGGCGCCAAGTTCCAATTTAACTGAAGCAAGTACTAGCTCTGAACTAATCGCTAGCAGTAAGCTGAAAGTACCCAATTATTTTGTTCAACCTTTAATCACGCTGGCAGTAAAGAAATCCCCCAATACAGAAAATACATATATTTACCCAGAAACACGAGGGGGTACTCAATTCCAGTACCTCAACACATAAAAAAACACAGATATTGCACGTAGAAAGTAGGAAACGATGTATTATAGTTAGATAAAAATTATTTGCGCCGCTACTGACTTGTTCGCGCTTAAAAATGTACTCAAAACCGCACGCCCATGCGTCTAAAGGATCCCCTTTCAAAGGGTTATTGTGATAATAAATAAACTGAGGTTCCTTACACGTCCCGAACAGTATTATTTCTTTCTACACTACGATTTTAGGTATCATGCAATGATTCTAACATTTAACAAATTTCGATTGGATTTAAGTCGGTACATTTATATTAGCGACGTTCAGTAAGCAATAGGGGAGCGCGATGGTATGATGCAAGTAAAGTGATTAATGCGTGCTGAAGTTTTAGGATGTGGCGCAAGTTCGCTCACGTAAATAAAGTCTTTCTTGGGTTGGTGCCCATAACACAAGCAGGAAAAGAGTAATGTAATTATACGACCTGATCTGATGACAGAGAATCCCTGGAGGTAGTGAAATATTCCCGCGACGAAGATGGTTCCCATACGAACGTTTGGGTGTAGTCTAAGTCGGTGGCTGATCCTCCGCACCTCTCTTAGATGGTGGAAACGGTCATGGTTTACCCAAGGACGTGACCAGATGTGCCTGTACTTTGTGGCGATGTAGACGTTGACGAGCACGATTAACCGGCAGCACAAAAAACCAGAGAAGGAGAAGGAGCAAGAGAAAATAACTTCTGTGGACTAGAACGAGCGCTACTACAGACTTCTCAAATGCGTCCCATTTTCGAATAGTGGAAATGCACCCATTATTTACGAAGAAAACCCTCGTTCTCGCAGACAGAAATTACTAGAAATTCCACACGAGGTTTAGAAATGTAACATGGCTGCTTGCGGTTGAGAATTGGTAACGGAAACCGATAAGCCAGAAGGACGTTCGTTTTAATAAATTCCACAATGCCCTTCGGAGTTTTTCCGGCGTATTTTTGCCAAAAATTTTAAAAAGACGACAAATCCTTCGGTTCAACACCGGTGTATTGTAAGTTGCCTAACTTCGGCGAGTGAATTTTAGCCTAAACAATGTGTTGTAGGAAATGGTTTATTTAGCCGTTACAACGCTTACACTTAAAGAAAAATGATTAGAAGAAGATAACAAAACTAGCAATGAAAGGATAAACAACAAAAATAAAGAACGAACGAATTCTGAAAGCGGGATTGAATGTAGTAAAAAAAAAGAGAAGACGGGAAGATAAAGAAATACAATAAATGTCCACCGTGACCCCTACTGCACTCAACGACTTTATCATACATATGCAAGTTGATTTTGACAATAGCCACACGAACGTTATTTTTTTTCTGTACTATATCCTTAAAGAAACCCGAAAGAATTGCTGGCCAATCTACGTCAACGTATTTTTTCGTACAGTTAATTTAGAGTTTCCCTGCAGTGTACAAGTGGCCGCATCTTGTTGAAAGTTAAGATTGTTGAGGTCCATATCTTCCAAACAAGGCCATAGAACGTATTCAAGTTACCTTATTTGGAAATTATGTTACATTTAAATACGCAAATTCCTGGTGGAACACCTTGTATTGTGGACAGATGACAAAATTCAATAGTAAAAGAAAACAATCAAAATTTAAAAATCAAAATTTAAAAAAAGACCCGTATGGACAAGTTTCGGAAAACCAAAATACATCCTAAAGGGTAATCAACTGTGTTGGACTACGGCTGCAAGACATGAATCTTCATTAACGCAAAAATTGAGAAGCTGATTAAAACCCATAGAGCAACAGAAAGTTTGAGAAAACCAATACCTAGTTAAAACAGGTAACAAAAATTAAAGATGTTGCTGAACACCTAGTAAAACTGAAGTGGAGCGTTGCAGGCCACAATGAACAACAGAAACACGAAAGACTATACATGGGTAAAAGAAACAGAGGAAGCCCTGGTATGAGATGGGTCGATGATCAGAAAAGAACAACCAATTCCCAAAAATATACAACAGTGGGGTAACGAAAAGAAAGAAGAAAAAGCAATTGTTGCAAAGAAATCATGTGTTAAGGATTGTAGATTAAACCAAAATCAACATCATGGGCTACTGAAACAGAACGAAGGGCAATTGCATATACTTATCAAAATGAAAATCAAATACTGCAACGTGTGGCTAAAGGAAATAAAAAAGAACACAAAATGAGAAAAACGAGGGTTTTGATTAAAGAAACTAACTAAATAAATGTCTACATAAAAGTATTAAAACTCCTGCCTACAGAATAGAAAGATGATGAATTCAAGAGGTACCAAAGACTATCACAATTGCTGCAAGCAAAATCAAGAAAGTGGCTAAAACAAAATACAGAGCAACACGGAATAAAATTTTAATGGTGCCAATATCAAGACGATTAATACCTAGCGAACCCTACAATAAGATAGTATTCAATTGGAACAGTAAACTGAATCTAAATGATAGGGGAGAACAATGTAACTAAAAAGTGTTGTAACATGCTTTCATCATTCGATAGAACTGGAACAATTTGAGCACAATTTAACAAAGTATTTTATTAGATAAATAAAATGAGAAACAATTTAGGTAGTAATGTAAGTGTTTAAACCGTGTTTTAATAAAAATATTATAATGATTTACGTCAAAACTCGGTTCGATTCCGATTGCTGTAACTTTTTTTATTAATAAAATTATTATCAATACAATTTTTATGAAAATAATTTAATCTATTTCAAAATGTTAAATATTCTTTAAAATTGTATGATAATATAGATAATGTTAATAAAAAAGGAACTGCAATCAGAATCGAACCCTGGTTAGAGAGCGCAAAATATTACTAGGCGACAACGACAACGAATTCGTCCACAAAGGCAGTTTATTAAATGAAAATGAATTCGGTTGATAAACGAAAATTTATAAAAAATAACCTAAAAAATAACTTGTTTTACTTATTTTTTAGTAAAATACGCCTTCAGTACTCATTCTATCAATGTGTTTTATTTTATTAATTCAACTGTTATATTATGTTCGAATTGTGTCAGCAGAAAGTAATACGTTAATTTTCAATTTAACATAGTAAATGCTTATGTTAACTTGTTCGTGGGACACACGGTATGCACAAAAATCTCTTTTTTAGAAAGATTGAAAAACTACCCCTTAACTTGCAACTAGAAAGAAAAACTGAAATAAAAAAGCAAAACCATATATTGACACCTGCACTTGTGAAACCTGAATGTTGAACAAGCAGAAAAAAAGTATGAGAAAGACAACACATTAGGACGGGAGGCGAAGAAAAATAAATTATAAAATAGAAGAACGACTATTATTAAAGCACGACATCACTGAAACCTATGGAAAGGACATATGAAGAACTGTACCTAAGGTTAATCCCACCAAGAATGGTAATGGGATTGTGTATGTAATAGGAAAGAAAATGAAATTTAAGAAAAATCACGAGTGCGATGAAAGAAGTCTAAAAAAATTGGAATGAAGTTGCAAGAAACAGGAGAATGAAAAAAGATATTGCTTAGGGGTTTATTACTATTTCAAAAAGGTTTAATCTCGTGAAACTTTTTTGTTTCAAAAAGTTAATTGTGGTGAATTAAATGTAAATGTAAGGTGAGAAAAGTTAACTAAACTATATATGACGTAATAATTATTGTAATAATAATTAATTATGGTCTGGAAAAGTTTGTATTAAAAGCAGCAGTAATAATAAAATTTGAGAACAAATTCTGATTATTTTACATCAATAAATTTTCTCCTCTATAAAAAAATGACATACTCATCATAATGTAAATACAATATTTATAACCGATATTATTATAAAATTGGCTTTTTTTGAAATGTTTACAAAATTACATTTCACAAACTTTTTCTTCGAATAAAAGTTGTTTGTAATGTAATTATACACAAAATTTGTTTAAAATGTTTTTTAATACTATATATAATTACTGAGATATGACAGTTACGTGACTGTAACTGTTTCAGAATATCTCCAAGTATGTATAGTAATACAAAAAATGTAAGAGAAGAAAATTGTTGCAAATTAAATTATGTTCAACTTTTATTTGAATTATTTTTTTCTACAGCACAATTTTCTACATTTTACTTTTTAAGTGAAAATATACGTTTATTAGTATATGACAATGAAGAATACAGAGCGAAACACTTATTTTGTCTAGGTATAGTCGATACACTTTATATCTGCATCAAAGTTTTTATTTTCTTGAATTAAAATTATGTATTTAAAATACGTCTTAGATTTTATACTCATTTTTTTGCATAAATATTATGAAGTCATTTTTTTTCTCTTAAGAATGAAGTAAAAGAAGTAAGGTTTGAGTTTTTGATCACATTAACGTAAAACGCGTTTATTGAAACATATTACTACAATTAGATATAACGTAGTTATTGAAATGTCAAAGTTCAAAGTGCAATGGTATAACCAAACCACCATAAAATTAAATTAGAATAAATTGAGAAAATGACATAGAAACTGACATTATTGTAAATCAATACTTAAAACTAGGATTGAGTTGACACCAATTAACTGTTCCTATTACCTTCAAGCACTACATACATATTACGTTTTAAGATAAACGTTTATTTTAGTAGCATTCTCAGTAATTGAATGTAGTAACATAAAATATAACTTGCTATATAAATAATTACTTCAATGATTCATTACTTAACTGTTTTACAAATTAAAATAGTAATTCTGTTTAGTGACAATAAAGACCAATAAAGTTTATTCCGAAAAATGAAATATTAAAATAACAATCCTGATGATCTCGCAGATAACGATAGGTGCTATAACTAAATATAAATATTAACAGCACGCATAAACAAAAAATTATCACGCAATATATGTATTACTTAAACGAAAATTGAATATCAATAATTTACAGACAAGCGTGAAATAATCTAGAAAAATGTATTTCTTTTGTACGTAATAAAATAATAGTGTAAAATTCATTTTTATTTTTATGAATTTATTTATTGTATAAAATAAAGTTTAAACTCAAGACCAACTTGACGGTTTAATTTCCTTAGGTGGATAAAACGTGACTAAAACACGAATGCAATGCAACGTTTTATTCACAATCCAACTCAATTGAAATCAGATTTTATCAAAAACTATTGCTATCACATGTAAAATCGTTGAAAATAATTTCAAAAAGAATACTGGAAAAATAAACAAAAAATATTTCGTGTTGGAAGTGTCCAGAAGGTAGGAAGTGTTTCTATAATACAAGCAGCATTTTCGCGTTGTATTACAAGGCTTATTTGTTGAAAAAAAAGCTTTTAAACCTAGGATCCCCCGATATGGATCTTATACCAATCACGTCGACGAATTTAATTGTGACTTCGCACCACACACCAAGGACTCCCCAGAGAAGAGAACAATCACACGCTTTGCACCTAATTCAGCTACAGCTCCGACAGTAGAAGCAATGTTTTTGTAGGAAGGGTCAAGAGTGTGATTAATTGTAGCATCCCAAATAAAAGTTCAATCTGCAGACTATGAATAAGTGATATGTCGTCTGGACGCTTTCCATCTATTCTACAAACTCGACTGAGCTCAAGGCATAAAGGGATCTCGGCTGAGTTTAAGGTTTTTTTCAGTAGGTCATTTATTGAAGAGTGTTCTGCCCAACGTCCAACTACCTTATGGCAGGTGTGGTCATGGTTTCCAAACCATTGATTTACTGAAGAACACATATCTTAGATCCAAACCTCAATGATACGGCAATGGCCTTGATGGAATGCAATTCAGCATTTGCACAAGCAGAACTCTCCTCATTTTAAAAAAACTTCTGGATAGTCAAATAAGCGAACATCTAAAATCAAACCAATTATTCTTATAAAATCAATTTGAAGTCGGCAAAAAGTACTAAAGGTGGTGCAAGTTTATTAGCATTAAGAACTATTAAGAATCTTACTAAATAAATTAATACAATTTAGTATGTTCATTGTTTATAAAATCCTATTTTGAAAATAGATTTCAATATGTTTCTTATAACAACAAAAAATCAGAAAAATTTGCAACAAACCAAGTAGTGCCACAAGGTTCAATAGTTGGACCATTTCTTTTCCTGATCTACATAAACGATTTGCCGATAATCTCGCAGGTGATGGTAGTTTAATGAGTATGGACCGCAATCTAGGACAATCACTCAACAATAAGATACTGTTAACTTAGTTCTAACGTTACGTACAAGTTAAGAAAACAAAATACATACTTGTCTCAGTTTACTATCCAATCCGAAATTCATCAATATGAGACACGTTTGATATTACATCCTTTAGAGAAATTTTGTCCCAGTTAAGGTGGGCAGTAAGATGGGAAGTAGATATTTCTTTATGGAGAAACTGCAACCAAAGTGGTTAAAATTTAGCGTAACCAGCGACCTCAGAAATGTCCGTATCAATCAAGCTAATTCTTTAGAGCTGTAAGTGGAAACCCGATAAACTGGAAGACTAAGTGAATGTAGTTTTTGGATTTAAAAAACTTGTCCATTTTAGAGACCCTTCAGGGTTGGAGGTTATGGTTTAAAAATTCAAACTTTTACGTAGAACTAGCCGACGTTTCTCCTCTCAAGCGGTAGCCTTTTCAAGGCTGAAGTTTTTATTTGTATGAAATTACAAGAGTAGTTTTTTTTAAGTATAATAATAATGATAATAATAATAATGTTTTATTTATGATTACCTAAAACGGTTTACACACGTCAAAATTACTATTTTAATAAATTATTATTTGTACCTAGAGCAGACATTTCTCATTAACGTTATTTAGGTATTCTTCTATAGAATAGTACGCATTTGTTTGCAAGACACATATTATTTTATTTTTAAAAGTAACGTATTGCAATTGTCTAATATCCAAAGGTAGAGCATTGTAAAATTTAATTGCCCAGTAATTAAGTATTTTTATTTTTATAATTAAAAGTATTTTCAAATTTTTAAAATGTGTTTTGCAAACTTCCGCATAACCAATATTACATATTATTCTAAGGACTCTGCGTTGTAATGTAAAGATTCTATGCCTAATAGCAGAATTACCTCAACCCAATATGCCGTATTGCAAATGGCAATGAAAATATGCATAGTATGATTTGATTAGTATAAATTGAGAAACACAACAATTTAAGTTCCTTATTAAGTAGATTGATTTATTTAATTTTTTGGAAAGCAAATTTCCGTGGTCATGCCATAGTAGCTTAGAATCTACACAAAACCCCAAAAAAATTTAATTTATTGGAAAATCTGTAGATTGATTAATATTCTTAAGACTAAATATAGTTTTTACAGTTTTGTCATTATTAAGATTTAATTTGTTTTTATAAAACCAGTTTTCAGCTTTAACCCAGAATTGTTTAGATTCAATAAGTATATCGTGCATTGTTGACACACGTTGCAGAATGGTTGAATCATCAGCATATAAAACTGTAGTAGTGTTGTTTTCAATTCAAGAAAAATCATTTATAAAAACAATAAATAGTAAAGGTCCCAATATCGATCCTTGAGGAACACCGACATTATTATATTTAAAATTTGATATATCCACACCTACATTCACACATTGTTGCCTATTTGTAAGGTAAGAAATTAACATTCTACAGGCAATAGGTTTAATGTTATAGGAATATAGCTTACTTAACAGTAATAACGGGCACACACAATCAAACGCCTTACTTAAATCTAAAGTCAAAGCTAATAAGTATTCTTCATTCTTCAGCGCATCACAACACTAATCAAGAAAGCATACAAGTGCATCACTAGTAGACTTTTTAGTTCGGTAAGCATACTGATGTTGGTATAATAAATTATTTTTTTCAAAGTAAGTTGCAAGTTGTACAGATAATACTTTTTTCAAAAACTTTAGATATAATTGGTAACAATGCTATTGGTCTATAATTATTTTTAATATTAGTATTACCATTTTTATAAATCGGAATTATTTTTGCTAATTCTAAACAATCTAGGAAAACTCCTTCTGTAATACAATTGTTTATAATTTTCGTTAGGGGAATAACTATAACATCCAAGATTATTATGATAAGATTAGAATTTAATCCATACACATCCTTGGTATTTGTTTTTTTAATTTTAATAACATATACGTACAAAAGAATATAAGTAAATACGTCACTTCAAAATTTGGATTTTTAGTCCACCTTACCTACATGCAAGTGTGACCACATTCTACTGTAAGGGATTTACAAGGATTTTCTTAGGTTTTTGTCCCATTTGGTTAGAATATCACCAAATCTTCACGTTGGAACTGTGTGAAGGAGATTCATCATCTTCGGAATTGGTAAGCAATGTTTCAGCAAGAACCGATTTGAGATTGAATAATTGACGGTATTGCTGCTCAATTCCTTGAATCTTCCAATAAAATATGCCTGGTGTTGATTGATCCGTTAAAGGAGCTTTTAATAGTTCCAGGTTAGCCTTGTCTATTACTTTAATTTCTGGGAATATTTGGTCAAACTTGCCGTAGACATCTTAATCTTTTGCTGAGCAACAGAAAATTTGGCATTTGTAAGGGTTAATGTCAAGTCCGAGCTGTTTGGTCCATTTCACTAGCTGATTAAAATCCTAAATTACTGTTTCTGCATTAACACCCGAGGTATAAAACATTCAATTTTGACTTTAACTACCCCACCATTGGGTGAATAGATAAACTGAAAAGCAAGGCCTGCAAGGATCTCCGTGTTATGACTCGAGAAATGATTATTGACGGTCAGTAGGTAAGAATGGTCTGCTGATGGGAGCAATGGTAGAGGAGGGGATACACTTTGGTGTGTTGTTCTTTGCTGCTTTTAGCATAATGTTTTTTTCCATGGTGTTGAAAGAATTTTTGTAATCGACCATCATGAGGACTTTGGCTGATGACTTGTTCACGTTCATAAACGATCTCACGGTATGTACGGCAGTCTCACAACCTCCTTGAGTTTCAAATCCAACTTACTGTGGAATGAGTATTGTCCAATATCACTTGCACAAGCTTTGCAACCCATTTTTACAACAAGTCTCCTATAAAGGTTTCTTTCTGCTATTGGCCTTACTTCGCCATTTTTCTTGGAGAATGCGTACAAGTACAAGGTTGCATAGACTTTTCAAGGATTTGACTAGTCTAGATCTACATTTCCGGCAGGGTTATTTATCACGTCTTTGAGATGCTGTGGTCAGAGACTATCCAGTCCGGTAGAAGAACCAACCATTTGGAGAAGAAAGGATTGCTTAAAGCACGTCAGTGTAAGTTACTAATAATGTAATTTTGAGGCAGGTTGAATCGGGAAGTCTAAATCGCGAGGGATGTTTGGCTTTTAATTTTTTTGACTTTTTCACGCATATCGCTGTCTGTTATTTTATTTTCAATGATTCGAGAGAATCATATTGCCCATAGAACGTTGGTACATTTAGTCACTTTTGTTTGTATAGTGCCAATGTTGCGTTTCACATCGCTGGATGAGTTGCTTTTATTGGTAGGGATTTGTAACGCAAGGAATAAGAACATAAGTAGATCAGCCTACAAGGTTTCATCGTCCTTGAAGACACTTTGGATTCAAATAAAGACAATTTTTGGCAGCAGATATCCTTGTTCTTTTTGAGATGCATTCGAGGACACGAAATTTTGACTTTAAACAATGGAGAATTTCGCAAAGCCTATATTTAGTGTTACTGTAACAGCCACTTTGAGTTTTGGAATTTGCTGAACTAACTGGATGCTTAATGCGGAAATGCTTGCCTAATCCACTCTTTTCTGTGTAATCTTATTTTTTAATTCTTTTTAGGTCCCTAATCGGATTACTTTTCAGTTTGATTTCAATTTCAATTCAACGTTTATTGTTAAAATATTTCTTTTTTTTCTCCACATTATAAATAAGATGGGGAGTTATGCGACGGTTTCCAAACCAATAATTTTTACACCCCTTTTTTTCACTTTTTCCAACAAATTATTATGAAGCAAGGAAATATTTTATGTCCGATGGCAAGCCGTCCCTTGATATATAAACTAGATATCAAAAAAACCACCGGTCCGATTTATATGAAACTTTGTACATGGACCTTATTTATAATTCCTCAGATCTGATAATATTTTGAGAATACTCTATGTAACCAAAAGGGCAGTTAACCTAACACAGATTTTCAAATTTTTTAAATATTTAGAAAAATGTTCCTTTTACACATTTTTGTTTCAAATAAAAGTTGTTTGTAATTTAATTATACACAACTTTTGTTTAAACTATTTTTTGACCTGATAAGTAAACAATATCTTCACCAACATTAATTATACCGAAAAAGTTTAGGGAAAAAGTTATTGAAAAATCTATTGTCTATATGTCGTGATTGAACCATTTCTTTCGAAAACGTAATTATATTTTTTCTTTGTGAGAGAGAGAATTTTCAATTCGTCTTAAGGAACCTTGTTTTGTCCGACGTACTGTTGTAGGTAGCGTTCGTATAACGGCTTCATGTAACTATTGTTGCACAATGCTGAAATCTTTACTTCAATTTTACAAATTGCTTCGTGGTGCACTTTTTCTTAATAAATGTGATTTTTTCTCCTAGGTATCTGATTTTTACCCCACATCTTAAATAAAATGTAAAGAAAACCGTCGTACAGATTTTTATAAAACTTTGCATATGATTTTGTATATAATAGTGCAGATCAGATTATATTTTAAGGCATGATCTATCAATCCA
Source organism: Abscondita cerata (assembly GCA_030710515.1). NCBI lineage: Eukaryota > Metazoa > Arthropoda > Insecta > Coleoptera > Lampyridae > Abscondita > Abscondita cerata. Next base: position 464,575 of record JALBCR010000192.1, read on the forward strand.
AAGACCGTTAACCTACATAGATTTTCGAAATCTTAGAATATTTGCAAAACTATCTATTTTACACGTTTTTTATGTTTTTTTACAACATTTTTCCATTCGTTTCTCGACGTTTATTAGTATCAGGACAATGTGGAGTTCTGCGGTAAACGCTTGTTTTATATTCGTGGATTGTTGATACATTTACGTCAAAACAATTAAATCTGAATTATTTAATGAAAAAGCAGCAAATTATATAAATGCTTTGCAGTATGCTTTTCTTAAAATAAACCGTGATTAAAGCCCTAATAAAAGAAATTGTAATCATTATTAGCAACGTCCCTTTATGTTAAGAATTTCATTTGTGTTCGTTCACACGTATCAAAATAAGAAGAAAAAATAAAATACGCACATAATATAACCTAATAGTTTAGATGTAGCGTAATAATTTATTATTTCTCCTCGGTCGCATTTCAAAAAAATAAAATAAAATTGTAGTTTGAAATTTGGGTTTTATTCTAAAAGCTCAGTTAAACCGCATTCTCTAATATTTCGTTTCCCGTGCTCTCCACATTTTGAAGCTGGCTAAAGATTGTAATTGCGAGTGCGGCGTTCACGTCAAATGTCTGAACGTGTATCTAGTTTCAACTTTCTACTAGTTTCCGACACTCATTCCTTAACTATTAAAGGTAGCAATTTGTGTGTTTTCAGTGTTCTGATGTTAATATAATAATAGCGTACGTTCTTATGAAAGGATTAAATTGCGACACTTCACTACTTTAACTAGAAACTGAAATTTTGCTGTGTACATACTTTGAGTGATAATTAATATGTGCAGATTAAATCCCGGTATCACATTATGATTTAAATTATCATCTTCAACATAAAAATCCATAAATGTTGCGGAATTACCAGAAACAATCTGCTCCAGGTTATATCAAATTTTTTTTTTTCAATTTTATTTTTGCATGCGAAACAAATTTCTTTACGCACTTTGTGAGTACAGAAATTCAAGTTTCGAGTCGGCGTACTAATTCATTATTACAAACTTTCATTTTAAACAAAGACAAACAATTAAAACCTCAACTTATGTTTTTTTTCTTAAGTTAAGAATTTCAAAATTTATTTAATATCTAATTAAAGAAAACTTGTAATTAGGTACATAAACCTAATTTAGTGATGTTTTTAATTTCTGCGGTAATGCTTTTAAATAAAAACAAACAAAAAATCTATTGATCTGTTTTAGTCCGGCAACAGTAACTTTAATATTTGATGTCAATTTTTAATTAACATTTTAGTTGATGAGATTACTTTTAATTTTAGTAAATATACGCTTTGTAACATAATATTTAAATAACATACACTTAATGCTTACATTAATTCTAAATTAAATTAACTCTTTGATCTGATTAACTAAATTACTTTTTTTTATTGAAGTTACTACGGACAACTGCAAATGAAAGAAAAACCCAAATTAATTTAATGAAAAAATATTAATAATATTATAATAAATAATCGGAGAAAATACAAATTTTTATGTACCAAATAATCGAAATATACAGTAAATGTAATTATTAAAATAAAGTGACCATACCAACAAAACTTTGTTGTAAATAAACAAGTAAAATAAATCAAAGTTTTAGTTAAAAAAGTAACCAGACAAGAATAAAGTAGTGGTGAATAATTTCACAAAAATATTTCACTTTGTTCAACTTAATTGTTTTAAAAGTTTTAAAATTGTTTTTGTGGACCAAACAAATTAACGTCATTGTTTGACATATTTTATTAACTTAATTAAATGTAATTAAATTAATTAATGGTAATTACTTGCCATACTCTTGAATTTTTTGTTACTGCAAAATCGGTAGATTTTAATTTTAAAGATGGGGGTGCTGCCTTAACGTTACGCTACCACCTTCACAATTTGAAAACAGTGTAGAAGCAATATTGAATAAATTGTTTTGTTTTATCACAGCCACCCTATATGTTACATAGGTCGGCCCTAACACCGACCCTTGTGAGGCACCGCAACTTAATGCTAAGCTTTTCGAGTGGTAAATCTTAGAGACCTTTGAGACAAGTAACTCCTGATGGTGTCGGTGAGGTAAAGCATAATATTAAGATATGAAAATGAATTCACAATTGTATCCCAGCTGGCTTCATTAAACGCATTTTTGAGATTCAGCGTAACCATAAATTGTGTCTTTGTTTTTCTCGACTTCTTAGATTGTTTTGACGTCGTCGACTGTGGAATACTTTTTCCTAAAACCAAATTGTCGTTCTCAGATGCCGCCATTCATATCCACGTCTTCAATAAGTCTGGAGTTTATAATGCATTCGAATAGTTTTCCAGTTTCGTCCTGTGTATCAACTTTTCTTTTCAATTAAAATTAGGTTTGATGTATTCCATGATACCGGAAAAGTTCTTGCATCTAATAAGCACATAAATACTTTTTGAAAAACACGTGGGATGGCGAGGGTGACACCACTGACTACATCAGGGGGAATACCATCGGTGCCAGGGGCCTTTTTGGTCTTAATGGCGTTGACTGCTGTAATCATCTCCTGCACACTAAGTTCTGGTATGGGTACAATCTAGCAAGATGTATTCCCAATTTAAGACATTTTTGGTTGGGAAAAGTTTACTAGCCACCTCGAACTAGTTAGGTACGTGGCACTAATATGTTCAATTTCTTGTAGGTTGTTTCTTTTCCTACATATTAGGTGATTTTGCCTAAATTGGTTGCACTCGGTCCATAGATTATTAATTTCCAATTTTTGTTTAATAATGGATTTCTTTTTACTTTTAAGGAACAAATGACAGGCTTGCCGTAAATCAGAGTTCAGGAAGTAAACTGCATAAAGAACATACCTTCAACGTAGTTTATTAATGATGAGTTTGTGTCAGACCTGAATGTTGGAGGACGTATTAGTAGTGTTATTATTCCCATGAATCTCAAAGAGATCTCTGTGCTGGGTAAAATTTTCCTTTAGCAAAACCTTCCACGACTCGTGTAGAGATCAAGGTAATGTCTATAATAGACGATCCGTTCTTATTTTGAAACGTGAGAGTGTCACAGGAGTTTAGAATATTTAAACCATATGAAATACTGCCATGGATGTACTGCATGCATGATGGTTTGCCCCATTATTGCATATGACGCAGTCGTTGTGACGCAAACTGCTGCGCCTTGAAAAACTAATAAAGGATGATGGTCCGAGGTTCAATCACTTTGACAGAAACCTACTCAATAGGACATAGATGGCAAAAATATGGTAAGACTTCAAAAACATTTTATTATTAAATACATCCACATATACCACATCATTGGTACAATAAAAATTCTACCTTATCTATTTAATAAAAATAAACTAAAACGTTACTAATGCCCTGGACGCCCGGAGAAACTTCCTACCCGGCGCAAGACGGTCAGATTTACTTGTTTATAGAGGGATTAAAAACGGTTGGGGGTATCGGTGCAAATGTATTTAGACCACACACCAAATACTATGAACCCATGGGCAAGCGCGCTAATATTTTTTAGTCGAAAGTACATGGAATTGAACGCACTCTGTAGTTTAACCTGGATTGGGGGTATGTTGGCAGACATATCAATATTAGCCAGGTGGCGTTGAGCAGCTGTGTCATCAGTTCAAGGATGGTAAAAACATGTAAAAAATGCTTAATCAACTGAAGGACGTGCAATAAGGTTACCCTAGCTTGGCTCCGGGACATTCTGAAACTCCGGGTAACGAGCATCCGGATGACCTTGGCAGGAAAGGGAATGCCACGCCAATTGTAAGGCCAGAGCCCTTTTGTCGCATTGACAAGCACATAATACGTGAAATACTCCAGCAGAAGTATGGATGGAAAATTCTGAATCAGTCTACCTGAGCTGAGGCAGTTTAAAACTTTACTAAGTAAATATCACAAGAATTACTTAACAGTTAGCAGGAACCACTCAACAATGGTCACGGGTTTTCTAACGGGACACTGCCAACTTGTCAAACTCGACATGCAGATATTAGTGCGTTTTGGAGGAGATCCCAATTTACTTTCGTACAGAATATGAAGCCACGCTTTCCAGAAGGTGTAACTGTTTTGGGAAACATTTCTTTAAAATGGAGGAAATTACTCCTCTCTATCCAAAGTCAATCCGCTGAGATTCCTTAGGAAACTTAACCTACTAGAGGTGCAAATTATATCTAACTATCTAGCATCATGTAGTCAGGAACCAGGGCCAGGATTTATGTTTAACCATGTAGAACAATTGGAACACTTTTGAACAATAACACATTTATTGTCTCTTTTGTTCAAAATGATTAGGAAGATGGTCCAGACGTTCCTCGATCAATGAAATTTTAAAGTTAGTCTCTGCTCGTATTCCTGAATGTTTAAACCAACCTGACTAAACAGAGATGACGGTAAAAGGCCGGACGGCATAAGTTTGATTTCAAGTTTAAATGATAAAAACATTGTATGGGATGTTGCATGTGTAGATGCTTTCGTAGTTTCATACATAAATAGATCTTTAAAAAAAGCTAGATCTGTTAGACAAGTTGCTAATCAAAGGAATATTAACGACTACAAGGACATTTTTGAGAATTATATTTGCTCTAGAAACTTTTGACTCTTAAAGATAATAATCTGTATACTCAAAAAGAGTCCTTCTAGGTTGACGTGTGATGTACAAACAACTCAGTAGTTTGTAATTCTTGACGTTTCGCCCACCGTAGTGTGGGTTTCATCAAGTCTGTCTACAAAAACGAGTTGATAGTTGATGAAGCCTACACAATAGTGGGTGTCGACAGCTTGGATGTCCCACACAACGGTGGGCAAAATATTGGCAATTACATGCTGCTGAGATGTTTGTAAATCCCATTTCCACCTAGAAGGACTATTTAAAGTATACAGATTATTAAACACATTTTGGACGAAACCTACCTATATTGGTTAATGATGTTTTTTAACATAAAATCAAAACTGCAATCATTATTTTAGAAGCACCATTTCACATCACTTGCATCCCTATCGTCTTCAGTCTTACTACCCCAAGTCGAAAACTTTGCATTAAAGTCACCACCCACAATGTGTACGTTACGTGTGGTGGTGAATTCAATCAATATTTGAGTAAATTCAAGATCTTTGTATCTGAGACTTACGTAAAAGGACGTGAACCGTATGTTTTTGATGCAACCACTTATTAAACATGCGCTTTTAGCAGCTTTAGCGGGAGGTACCTTACCCGTGGTGTATAACGCGACACTTTGGGTTTCATTGGTTATCCATATTCTACTAGTCTTAACTTTAACGTTTGGCTCTTGCAGAAGCGCTAAATTTATGTCATTTTTTAAGCAATTATGAATAAACATGTCCGTAACACTACGGCATCTGCCGTGATCAATTTGGAGCATTTTTATTCTGAATGCTCCAATGCTCAGACTTTTGTCTTGTACAAACCATCTGTATGCCGGGCATCTCGATGGTTCTACTTTATGCCCTTACATCTGGCAAAGTTAGCACCTTGCAGTTACAGCGCATGGCTCGAACTCCCAACGTTTAGACATTATTCAGTATACGTGAAGGTGCAGTTCCGACTCAGGTGATGAACTTTCATACAATGCCTACAGCGTGGTAGATACTCTATTTCTTTGACTGGCCAGCAAAACCAGTCAAAACCGATGAATTTTTTACAGGGATGATCGACATACTGAGTTTATTTGCTTTATTGGCCAATCTAACATAGGCTATTTTGGAAAGTCTTGAATACCCACGTCCTGTTCAATGATTGCGACTATGTCATCAATAGTTGTACATTCTTCCACGTCCATAATCATGATAATTTTTGGTCGATCTTTATGTTCACTTTTGGCTGTTCCTCTAAGGCGGGTTTTTAACTGTTGCTCAAATACGTTTGCCGTATTCATTTGATTTTGATTTAATCGGGACCTAGTCTTCTTCGGGTTTAGTAATTTTTACCACTTGGACGTTGGTAGTACTCATGTTTGTTTTAAAGTTTTTAATGATTTGGAAGTTCCTGATTCCAGCTGTATGACATTTTGGGGTTGTTACCCCGTTTGCCTCTTGATGTTATATAACAGTAAGGACGCATTAATTTGATTCTTACATAGAGCTGTTTCTAAGATGTTTTTTATGTTTTTGATATGGCTACTATCGCATATAAGATTGAGTTGGTAACGGTTAAACTTCGCCCAGTTACTGATCGCATCAGAGATATGGGTGCAAGTGGTCAATAAATCAAAATTTTCCATTATAGGGAGTAGGTAAATATAATTTTGGTTATTAGAATTTTTTATCACCACCGTCATCCTCAGAGGAGAATTGATTTATTATACACATAGGCACACATTAGTATCACCATATATTTTTAAGATGACATAGGAGGGTTGCGTGTCTTTAAGTTTGTTTACCGATGTGATAGATGCAGCTGCTGCATTTTTAACTGTTTCTTTTGTGTTACGACTAGCTCCCAATGCCGTTGAGAAGTTTTCTGCTTGTTTACCCAACTTGTTTATTGATGCCAGGGCCATTTTCAATGTGTTTTGTGAATATGTCAGTTTAGTGAGAGGCATTGGTTGTGTTGTGCTTATTAGTTTTCATTTACATGGGTGAATTACCTTATCCCTTTACTTATGTGCTCAAGTATATAGTTGTCCAAATATCTACATATTGGGTATCCATTTGCTCGTCAGTGTCAGTCGCGGTTACTAGGTTTAGTAAAGGAACAGGATAACTTAGGCTTCCTCGAGAATGCTGCCAAATCTGAGTCTACCCATTCTTGAGGACTAAGTTAGGAAGCTGGTTGTTGTTGCGCCGTTTCCTGTAACGATAGGGCCTGGTCTATCTGATGATTGCTTGAGTTCAGCAGATTTACCCATCTCATAGGGTAGATGCCAGTGAACCTTTTAAAACATATATTAGTAATCTAGTTTCCGCCCACAGCTAGGAAAATGACGTACCTATCATTTATTAACTACTGAGAGAAACCCTTATTTTACCGTTAAGATGAAGGCGGTAGATTAAACTCAGTTGCCATGATCATATCTTTTAAGAACATTTTTGGAAATGCAGTATGTACCGGTAATTATACCAAAGGTTGTACACCGGATGTCACGGAGGCCATGATTACTAGCACATGCTTGCTACCCACTGTTATCTGATGACTAAAAATTAGCACCACTCAACGGGGAAGGGCACGCGCACCCACTAGTGATTGAATTTTTATTATCAATGAGCGATAACCATAATGTTTTTCTATCAGTAATGCCAGAGATAAAGTTTAAACGCTAATTACAATAGCTAGGGTTGACTAAAATTGTTTGGGGGGGGTCAAACAATGCGTCTTACGACATTGTATCTACTAGTGTTTCACGCTTAGGGAAAAAACTGCTCAAAAACTTACGTTTTGCAAAAAACACTAAACTTTACTAAAATGACAGATAAACAAAACCTTGGGAACTGAGGAGGTGCGGTATCCACCTAAACACTCACGGTAATGACCTGCATACTTACTTTAATACCGAAGAAAAACTAATAATAAAGTTAGAAGCTATCTAAAAGACGACCTTCAATTCTATTCAATTGAATCAAGAGTAGGTTATGTTCTAAAACTTAGTTTCTTGGTATCTAATTACTATTTAAATTAAACATTCTGGAAATACTCTATACCTGAATCAGTTGTTTCGTTTTTAAAGCAAAATAAATAGTAATTAAATTTTGGTGGGTTTTTACAGAATAAATGCACTGTAAAAACCTACCGTGTTGATCTAGTATCGACAAGATTCAATAATTATCTTTTTCCACTAAAACATTAGCAACAAATTTAGAAACTAAAATTTCGAGAGCAATTAATTCTAACAGTAACTATATATCAAATTCAGTCAAGCAACTAATTCTTAAACGCATTTCTCTTGTAAAAACTCAGCGGTATGCCAGTACCGCTAAAATTTAATGACCACTTTTTTGGGTTATAACAAAGCAACTAATTCAAATATAGAGTATTTAATTGAAATCGTAATTAGATTCCAAGAAACTAATTTTTAAAACAGCTCATTCTAGAAATGTGCTATTGTAAAATTTCGATATTTATAATACTCAAATACTTTGGGTATCTATGTTTAGTTCGGCATAGAGCAATTAATTAGCAATTAATTCTAGCGTACCCGTATTTCCAATAATTGTAATGCTAGCGTAACGTTACGGTGGGAGTACTAAATTCAAGACTAAGTATGGAAACTAATTAGCACTTAATTATGTGATAAATCCGGATTCGGAATGGTGGGAGGGTTTCAGATTAACAGACGTATTTAATTTATCTATTTAATAAACTTTCGGTAAAAAATCTTTAAAAAAATGACTAAAAATATTATTTGTTTATAATTACTAAATCAATGTTATTATTTACTCAAATTTTGCGCTTATAAATGTTTACCTTGCTATTTAAAAAATAAATCTCCAAATTTCTTTTGCCGTAATAATTAAAAAGTGCCGGTTAACCGTAACTTTTTTCGACAACGCCCATCCACATCGATATTATGTATTCCACTTTCCAAAAACAAAATGCGATTGAAAAAACAAAAGCTGTATTTAACGGAAAACATTTTTAGACGTAAAATAAACATTGATTTGTACTAACTTACTTGTAAGAGTGCAATGCCTTTTTATCTCAACGCTTTTTCCTTACTTTTTCTAGTATAAATTACAATATCTACACGTTGCATCCAAGCGAAAACACTGAGGAAAACTAAATTTTTGTGGCAGTATTTTCTACTGAGAATAAGGTTTGGAATTTTAAGGTAAATTCTTCATTCTGAAACTTACATATTTAAATGACGTAGGATTTTCGGTTTTATTTTTCATTTCCAAGTAGGGTTTAATGTGACATTTACGAAGAAAATAAATAACATACATTAGCCATAAAGTATGTTTGAATTTAATTAAACAAATGTAACTTAAATTTCGTAAGTTGAAATTGAAATTTTTAATGCAGTTTGTGTAACTTTGGATAAATTGCGTTCACATTCACGGATGTTAAAACGGAACGTCCACATACCGTTTTATTGTTATAGGCTCAAGCACTATGATGTTCTTTAAAGGCAAATAAAAATTCAGTAAACATTTATTTTCTGCTTTATTGGTCAAACGCAAAAGTAAAATATCAACCAAAATGTTGAAAAAATATATATAATCCTTATTTTTCTATACTGTGCCACTTGCTTCTCACACCTTTTATCCTTGTAATGTTTGTAATGTTCTAATCTTAGTAGTCAGTACATTGAATTTTCAAATATTAGTTTAATTAACTGTTTTCTTAAAATTTTACTTTACCACTAACACATGGCTTATTATTTTATCAATGATTCACTGCATTACAGCATCAAGAATTAAAAAATGACTATAATATTTAATTTTATTGATGAAAACGGCAACCGTCTTTGAGAATAATAATTCATGTATTGATGTAATTTGGGCGTAAATAAATAAAACGAGTTTTCAGTCTATTAACTAATACTAATATAATGTTAAAACAATTGTTTAAATCTAATGGATTTTTTTAATAATGGACCTGGTTCACATTTTTATAAATTTTTTTTAAATATTATTAGTTAGTATGTAGTAGTTTGATAATATACAAGTGTTTCTTGGTAAGTTATTGTCATACTTAATTTCTTTAAACGTTTACCCAGTATAAATTTTATACAGTTTTGCTTCTGAAGTTGGCGAATTATAATCCGGATCGTCGAAACTAGTAAAGTTTCTTAATATTAAATTAGTGTTGGTTAATCAACTGAAAACTTGTTTTATTTAATTACACTTCTAACATTTAAATATTATGTTTTATAATTATTGTCTAAAGTCAAATATTTTATTAGAAAACAATGTCTCAAGTTAATAATCGGTCGTTTCAATGTTTATTTGAATGTGAATTTAAAAACCCAATTACAATTACTTTACAAACAATTTTAATTGAAAGGTTAAACCTGACACATACAAAAACTTGTAATCATACATTGATTTTGACCAAAAATTGGAAAGCAAACATTGGATACTTGATCAAAAAATTTAAAAGAACAATAATACAATAATTCGGTACTTATTATTATTGAATTTAGAAACAAAAATATAAATTACATAAAGTATGTAACAGTTGGAAGATACTAATGTTATCACAAGTTATTAATGGGTTTTTATTGTGGTACATGCATTTAAAATTTCATAAGATTGAGAATATTACTAACATTGAAAAATGATTCACTTTGCTTTGCAAGTGTATTTCCAATGTCGACATTAATGAATTCTAACATTCCATCACTTCTAAAAGAGATCATTTTGTTTAAATATTTCAGGTGAATTGAAATAAAATATGATAACGCCTTGTTTGGTTTTAGTAGTTTAGTTTGACATGAATTTTTATGTTGATGTAAGTATTTTTAATTTATCCTATATAACATTGATTGCAGTCCTTACAATGTGTTTTATAAACAAGTTCAGATTGATCTAAAATTGTAGTTTTATCTTTTAATTTTTGATAGAGTGTTATAGTTTTTAAATTAAACCCAATTTTAATTTTTTTTAGAAATTACTAATATGTAGGTTAAATTAACATAATATGTTGAAATATTTTCTTATTAAACTCGTTATTTAAAAAATTAGATTGTAATGAAATCTTATGAGCATTATAGTTTTTCTAAATTATAATTTTGTTTTGGAATAAAAAGTTTTGGGTAATTATTTATATCAACGTTTGTTCGATATTTTTTAACTTATTTTTAAGGAATTTATAAAATTGAAAATTGCGAAATAAATAATGCAATTTTTATAAATGGTACTTAAAATCAAAGGAAAGGAACACCAACTGCAGCGTCTATTTAACCAACAGAAAAACACCAAAAACTGCACGAAAAACATCGGTATCGCTGATGATAACAGCAGCTGTTGAAACACGTGTCCGAGTCAAGTTTTGGTGCAGTTTTTGGTGTTTTTCTGTTAGTACTTAAAATGTTTAGAAAAAGTTTTTGGAAAAAAATGTTTTTATAAAGAACAAATTTCGCGACAGGATAAAGGCCCTTTGCTGTAATACCACCCAAGTAATCTTGGCCAATGGAAGGGCGCAACTGTTTTGATGGAGAAGAGGTTAGAAAAGGAACTGCTATGGCTTCCTTGTCGCCATCATGTTTTCGAGTTGGTCTTAAGATGTGTATTCGAGTCCAAAATGTCGCCAACAAGCGGTCCCAGCATGCCTTTGTTTAAACGGTTCAAAGAGGCCTCGTCACATTTAAACCTAACCGCATTTACCATTGGTCTTGAGAATGAAAAGATGCGAAAAGTAATGGAAGATCGTGCAGAAAACATTAATACTTCTAGGACTGAGTCAAGTATTTCTGGGGTTCGTTCCAGCGCGTGGAATTAAATTGCATCACCCTAGAGCTGATCACCACGCTCGTTGGATGAGCAAAGCGATTGATTCTTTGAAAATATATTTATTTAGAGAGTAATTCAAACTAACTTCTAAAAACAAAACGGTACTGGCTGACGTATGCATCTTCATTTTGGAGATATACTTGGAAGCATGGTTCACTGTTCCTTTAGCCGTGAGAGCTCCCTGTCATGATTTAGAATTTGTGAAGAAGCTCCAGGTGACACTAAAAAATTTTCAAGTCACTTATGGTACTTGAGCCTAGAAGCAGCAGCTATGGCATTTTTTGATGACACACTATCAGATGAGATAAAAAGAAGGATGGTTTTGGAGTTGAATGCTGATGTAAATGACATCGACGACAGTTGCCCCAAACGCTATTAACGACAGAGATGGGTCACTTCATAACACCGCAATCTTTGCAATTTTTCGAACGATTTGAAATTAGGACAAGTTTTTTCTATGTTGACCCGTCACGGTGGAATCAGAATAAGCATTTTCAACACGGTCTGAATAATATAGTAAGAAAATTAAAAGTCGTTAATGATTGTGCGGAGAGAACAGTGTGTCTAATTGAAAAATATAATAATATTCTGACGAGGAATAAAGACCAGAAGCAATTCATACTGCAAATAGTTAGTGAATATAGGAAACAATTTCTTGATTCGAAAAAATCTACTGCTATAAAACAATTTGTATAAAAAATCTGGTAGTTTTTGAAATTGAAGTTTCAAAAGTTTGTAAAATTTGAAAATCTCTTGAAATTTGGTAAATTTCAAAATTATTAAAATTTCCAAAATGAGAAAATTTTTGTTTGAACATTTTAAAATTTGCAAAATTTCCAACATTCCGAATTTAGTAAAATTTTGAAAAAGTTCAGTCCTTGATAGAGTCATCCCTCGAATTGAACTCACTTCAATTTACCACAATTTAGACTTGAAAACTACTGCGCATAACAAGTGAAATTCACACAATATTGTATTCATATTAAACTTCAGACACCATTGTAGTAAATAATAAAGAAAATGCAAACAAAGCCATTGAAACCTGTAAAATTACGATTTGACGATGTTTTGTCATTTTCATCCTCTTCAGACCAGAATATACAGAGCAATTTTGCGCAGTCCAACAGATCTCAATTTTTTTTAAAGCTGTATATTTGTATGAAACATTTCTAAGGGTTTTTGAATTTTCGGCGACCTATTATGTGCCGAAAATATTAAGCAAGAACAAAGTAGGAAAAACCAATGTGTAATCAATGCGGAAATGTAAACCACCAGAGCCACTCGTTCTAATTAAGATAGAGGGTTCATTGAGGGCTTACGTTTTTTTTCAAATTTTTCCTATTGAATGAGGGGTCGGAATGCATTCGATTCGAACATGTCCATATTAACGGCCACCGTAGTGTACACCAATCAACTTTCTTTTTAGTAATTTTTCTTTAATAATATACGTTTATTTTAATTGTTACCTACTGTCATAAATTTGTGAAGTCAATAAAATAACATAATAATAATAACACCAAAGGTACAAATAAGCCAAATTATAAAATTCGTGTAAGCTATACATAAAATAAACACATCACAAAAACACAAAGACGCAAAACATAACATTCGTTCCTTAATCGCTCAAGTTGCTTAAACACGTATAAAATTCAAACGGAATCGCTTAACTAGTACCAATAGAGCGTGAAAAGGGAATATATTTATAATGTGTACATTTAGAACGTTAGCATATTTACAATTTGAGAAATTTTGAAGAAACAAATACGTACATTTAAAGTGCTCCACTCGTAGACTATAAAATCTCTGTCGATTATCCTTCCTGTTTATTTAACGCACGAGTAATATCCTATAAAATCTGAATTTGGGGATAAAGTCCGGGTCCCTCGTTAAGTTTTACAGTCTAATTTTCTATCTTGTAGGTGCTCGAATTAAGTATTTAATAAATCAACTTCAGTACCTACATGTTTATTTTTTTATATGTATATATTTTTTTAGTCGCGTAATTAACTTGTCACCGAAAAAATTGCAGACGTATATTTACGTGAATTTACGTACTACGTACCGATAAAAATCTCTACATAGATTAGCGTAATTTATTTTTGCTTCATTTTAATTTAAATTACAAATATTTGTCATTTGTTGAATAGACTATAAAATTTAAATGCTGGTTTTATGCATCACTAATTACTTTTGGATGCTGTATTGATTAAATGTAGAGATAACTAATCAGTAATTTAGGCTGGCATTATTTATATTGCGCCATTAGAAGCAACGGGCAGAAGGATCTGAAACTTTAGAGATTATTCAGTTTGTTATTTAGTTTCCCCAATACTTTAGATGAAGTTGATTCATTGTTAATCTAAATTGCAAATTTTTCAATAAAGACACACAATGCGTTTTTTTTTTAAATATCGGGCGCTTACTACAACCGTGTCACTTGAGTAAGACTTTAGAAACAATTACATTGCGAGTTAAGCACAAACTGAACAATTCGAGAGTTTGTAATCCGCAAAGTCTTATGCGGGTTAAATGTTAAACAAATTTAGCGTATATTGCCAATTTCAGATTATTTCGCATTTACTAATACGATTGAAATAAACAAAATTTAATGTGATTGCTAAATGTATAAACGTAATTGCAAAATTTAATCTAATATTTTATTAAATGCACATATACACACTACGCCAATTTTGATTTAATTTAATTTTTTTGCAGTCACAAAGCTATAATAATTCCAATACATTAAATCAACAGATAGGAAAAAATTTCATTTTATTTTAAAATTGAAATTTTTTATATAGTGTAATTTTGAGTACATTCATCGTAGAATTATTTAAACAGCAAAAAAATTCTTAAATAATCTGACGTTTTCTTTGGAACTTCTTTCTTTTTATAATCAATTAGGTATTAGTGTCATTTTAAAATTAAAGTCTCGGGAACATGGCATCTGAAGACAAGCTGTAATAGATAATACCCTTCTCTACGTTGCTGAAAGGATGAAAAAGACGTTACAATAAAATCTTTATTTTTACTGAGAAAACGTACTTCAAAGGTATTATTCTTGCATCGTTGCATAGTATGCTATATTTTTAGTATTATTTATAACTTAGAATAATAGGTTTTAATTAAACTTGTTTTATTATGTATGTTTTAAGTTTACGGCTAGTAACCAACATCAAACTTGGTAATAGTATTTGTTACTCCAATCATATCAAAGTTTTGGAATTATAATTTTAATTTAAATTTGTTTGTGAAATTTATATAACAATCAAGTTTACAATTATGATGAAAGAGTTTATTTTAGAGTTTGTAACATCAGCATACAGGGTGTCCCACGTTGATGAACCGGGATTGATTTCTCGGAAACTAAACGTCTGATCATTCTGAAAACTTCGTCACATGCTCATGTCAACAATGCCAACTCAGCTAAACTATTTTCAAGATAGTGATTATACCGTAAGTAACTATCAACTTTGTTATTTTAAATAGAACACCCTATGATTCTTGCATTTTTAGATTTTACTACAAATTTTGAACATTTTCAATGTATAATGTTCTATACCTAAGTCTACCCGTTTCTGACTTATTCAAGATTTTATGTCAAAAATGACATTTGCAGGCCAACACAGAAGTATCAATTTTAACTATACGGGAACTCGAATTATTTAATTTGAGGTGACTTCTTTGTAGAGGACGAATTACTTTAACAGATTCTTCATGCCATTATGATAAATATTAATACAGGGTGGTCAAACAAAGAAGGTAAAAATTTTATTGAAAAACTCATCAAAAATCGATTTTTAAATGGAAACGCCCTATTTTTATAATCTTATCTCGTTTATCATAAAAATAACAGTGACTTCATGTAAGATAGTTTATTCTAAAAATTTGTAGTTTTGAAATATTCGCAATTTTACAATTTCATCAATAGAAACACAGGTATCAGTTGGCAAGGCCAGCCACAGAATAGAATGAAGTGGTATAGCAATGTTTTCAAAGTTTTGTATAAATCATTTAATACTGTTGGGTGAAGGTTTCTGTTTATCAGGATATCTACGAGCAAATATTTCGCATGTTCTTGATGAAACTTTCTAACATTCGCCATAAATAATAAACAAGTTTAAATAATCTTCTTGCGTATTAGTCATTCGCCCTGACATAATTGTTGATAGCTGTCAAATTACAAGGAACAAGTGACTAATTGACGTTTCTTGAGCACTTGACACTATTATGTGGTTGGCTTCGCTAACCGATCCCTGTGTTTCTATGGATGAAATTGTAAAATCGCGAATATTTCAAAAACTACAAATTTTTGGAATAAACTACCTTACATGAAGTCACTGTTATTTTTTATGATAAACGAGATAAAATTATAAAAATAGGGCGTTTCCATTTAAAAAAATCGATTTTGACGAGCTTTTAAATATAATTTTACCTTCTTTGTTTGACCACCCTGTATTAATATTTATCATAATGGCATGAAGAATCTGTTAAAGTAATTCTTCCTCTACAAAGAAATCACCTTAAATTAAATAATACGAGTTTCCGTATAACAGATTCTTCATGCCATTATGATAAATATTAATACAGGGTGGTCAAACAAGGAAGGTAAAAATTTTATTGAAAAACTCGTCAAAAATCGATTTTTTTAAATGGAAACGCCCTATTTTTATAATCTTATCTCGTTTATCATAAAAATAACAGTGACTTCATGTAAGATAGTTTATTCTAAAAATTTGTAGTTTTTGAAATATTCGCAATTTTACAATTTCATCAATAGAAACACAGGTATCAGTTGGCAAGGCCAGCCACAGAATAGAATGAAGTGGTATAGCAATGTTTTCAAAGTTTTGTATAAATCATTTAATACTGTTGGGTGAAGGTTTCTGTTTATCAGGATATCTACGAGCAAATATTTCGCATGTTCTTGATGAAACTTTCTGACATTCGCCATAAATAATAAACAAATTTAAATAATCTTCTTGCGTATTAGTCATTCGCCATGACATAATTGTTGATAGCTGTCAAATTACAAGGAACAAGTGACTAATTGACGTTTCTTGAGCACTTGACACTATTATGTGGTTGGCTTCGCTAACCGATCCCTGTGTTTCTATGGATGAAATTGTAAAATCGCGAATATTTCAAAAACTACAAATTTTTGGAATAAACTACCTTACATGAAGTCACTGTTATTTTTTATGATAAACGAGATAAAATTATAAAAATAGGGCGTTTCCATTTAAAAAAATCGATTTTTGACGAGCTTTTAAATATAATTTTTACCTTCTTTGTTTGACCACCCTGTATTAATATTTATCATAATGGCATGAAGAATCTGTTAAAGTAATTCTTCCTCTACAAAGAAATCACCTTAAATTAAATAATACGAGTTTCCGTATAACAGATTCTTCATGCCATTATGATAAATATTAATACAGGGTGGTCAAACAAGGAAGGTAAAAATTTTATTGAAAAACTCGTCAAAAATCGATTTTTAAATGGAAACGCCCTATTTTATAATCTTATCTCGTTTATCATAAAAATAACAGTGACTTCATGTAAGATAGTTTATTCTAAAAATTTGTAGTTTTGAAATATTCGCAATTTTACAATTTCATCAATAGAAACACAGGTATCAGTTGGCAAGGCCAGCCACAGAATAGAATGAAGTGGTATAGCAATGTTTTCAAAGTTTTGTATAAATCATTTAATACTGTTGGGTGAAGGTTTCTGTTTATCAGGATATCTACGAGCAAATATTTCGCATGTTCTTGATGAAACTTTCTGACATTCGCCATAAATAATAAACAAATTTAAATAATCTTCTTGCGTATTAGTCATTCGCCATGACATAATTGTTGATAGCTGTCAAATTACAAGGAACAAGTGACTAATTGACGTTTCTTGAGCACTTGACACTATTATGTGGCTGGCTTCGCTAACCGATCCCTGTGTTTCTATGGATGAAATTGTAAAATCGCGAATATTTCAAAAACTACAAATTTTTGGAATAAACTACCTTACATGAAGTCACTGTTATTTTTATGATAAACGAGATAAAATTATAAAAATAGGGCGTTTCCATTTAAAAAATCGATTTTGACGAGCTTTTAAATATAATTTTACCTTCTTTGTTTGACCACCCTGTATTAATATTTATCATAATGGCATGAAGAATCTGTTAAAGTAATTCTTCCTCTACAAAGAAATCACCTTAAATTAAATAATACGAGTTTCCGTATAACAGATTCTTCATGCCATTATGATAAATATTAATACAGGGTGGTCAAACAAGGAAGGTAAAAATTTTATTGAAAAACTCGTCAAAAATCGATTTTTTTAAATGGAAACGCCCTATTTTTATAATCTTATCTCGTTTATCATAAAAAATAACAGTGACTTCATGTAAGATAGTTTATTCTAAAAATTTGTAGTTTTTGAAATATTCGCAATTTTACAATTTCATCAATAGAAACACAGGTATCAGTTGGCAAGGCCAGCCACAGAATAAAATGAAGTGGTATAGAAATGTTTTCAAAGTTTTGTATAAATCATTTAATACTGTTGGGTGAAGGTTTCTGTTTATCAGGATATCTACGAGCAAATATTTCGCATGTTCTTGATGAAACTTTCTAACATTCGCCATAAATAATAAACAAATTTAAATAATCTTCTTGCGTATTATTCATTCGCCTCGACATAATTGTTGATAGCTGTCAAATTACAAGGAACAAGTGACTAATTGACGTTTCTTGAGCACTTGACACTATTATGTGGCTGGCTTCGCTAACCGATCCCTGTGTTTCTATGGATGAAATTGTAAAATCGCGAATATTTCAAAAACTACAAATTTTTTGAATAAACTACCTTACATGAAATCACTGTTATTTTTTATTATAAACGAGATAAAATTATAAAAATAGGGCATTTCCATTTTAAAAAATCAATTTTTGACGAGTTCTTAAATATAATTTTTACCTTCTTTGTTTGACCACCCTGTATTAATATTTATCATAATGGCATGAAGAATCTGTTAAAGTAATTATTCCTCTACAAAGAAATCACCTCAAATTAAATAATACGAGATTCCGTATAACAGATTCTTCATGCTATTATGATAAATATTAATACAGGGTGATCAAACAAGGAAGGTAAAAATTTTATTGAAAAACTCGTCAAAAATCGATTTTTAAATGGAAACTACAAATTTTTAGAATAAACTATCTTACATGAAGTCACTGTTATTTTTATGATAAACGAGATAAAATTATAAAAATAGGGCGTTTCCATTTAAAAAATCGATTTTTGACGAGTTCTTAAATATAATTTTACCTTCTTTGTTTGACCACCCTGTATTAATATTTATCATAATGGCATGAAGAATCTGTTAAAGTAATTCTTCATCTACAAAGAAATCACCTCAAATTAAATAATACGAGTTTCCGTATAGGTAAAATTGATACTTCTATGTTGGCCTGGAAATGTCATTTTGACATAAAATCTTTAATAAGTCAGAACTTAGGTGTAGAACATTATACATCGAAGAAGTTCAAAATATGTAGTAGAATCTAAAAATGCAAGAATATATAAGGTGTTTTATTTAAAATAACAAAATTGATAGTTACTTCCGGTATAACCGGAAGTGCAACCATCTTGAATATATTTTAGCTGAGTTGGCCCTGTTGACATTAGCATGTTATTCAACGTGGGACACCCTGATAAGATTTTTACAGTAGAGAGTATTTTTTCTTCCAATTGTTAGTTTATGATTTAAAGTGTTATCCTTCTAGGTGGAGGTAGAGTTAAAAATAACGGTCTAAAATTACATATATGGCGGACGTTTTACTCAAACCTGTGAGGGCTTTATCGAGGCTAGAAGAAAATTTAAAAACACAATTCAAAATAATCATCAGTGGTTGTTTAATTTTTGTAATTCTTTTGACATCATCAACCATTGATGATTATTTTAAATTATGTTTTTTTAATTTGCTTTTAGCCTCGATAAAGCCTTCTCAGGTTTGGGCGAAACGTCGGCCATATATGTAATTTTAGACCGTTATTTTTAACTCTACCTCCACCTAGAAGGATAACAACTTTATATCATAAAATGTTTTGTATACATTGTTAATTATGATGAGACTATTTCCGGCCAAGGAAAAGGAAGTTTTAATTCTTCAGCTTCATATGTATCAAAAGTAGTTGACACAACTAATCTTAATTTATCTCTAATCATTTTTGAAAAATCGCGTTTGAAAAAAAAATATAATTTTGGTATTTAATGAAATCCATTTACGAAACCAAAATCAATTTGATGAAGCAGTAAGTTATAAATACTGCATAATATCTTATTCTATACCATTACCAAAAAGATAATATTTTGAAATAATCTACCCTTATTGGTATCAAGAACGTAAAAGAGTTTAAGTTATTCTCTCATTTTTAAACTATCATAATAAAATAATGTAAATAAATGTAAAATTAAACCATACCTTTCTGGTCTCTCCAAATGTATATTTTACATACACAAGCAAACCTCTTCAAAAATGAATAATAATATAAATGCGTTAGCGACGGTTACTTCGTTGAAGAACTACAATCTAGACATCGTCAATGTCTGTAATTTGAGTCATCTGAAACAAAACCGTGGATTTCCTAAAACTCTGGGACGAAATTAAAAAGTGAAAGAACGCAGTAGGGCAAGTTTGGATGGTGTTACTTTTTATCACATTCGTTGTAACTTCTTTTCTTTTGTGATCCTTTCTTGGCTTCTTCTTTTACTTTTGACTTAACTGTTTATTCTTCTATCTAATGCCTTTCCCATTTTTCTTTTTTTCTATGCTGTTTGACAGTAATTGAACAATTAGTTTGAAAGTTGCATCCTGTTGAGTGAAGCTTCTTTTGTGATTTTCAAAACAATGGATAAAAAAGGATTTAGCCTGTTGATGAAACATTTCTTTTTGGCTGAAAAAAATACCGTTGAAGCAAAAACTTGGCTTGATAAATATTATCCGAAGTCTGCACAGAAAAGGCAGCTGTTGAGAAGTGGTTTGCTAAATTTCGTAGTGACAAAATGATACATATGAATTATATCACTAATAATTCGAAATATACTATAATAAGGTTGCAGAAACATTTCAGCCAAATTTTTGAAGATTATTTATTAATTTCTATGTATAAACGTTTCCTTTTTTTAAATAAAAGCTTCAACAGTATATATAATAAAATATAAATATATAATAGTTACACAGACACATAATTATTAGATTTTACAACACATTTTTATATATTAAACATACACATTTGAAGTACAAACAAACAAACTGTTTAAAAATCTAATAATTATGTCTCTGTGTAACTGTTATATATTTATAATTTATTATGTATATTGATAAAGTTTTTATTTAAAAAAAAGCGAAACGTTTATAGTAAATAATAAACAATCTTCAAAAATTTGGCTGAAATATTTCTGTAATAAAAGAATAACAGCCGTACTTTTACGTACTCAATAATTCGAAAGTTTGAAATAATAAAAATATTAAAGGAAATTTTTATTCGAGACGTTAATTTATTAAGCTTCACGCACGTTTAATTACGCTAGTATTATTGTTTATTTTTTAAACGCCGTGAATCTATAGTGTCTAGCTAAGAACAATCGCAAGTCGCCATTTACATTAATAAACACTAACAAAACGATACAATTAAACTAAAAACTCTTCATCACGAACCCACGTAATTAAAAATACCTAAACTTTGAGGTCCAAATAGCAATACGTTGTAAAGAAAACAAAAACAATATTTCTAATGCGGTAAATTAGAACCGAGCGGTGAATGAGAAACCAAGTTATAAAAATAAAAAAAACTACATTTTGTTGTAAGGCCTTTAGCTGAAATAAAGAAAAATAAAATTTTGTGAAACCAGTATACATCTCCAACAGACGATAAGATAATAGTGCTCCTCTAAAAAACAAAATCTAAAAATAAAAATAATTAAAAATTAGATATGACAAATGTAACTTTGGTACCAGAAAAAAAATATGTAGTTTTTAAGTTAAAAAAGTGATTAACAACCTTCAATGATACAACAAAGGGTATCGCCATTTTTTAATTTTTTTGGTGTCCGGAGTTTGTTGATTTCTTCTGTAAAGAGTTTAAAAGTATGCTAAATATAAATCAGAAGACATTAACTTCAGAGTTACAGACTACAGACATCATAGAAGAATGTATTGGCAAACACAAGGAGATGTTCACAGCCATGTCGCGGGATGGTTTTTTAAATATATTCATTTTGCTGATAATAATGATGTTGATGTTCAAACCAATTGTCAGAAAGTTAAACCCTTAGGGCAGCCATGAATAATTTTTCAGTTCAGATTCAGTTGTAGTTAACCCGACCGCAAATTGTAGTTGATTCAACTACATTTTTATGGTTTTTTTGTGGTTCCATTGTCTTTATAACAGCACGTTGCGACGGCCACTCGGCGTTTTATTATAAAATAAAAAAGTTGGTTCTTCTAAATCAAATCTAGTAGGTATAATAAAATCAAAATCGCTCATCAAGTTAGCATAAAAATTTAAAAAATAGTTGGTAGAACTGAACCAAAATTCAGTACATGATTTTAAGTTTGAACAAGTTTTTTAAGTTTAAGTCAATTTTGTGCAACCGATAATTAAACATGCAAATCAAACTCCACGTCGTATTCTTGTCAACATTTGGCTGACTAGATCTATTTAATTACTCCATACAGTAATTATGTACATAAATTTACTCTTTGACAACTAGGTCGCCGGATGCTCAACTTAGTTGGCACCCCAATGACCGGATCGGAGGTACCTAATAAGGCTACTCTCTCCACCTCTATCATGTTATTTAGGTAACCCGCAACACTCCCTTTTTAAATAAACACGAGTGATATTTAAACACACTAAACTACATTTTTGTTGCTGGTTCACTACTTACTTGCGTCTTTACTATCGGTCTACTCAAATCTCAATTAAACATCACAAAACCAAATTGCACCCAAAACGTACAATATTATATATATATATATATATATATATATATATATATATATATAACCAATATTCCTTTAAAACCAATAGTGATTTTCTACCTAGCCCGCCTAAAAACTCTCCAAGTTCTTATCCAACATACTCTCCGAACAATTTTAACATAATAAACAAAAAATAAAAAATTGGTAAAATTTAAAAGGTTACCAATTTAGAAATTGTTAATATTGAACTTTTTTACAAACTGAATGAATATCAACACCCTAAAACATTTAACCATACTTAGATCGATGTTAAAAGTTTCTACTGATTAGATCTTTGGTTAGGTGAAAAATGTTTGTCCTAATTATTTGCCGTAATGTTCAAAATAATAATTCACTAAGTTTGTATATATTTTCTTTACTTTGAGATAATATTTATTCTTTGTAATAAACATACGACATACAAATAACCTACACGACGTCAATTTGCAAATTATAAAATATTCTATTTCACTAAGGGAATATTCCTTTGAAATTGGCTAATGATTATTTCAGGATTCCGATTTTCTTTTCACTTTGACAAAACTTTACAATCGCGTCCTTAAATTTAAACCATTACATACACCTGGAGTAAACACAAAATCGTAACCGTTAAATAAAGTGAAGCTGTATGTTGAACAGAAAATCCCGATTGGTATCTGCTTGTACCTTTATTAGAAATTCAACAACAATTTGTTCTTTGAGTTTACGCATCACGTTCCCTCGATGCTTTTTAAATTACGTCAAATAATACTGTTTGTTTCGAATTTTTTCAGGTTAAAAAATAACGATGGAATAATTTAATGTTTTTTATGTAGGAGCAATCCTATTCGATTAAGAATGAACATATTTTCTTAGGAAATGGTTTTCTTTTTTCTCGAGTTGTTGTTTTAGTATGAAAAGTAATGATTTTACTCAACTTATCACTATAATGTAGAGAACCCCTATTCCCAATTCTTTTCGGACACTATAGTCCAGAAAATTTATGACCCATAACAAAAAAACAACCACCCTGGTTTACTCTTGGTTATGATAGATGATGCTTTTTATGACAAGTGTTCTAAGCCGCTCCGATTATAAGGGATGCCCTATTTCACCGTTCGTTTTGCAACCTCTTAATCCGATTTTACCGGACTGATAAGCAAATCCTATTCAAGGATTACATCGCAAAACTTTTAAATTAATCATAGCACTATTTTAACCACCACGCGATTTCAGTAACGAAACACGAAATATTCCAAACTAAAAATTGCATCTGGTAAATTATTCCTTTTATTGCTTATAAGTTTGATATACAAACTTTAACCCGTTGCATGTCAATATAAAATCCATTCGGTTGCGTTAATCTCAACTTCGTCTGTAAAATCACGTAGTGGAATTGTTCACCTGGATCAAGCGGATATCATTAATTCACGAAGCGATCCAACTTGCATTGATATTTACAATCCCTGAAATGTATCTGTAATTATATAGATAATTTAAACATCATTATTATAATCTGAATTGCACAGAGTGATCTAATTAGTCATTATTGTGTTTAATTAGTAAACCACTCCGTTATAATTAAGGTTGATTGGTAATCATGGGTCGCGAAGGTTCTGCATGAACATGTTTAGAACTTGTAGATATATCAGGATTAATGCATTCATATGATACTGTCACTGGACCTAAAATTAATTTAATTGATAGCCATCATCAAATTTACGCGAGCGGTTAAAAAACAGCAATTTTCGCAATTTGTCACAAAATTATTCTAGATACGCGAACAAAGATAAATTGTGTCGCTTAGGATTAGCGAAGGACTGTTGTAATAACATTATTCCCATAATTCCCTAAGAGGTACCGAATGTATAGTGTTGCTTATCATTTTCCCGAAGACCCGTATGAGTAACAAAGCAAACTATTATTATCTGATTAATTTGTTCGAGGATAATAACGTAAGCTTAACAGTCGACGTAAGAAACATTGCCAGTTTGTCACGTCAGAAATAAATTCATGAAACTAGAAGTACTTACACTTAATTTTTATTGCTATGCCAAAGAACCACTTAATGTCAAAATAAAAATTAAATTATTAATGTAATAAACAACAACACTTGCCAGAATAAAGTACGCAAAAAATAGACATAATCTATAAATCTTTAATCAAGCTCTCATTAGTTCTCCACATGCCGCATGCTGGATTATGTCAGCATATCTTTTGTAAAGTGTATTTTAATATAATATAATTGTTTTAATTACTCTTCGATATGCGAAGGAAAGAAAACGAACATAAACTGAAAATAATAGGGCATAAACCGATCTCTGTGGAAGGCCATTATTTACAAATTTATTTTTCGAAAGTTGACTTTTTTTCCGTATATCAATACGTAAAATGTCACTTTTTTAAATGTCATTACTTTGCGTCCGCAAATACTTCACGGTCGCATTTTACCCTCGATTTTACCTTTATCGCGTATATCGAGACAAAAAAAAATTCGTTCTTATGTCAAATAAAAAAGTTTTGTGTAGTTTTAGTAAAAGTTGTGCTTGAAGAAGGAATTTGATTTGCTACCTGAGAAATCGAAAGATGGAAAACACATATTTGATGAATTGGTGCTGCAAGCGAAACATTAAATTAATAATAATTAAATAAAATTAATTATCGATGGGTTTAAACAATAAATTATACGTGAAATGTGTGTCTAACGACATCTCGTGTAATAGGGACATGTATAAATAGCCTTCTTGTACAGTTGTATACCTTCAATGGGCTCATAATAAGAGCGAAATGCGCATCAGGTGTTCTTTCGTGTGTGTATGATACTGTACAGAAATACTTGACTTTATCGACACTATTATACTAATAATATTTTATTTCAAAAAATTGACTATAGTTTCAAGGTGATAATTAGCACGTTATCATCAGAAAGTATTTATAGTACAGAATGACAAATTACATATATAACATTAAACAAACAATTGTTAATATAAACAAACATTTTTGTAGGTAGGTGTTTAATTTTGGGAAAATCATTATTTAGCAAATATTTCATCAAAATTTGTTTGATCAATTAATAAATAATTACTATTTGAAGATTTGATATAAATAATTTCAAGTATATCTAATTTTTTTTTAATAAATTTATTTATTAATAATGGGTGTATTAAAGAACTACTGGCAAAAGAGTACCCATTAAGTAAAACATGTTCAGCAAAAGTTGATTTAATTGAATTATAATTAAAAAAAAATTTTTTGGATTATTAATGTAACGTAAATGTTCTTTTAAACGTATATCAAATTTTCTAATAGTTTTTCCAACATAAAATTTACTCCAAGAACATTCTAACTTATATATACCACTATTTTTTTAAATAAATGTATGTAAAAATTTAAGTAGTCTCTTAAATTGTGAAAATCATATTTAAATCATCTAATAATTTATCACAATTTTTTATAATAAATTAATTAATAACAATAATTATTTAATAATAACTTTGATAACTTATTCCTTAAATATTAATTTTGCCAAACTTAAAGACCTACTTAAAAATTTTTGTTTATATTAACAACTGTTGTTTAATGTCATATATGTAATTTTGTATTATAAATACTTTCTGATGATGACGTGTTAATTATCACGTTGAAACTACAGTCAATTTTGAAATAAAATATTATTAGTATTGGTTTGAGAGAAGTTGTAATTTATTCATTAAATTTCTGTTTTGTCGATTATTTTCTCCGGAAAAAATTTAATATGTAGCTCGGCAAATATGGTTTTGGTCTTGCCAGTGACTCGGCCAAAAAGTGCACCTTGGTAAATAAATAACTAAAAGCTAATGGTTATAAAAATTCTTATTTGTAATAGTTATGTGTCCCAATAATTCGACCAAGAATTTCCTTCAATGTTTAGAAAAAAATTATCAACATGCCAATCCTAACCCACTAACGGCCAGTATTTCAGTTATGGGTTAATTTAAATTTTAGGTTGAGTGTCATAACTGTCTCCTTGGAAATCAATCAAAAGCAGAGAATGAAATACTAATTTATTTACTTATTTATTCGTATGGCACATTTTCATTATTATTAAAATTACTTAGTTCACTTAGTATCATGGTATTATAAAACGTTAGTATTTTTCGTTTCACAATTCAACATTATAGACAGAAAAATTAACTTTTGCCCTGCAAGGAACAGAAAATGATAATTTGTCAGACAACGTCTTCAAAGAGTAAACTCAATAGATTGTTCAGAATCGTATACAAATTTTTTAAAAATATTTTTTAAAAACTTCTTCATAAAGGTTTGGGGCTTCTTGCCCTGTAGTCTGATCAATGCAAACTCTCCAAGATTTACATCATCCTCTTCCGCTCTCTTCTAATGGGAAATTTTACTTTTCTTCTGCAAAAAACCAATATCTTCCAGCCAATTTGAACTTGAAGGTAATGGCATATTTTCATCTGAACTTCCGCTAGATTCCTCTTTTTTGCCAAACACTTTACGTTTCGTAGTTCGTTTTAACATCACTCAATATGCTTCCAGGCTTTGGACCGCTTATCTACACACATAAATCTGTGTGTGTCTGTACGTTCGTCTTCTCCTGCGAAACCACAGAACCGATTTTGGAGATCAATACCTCAAATTGTTCAGGAGGTCCAGGCCCTGATCTTAGGCGTGGTCACAAGTTGACCTGACCTTTGACCTCTGACCTGGAGTAGTGACCTCACGTCTTTAATTTCAGGTTTGTCTAGATTACGCCCATTGTCACTTATAAACATGTTTTTCGTTAAAAGGGAAAAACCCAGTCAACCTAAATCAGGACACTATATCCTGAGGGGGTGAGTGCAAGGGGATAAGCACCTCTTAAGTGCTCTAAAACGTTATAAATAGTCACTCTCCTTCTATCCTTTGTCAACAACTACCCACCACAAGTTAGAGATCCAAACACGGACCTATCAAGTCCCTAAAGTTGAATATCACAAGAGTATTTACAGAATCTTTGACCAGCATCAATCACTCAATAGTCACGTGAATTTTATAGTTGTCTAAAATCAGTAGTACCTTATTATTGAGGATAGGTTCCGAATGTTTGATAAAATGTTGCAGATAATGAGTCTGTTTGAGCGTGTTATCTCTGTGGAATATAAATGTGGAGTGGAGAAATTTTCCCACGGCATTTACACGTCAAAAAATTCTACCATTAACTCCACCAAATATCACGTGTTCCACTTGTTTTGTAGATTTTTAAGTCATCATATTACTGGCATAGTGTACAGTTCACATGCCTGGTTCACCGACATTAAAAATACGGCAAATTCTCTTCATTGCAATTTCTTCAAATTGCTGAAAAATTTCAAACCGTTGTAAAGCTTAAAACTGATACATCGTGCTAAACTTGTAGCTTGAGTCCTAAGCAATAGAAGGTCATTCATATGACGACGAATAAATTGCCCTCGAGTAAAGACATAATGCATGGGTAGGGCTTTTTCAAATAACATTATTTGTTGTTTAGTGGAGTTTATAGCCAACTAAGTGTTAACTAAAATAAAATCTTGAAGCGCCTGCTGTAAGTTCGCAAGTGGTTGTACACCAGGTGTCGCAAAACATTAATCAAATAATGTACAAGCACACTTTGGCACACCAATCCTGCAATTACCTAGGGCGTCCATTTTCAAACATTTTTTACATTTTCTTTTTGTAAGCAACATTTTATTCCTGAACTCGCTTTGGAAAGTAATGTCTGGATATAAAATGTAGTTTAAAAATAATATAGATTTTATTGTTTGGTTACAGTTGGATACAGCAAAATAAACTTACATGTTCAAAATACTAAAACTGATCATTATTTTAAAATGAAAACTATTGCAAATTCAACAACCACTCAGTGTTTAGTATTTCAAAAAGTAACCAAATTCTAATTTTTTTTTTTTTAAAGCTACAATCATTTTGTTAGACTAGTCAAAATTTTTGCTGTCATGTAAACATTTTTTGATAAAAAGTGAAGATGAAAATCTATTCCGTTCTCCAAGCACACTCCCGATGTAGACATTGCGTACGTACATTCCGATTAAAGTATCTCCTTATGTTAGAACAGACCGCTCCTTAATGGGAAAGGAAATAATCTTGCCTGTTTTTCCTTTTTCCGAGAAAATGAAAAACACATGCCTGAATTTTTAAACTGGGGTCATAGCTTTAAAACCTGGAATTATCTAACAGCTTTGGGTAGTAACGTTATTACCCTGTTATTTCAATAACTGTGCTGAACATAAACGTTGAAGAAAAAATTTGATGATGCTGTGGTTCAAGGTGTACACTAGAAATTCCATTGATGGGACTTATGGGTTTCTTTAGGATATAACGTTTTGCACAAGTCTTCATCTACGCTTTCAATAATTTGTTCTATGTAAGTGTAAGTTTTTTGCTAAACAAAACTCTTTGGCAATGGAAAATCTTGTTATGTAGTACACCAAAGTATATTTAGTAGTTTTATAATTGCACAGAAGATTGCAATCCAATACGCATTCTAACCATAACTGAAGTTAGATGTTTGATGTTGACCAAACATTACTTTTGAAATGTGTATTTCTACCATGAATAATAATGGAAAACGGTAGTCTGATGTTTCACGAAAGAAAGGTATGGGTAGAACCTGTAACTTTATTTCAAATTATTTCAAACGGTAGAGTTTTTGCCTTTTGAAAACCGTGGTTTCACACATATACACTATAGTCTTTGTTATGAATTTATTGTACATTTACCTATTGATGGACAAGAACCCAAATTGGTCACGAAAACCCTGCTTTTCCGGAGCTTATAGTCTTTGAGTGGAAGTTATTGTTCACTTTTGGACATAAAATCGTTACAATTCAATAAACTACTTTATTTAAATGAAATCTCTAAACCCACAAGAGGATATGGGTCCAGCTGAATGCTGAAGAAAAATTAACTGTTATAGGTGGATAATGGAGAAAATAATGAAATTTTAAACAAACCATGGGAAGGCAAGGCAATGCGGGATGAACAAAAGAACTGCTTATTTAGCTTAAAAAATTCAAGTAAAATTTTTTAAAATTTTTTCGGGAGCCGATTTGACCACTTTGCCGATGAGATAGACAAAAAATGATCGAAGCAAAAATGTCTTGGATTTTGATGTTTATAGGAATCTGAATTTCTTGTAGCTTCAGAAGGAACAAAACGTATTGGTTTGGTTTTAAACAATTATTGTTAAACAAAATTAATGATTGATCAATTAATTCTATGAGTTTGTGCACCGATAATAAAAATGAAAAAGTTATTTTAGCGCTGGTTGTTCTGATGAAAACATTTCTATTTGAGGACACTCTAGACAACGACAGTCAAATCGGGCAAAAATAGAAACGTGGAAAATAAATGTAAAGAAAAAACTGAAGAAGAGCACATTAATTTAGTGAATACATTCGATGCTGCTACGATAACTGATCTAGATTGAAAACGTAGAATATAGTACTTTTAAGGATAAACCCAAAACTTTTTGTATATTTGTACGATATTTAAAAATAAAAACTATGAGCAGTTGTTTGTTTTGTGTTTTACTTCCAATAGTCGGAAGTTAAGTATCATCTATATCAACTATCGGCATGTTCTTTAGACCCACAAAAATTAAAAAACAAACAAAATGAGTTTGATTCCTCAAGTTAGTGATTTTAATTAAAAGTTATTCTTTTTTTTTTGAAGAATCATCTTGTGATGGAGGTGAAAATAAAACTGTTTTCATTGGAGTAATGCCGAAATTTTACTTTAATAATGTTAGAGGCAGAAACGTCTGCATTACTCCTATATAGACAGTTTCATTTTTCACCACACTGTACAGGTTTATACTAATCTTCTGAGGCACCATACATAGCACTTACATCACAATACAATATTTAAAATGTACCATACGATCAAATAAAATTTTTACCTCCACCTTAAAAAAGAATAATAATTCACTAAAAATTAAAAAAACTAAAAATTCCTAAGTACACCTTAAATAACGTTCTTTAATCTAGGATACACGCAATACACCTAACACAGCTCCAAAAAATATCTAGAAAAATTTGAACCAGTAATGTTTACATTAATACAACAAAACCCTTCTAAGCTACCTTGTTTTAAACCACGGTTTTTATTATAAATGTTATAAAGCAAACTTTGGTAATTACCACAGTGGATATCCAAAATCCAACACCTGCCAACGTAACAATACTTTGAGAGAAAAAAGCCAATAAACACCGATGATAATTTAAAGAATAAACAGTTAAAAAATAAAACTTTATCAAACGAAAGCGCAAATATTTTTACCGATCTATCCAAAACAAAAACTGTTATTGTTCGTAGAAATAGTACAATGGATATTCTTAACTTTGATTTTCAACAAAATGTTTTTTTAAGGTTCCATTCGGCAAAGCATTTTATCTCCGACAGTATAAGACGATAAAATAACCCGTGGAAAAACCCTAAAGAAATATATCAGGTTGTTGGTGTCGTGTTCCAAAAATTATTTAAATGAAAAAATTCAAATTCTGTATTTTTTTCTGAAAACCGTCCGAACAATCACAACTTTCTCCCGAGCGTTTCTTTATTTGGAAAAAGGAAAATATATCTAAAAAAAAAACTAGGATATTTTGGATAACCAGCAGATGATTCTAAACCACGGAAGTATTTTGAGTTTGTGCTTTAAAAAAAACTGTAAATGTCAAAACGAAAAATTGTAAACATTTAGACAACGAAACTGGCCAGGAGATTTAGTATTGTAAAGATTAGGTCTGGAGTTTAGGACCATTTATGTGATTATGTCGTTTTCCAGAAAAGGAGGAGAGCTCCAAAATATATAGAAGATCAATTACTGAAAATTCCGAGGTTGTTGCCAATGGTTTCTACAAGAATATCCCTGATCATGTAAAACTGAAAAGTTTGAGAATGAAATATTAGTATGGTGTACCTTTTTTGAGACTAGCTTCATCTTACATCGGCGTTGTTCGGTGCGAAGCGTTATATCAAAAAATGTCTCCCTAAACTTCTTTCATTTTTATGCGAATGATAAAATAATCCTGGTCATTATGCGAGTGGTATCAGGCCAACAATATCAACCTTGTACCGCGCACGGACACTCCCCCTAACTCCCTCAAGCTCGCCCAATTGAAGAGTTCTGGGCAATAGTGAAATGGAAATTCTAGAATAATGTATGGGAAACAAAACAAGAATAATTACAATGCCGTATATCTACAAAGATTACAGAAATCTACCCTAAGGTAGCCTGAAAGACAGAGAAAAACATGTTTAAGTCAATTATTTGAATTTTGTTTTGTAATAAAGATAATTCACATAGATTGTATCAAATTTTGAGAAAAATATAAAACTATTTTTGTTTTGTTGTAAGCCTCTAAATTTTTTCCCTAAAACTTTAGGACCATTCTTTATCATTTGATATTTTCTTTAAACATACTGATGAAAAACACTGTTTTGGGGACAAAAAGGAGTTAAGTCTAAAAATTTGGAAAAGCCACAACCTGAACGATTTAGTTTTATGCTCAGTTCTTGACAATATGATTGAAATTAAGTTTAGATCCACATAACAACCTAGGAATTTAACAGAATCTATCTTGTTTTCTTTGACTTGTACGTAACGTTAGAACTAAGTTGACAGTTTTTAGTGTTAAGTGTAAGTTGATTGTTTTTACACCAGTTGTTGATAATGCTTAACGCAGTTTCATTATTTAGTAATGCAGCATCTAGATTACTGTCCTTACACATTAGAGTAGCGTCATCTGGTAAAAATACAAAGAAGTTTCTTTTTGAGATTTTCAGGCAAATCGTTTATGTAGATCAGGAAAAGTAATGGTTCAATATTGAACCTTGTGGCACTCCTTATTTATTGCAAGTTTTTCGGATTTTTGTTGTTATAAAAACATATTGAAATCTATTATTCAGATAGGATTTTATAAGCGATGTGCTTAGATCATCAAAATTATATAAGTGTATTAGTTTGTCTAATAAAGGTAGCCACTACGTTCTTCCCTTTCTCAAAAGCTGTTAATATTTCTGCAGCAAATATATTTACAGCATCCTTGGTACTTTCATTTCTGCGGAATCCAAATTGATTGCTGAAGAATATCTGATCTGATTCAAAATGCTCCCTTATTTGACTATCCAGAAGTTTTTCAATAACTTTAGACAAAATTGGTAACAATGAAACTGGTCTGTAGTTATTCACATCATTTACGTCACCTTTCTTATGAAGAGGAATTACGCGAGCTAGTTTTAACACGTCAGGAAAAACCCCTATTTTAACAGCTGAATTTATCAGTATAGTCAATGGAGTAATTGGCACACTGGTTATACGTTTGATCACATTTGAACTCATGCCGTAAATATCTTTGGAACTGCTGTTTTTAATGATCATATTGCATCCCTTACCACTACCTCTGATACAGCTTGAAATTTAAAGCTAGGATAATTCTTTTTAATCTGTTTATTTTCATAGAAAATCCCTAAACATTTTTGTTTTTGAGAAACCCAAAAATGTTTTGGAGGCTATATTTTATTTTGTGTTTAACTATGAACTGTATACAAGGTGGTTCACGGGAATTGCGATTGTTTATGAGAAAACTGTACGTAGGAAAATTATAAAAATTTGCGAACATACCAAAATCAATGCAGGTCATTCAACCAAAATATTTTAAAGATGGTAGCATTTCCGGTTTTATGGACATAAAACATTAAATAAGTTAGAAACGATTAAGGTGAGGTATGTGACATTGTACATGAAATATGCCTAGAATTGGACGTAGAATCAAAAAAGTAGTAATATATAAGGTGTTCCATTTTAAATAAGCAAAAGTTGATACATACTTTTGATGAAACCGGAAGTTCTGCCATCTTTAAAATATTTTGGTTGATTTTTCGCAAATTTTTGAATTTTCCTACGTACAGTTTTTCCATAAACAATCGCGGCGGTTCCCGGTGAACCATTATGTATACTGTCGGTTCGATTAATGAAAATTGAGAAAAACTGTTGTTTTGTCTTAGACTACAATTTTATAATATATAATTGCTATAGTTTTTGTTCTTTTGATAAAAACCAAAAAAAAAAAATTGTGTTGAATTTGAACACCGTTGGTATCATCAATTTTAGTGTCTGTTTTGACGACAAATGACGAAAGATTTTGAATTATAACTGAATACCATTTTATACCATAAATTCTCAGGTTTTTTAATGTAAAATGATGGAAAGTTTTACGTTTAAATACTTTTTGTGTTCTTAATGAGAACTGACGATTTTGAAAAATCTGCATTTACCTCAAATTAATGTTTTATTCATAGGAATAGCATTGATACCATCTAAATTCCAACTATTCTCAGCATAACAATAATAATAGTTTAAATTCAAAAGATTAATTTTTTCAATTTTGAATTTACATTCCCTGTAATAAAATACCAGTTTTTATTCAAAAATATTTGTTCTACCAAGAAAGCACTTAAAATTATATTAAATAATACAGCAAACACTCACCCAATCAACGACAATTGATTCCCGTCTTCAAACCTTTAGAAATGAGGTTCTGCAAGTAAATAAAAAAAAATTTTACAAAAATTATAGGTAAATAAAGTTTGATGTAAACGGTCAAATCAGTGTAAACTAAAGCACTGCATAATTGTTTAAATAACAAATACAATTAATCAAACAATTACGCAAATAACATTAATGTGTTTGTAGTATTTTTAATAGCTCTTTATTATACAAGTGTCTTATAAAGCTAATAAGTCACGAAATAAGTGTTTAGTTACGAAAGTTTTGCTTAACAAATCATTAAAACACAAAAATTTTATACGTTAGTAACACTGCAGTGACTATTAACAAATTAACGTATTTTGACAGTTTTGTTGCGCAAAGCGTTTTACTCCGTTACACGATAGAGAATATTATTGACCTATAAACAAACGGTCAACGACTTCCCGTGTAGGGAAAAAAGGAATAATCTTCATTTAGATGAGGAAAATGTAAAGTTTTAAATTTAGAATTTATGATTACATAAAGAAAATTGAATAATTACACAATTACTGAATACAAAGTAGAGATCATATTTAAGGTTTTCCATACGTGGACCAAAGCATTCACATTTATACATCTCAGAATTATACAACAAAAGTTACGGAAAAAGTTGAAAATTTCTTGTCTATAACTTTTGTTTGAACCATTATTTTTAAAACGAAATTTTCATTATCACTTTGGAATAGTAAGAATTTTCAACTTTTCTCGATACCTCGTTTTGTCTTGACGTAGGTAGAATTTGTGTAACCGATTGCCAGTTAGATACTACTACTACTACTAAATCTTCTATTTAAAAACTATTAAGGTTTGAATTGGAGAATATAGAATTTTTGATGTTTGCCTACGAAATAGAATGGCTAGCACAGGCTGGGGCGCAACTCTTCTCAACCCTAACATACCTTCAATAACGGACTTATTGAGGGTTGAATATAGGAAGCCAGCCCCCACAAAAAAATTTCGAACTTTTGACGTTTAAAAATTAAAGAGTTGAACCAGCACAGGCTAGCACAACTAAAGATAATGTTAGCACACCTTTAATAACAGGTTTATTGAGGTTTGAATCTGGAAGGGCTAAGGCGACGTCAGCCCTCCAATAAAAAAATATTGAATGTTTATTAATGTTGGCACACGAAAGAGAACAGTTAGCACAGGCTAGCACAATTTTGCGTAAAGATAGCCCACTTTTAATAACGGGGTTATTAAGGTTTGAATCTGGGGGGCCTAAAGCGACCTCAGCCGCCCCACAAAAAAATATCAAATTTTTGATGTTTGACACGAAAGAGAATAGCTGGCACAGGCTAGCACAACTTTGCGCAAGGCTAACACAACTTTAATAACGGAGTTATTGGGGTTGAATTTAGAAGCCGGTCCCTCACGAAACCATATCAAGTTTGCTTTGCGGTCTCTTTAATATAACATGTTAAGATCGATATTAAAGCTTCACGAAAATATAGATATTTTATAATATGGCAAGTTAATCGCTTTTTGAAGAACGAATAAAAAAAATTACAAGTCCAAGAAATCAAAAGTTTTTGAAAGAAAGCATACTCAACAGTTTATAGCAGAAACACCTTATAAAACATATTTGATGATGAAGGTAGGTCTTTGTTATTTGAGAATAAAATTTAATTTTTACATTACGCCGCACTAACAGGTAGGTGTCCATGAATTATTTAACATGTCAATGAATAACGTAGAAGATAACGTAGCTTTACGATTAGAAAGAAGGATTTTAGTTAATGTGATGGATATTTGTACAAAATTTATGCTTCTGCGACCTAAGAATATTTCTCTCAAAAGGCTGTTTTTGTGCTATAAATGAGAAATGCGCAGTACAACCAGTGGGAATAAATACCTACTCTATCCAAAATACCATCAGCAGTAGCTGAATTTTTGAAATTCCAAGACAAGAGTCATACACAGGACACAGTATGAGACGCACATTAACGACAGTAGAATGAGGACAGCTTGGACTTTGGACCCTAATTAGTAAAAGTGAACGGCAATTAGCCTAATTAGGCTAATCACCTCTCACCTCATCAGGCAGTTCCTTAATTAGGCCTCTCACCTCAACAGGCTGTTGTTGTCAACAGGCTGTTGACGCAGGCATTTTATTTAATTATTTGTTTTTGTTTTGAAGACGTTAATGAAAAATACGGCTTCTCACCATAAACGGAGATAAGCTGTTACCCATTGTTGTACCATGATAATAATTATTGTTAATTTGAAAGTAGGTTTGACACATACATAATTTGCTAATTTAATAAAATTATCTACTTCTGAATTGTCTAAATGGTTTTGGTGTAATATATCCGCAGCGCGCTTATATAAATCGCAGTCTCCTCAAACGGCGCTAGCGGACGAGTACCCCCACTACTCCGCCGTTTTCTCACACTCGGTCATTTTCAGTCATCTTTGTATTGATTTTTGCATGTTAAATATCATTTTAACGAAAAATGAGAATGTACGTGTTGTTCCTTTCTATTTCAACTTCACATTTTTTTTTATTTCTGACAATCGGGCGAGCACGAGCATTCAAGTTCAATGAAATATATTGCATAAATTAAATGCCCGACAGTTGCAGGATTTTGAAAATTTTATACTGGCCAGTAAAAACCCTTTACCTTGCTAGTAATGTTAAGTATTTTATTTATTCCTCACTTGTAAATAAAATAAATACATTAAAAAATTCAAGAAATTTCCCGAACCATTCAGATATTTAAAATAAATCGCATGAGTTTAGACGTATTGCTTTGGAAACGCGTGCCAACTTATTTTGTTGTTTATTTTATGTCTACTTTGCTGGTCAGATCTACCGAAATGAATGTGCCGCAGGCTATTGTTGATGAAGCAGCAAGAGTTACTGCAAGTTTGTTGCCCGAAAAGTCTTTCGTAAGATAGAAATACGAGTACGCCAAATTTAAAAAAGTAGCGTCAGGAAAATAACGTGGTTGGTGTCAGAGAATATGTTGTACTAGCGTATCTCAATAATTTGTCCAAGAAATTTAGTCCAAATACTTTGTGGTCGAAATGGTGAATGGTCAAGAGTTGTTTGGCAGTTAGAAAAACGTTAATGTTTGCAGGTTTGTTTTCTTTTATAAAAGTTTCATAAAGTAGTTGCCTTTTAAAGCGACGAAATACACTATATGTCCCCAAAAAGCTAAAGTTTTGACCAAACAGCAATTTCTGTTTGAAACCCCTGACGTGATTGCTTGCCAAAGTCGTTACAATTTTTGGTATATTTGGTTGTTGTCACCCCGACGACCTTCTGTCTCTCACCTAGAATAATGTAGAAGATTTGGACAAATATATTGTGGTCACCCTAAGAGAGACCAAAACTTAACTAGGAGGTTTACAATAACCGACGATAAGTGTAGTTTTCAATCATGCGTCACTTTTAGAAAATATGTGGCCATGAGGCTTCCAAAAACTACAAACCTGAGGTTATTCCTGACATACTGAAATGGAAACTGTGTCGCCTCAAATGCACGTCAACATACTATTGGTGCAGTGCCTACGAAAAATTGCTGAATATTTGGGATTAGAAGAGCTTGCACTTTATAGAGGGCATTCATTTAGACGAACTGGGGCAACGATGGTTGTTGATACGGGTGGTGACATATTAACTCTAAAGCGCGCAGGGGATGAAAGTCATCACGGATTACGGAGTGCTATGTGGACAATTCCATTCACAACAACATTGAATTGTCCAAGAGAATTTTTCCTGTCATCAAGTCTACAGCATGTACTTCGGCAGAGAAGCCCCATGAAGATACAAACGAAACATTGCCAGATCAGAAACTTTAATATTAGTGGAAACAGTAACTTCACTATGAGATTTAATGTTTATAATAATAGTAATAAGACACAATGTTCCAATGTTGACAATTAAATCAATGTTAAAAGCTGTTCTTTGAATTTCACAATATTATATTATAAAAGCACTGACTAACTTGTAAAATTTTACTGGCTAGCCAGTTAAGAGGCATTTACAACGTAATATCCCAGTCAATAGAGCAAATAATAAGTAAATATTTGACAAAAATAATAGTAGGATACCGCCTGCACCATGTAATTGAAAATAGTATAAAGTACCTTATATTCATGTTTTATACCGAAAATATTAATTGTCATTACATTGTTAATTGACATATAAATGCAAAGAAACGTGTTTTTTTTTCAACTTTTTTCCTGAGTGAAAAGTAATGAACCAATGTTATTGGTATAAAAAGAAATGATGTAGAGGATAAAAATAAGAAAAAAATGAGCACCAATTCGACTCGGTCAGGTAATAACTTTCGAGAAAAATCGGAAAAAGTGAAATATTTGACTTCTTTTTTAAAATTCGTAGATCCGTCATTTTTTGAGATGTAGCATAAATCTTTCAGAAGATAGGAGGTAATGATACCTACTTAGTGTGTGCAATATCCTGCAACTGTCGGGCATTAGTTTATGCAAAACTGCAATTTAAATTTTTAAACCAACATATTTCATTGAAGCTAAATGAAAGGAACAAAACGTATATTCTCATTTTTCTTAAAATGATATTTAACACGCAAAAAATTAATACAAAGATGACTGAAAATGACCGAGTGTGAGAAAACGCGGAATAGTGGGGGTACTCGTCCGCTAGCGCCGTTTGAGGGGACTGCGATTTATGTAAGCGCGCTGAGGATATGTTACACCACAAACCATTTAGACAATTCAGAAGTAGATAATTTTATTAAATTAGCAAGGTTATGCATGTGTCAAACCTACTTTCAAATTAACAATAATATTTATCAACAAAATCATAGTACAACAATGGGTAACAGCTTATCTCCGTTTATGGTGAGAGGCCGTATTTTCCATTGACGTCTTCAAAAACAAAAACATGTAATTAAATAGAATGTCATGGTCAACAGCCTGTTGACAACAACAGTCTGATGATGTGAGAGGCCTAATTAAGGAACTGCCTGATGAGGTGAGATGTGGTTAGCCTACACTTTTACTAATTAGGGTCCAAAGTCCAAGCTGTCCTCATTCTAATAACGACCATGGCCCATGGAAATTGACAGCCGTGGCACAAGGCTATGTCGAAGAGCCAATTTTGAGCAAAATAGGCATTGCTAAACAGAAACTGGGTCAAAATTTGAGAACAGAAGCCAATGTTATTGAGAATACTGAGAAAAGAGACTAGTGTTTTATAGACCCAACGATTCAATCAAAATTATCATTTTTATGACGTCATAATAAATAAATGTTTGATAAATTTGTTTAATTAAACTATTTGTGAATAAAACTATCGAAGATAAATACAAATATATCTTTAATTCAAACTATCTACATACATCACGCAACATTCCCTTATCAATCAGCACACAAAACAAACTTGATATAAATTATAATTAAAAACATCTAAAAATGTAGCAACCGCGGAAATAATCAAAAAGTTTCCGACCATCTCATGTTAAATTCAGTTCTCGTGCAAATTCTTCTAATTAATTCACTAGAAAAGTTACAGAACTGGCCAGGTACGAATCTAAAAGATTTTAATTTAAACACGAACCGGGTAGTTGCTTAAAAGTAGTTAATTTTGTGCTATTTACTTTGCTTTATGCGTTGCTTTATTTGTCTTTGGTCTTTTTAAATGCATTTTCGAGAATTCGTCTCGAATTTATTGTAGTCTGAGGATTAAACATTGTTGAGTGTAGTGCGAAATCATGTTCGAACTTTTTCTATTAGATTTTGAAGTTTTATGAACGTTGTAGTTCTATAGCAAATCTTGTAATGTAAACATTTGTCTAAATTTGAAAACGAAATCCGTAAAAAATATTGAAAATTTGGAGGAAC
Source organism: Abscondita cerata (assembly GCA_030710515.1). Classification (NCBI taxonomy): domain Eukaryota; kingdom Metazoa; phylum Arthropoda; class Insecta; order Coleoptera; family Lampyridae; genus Abscondita; species Abscondita cerata. The sequence continues at coordinate 504,404 of JALBCR010000192.1, forward strand.
TTCCTGTTTTTATTTAAAAAACAGTTTTCGATTTGGCACATATAAAAAACGATTTTCGAAGCTTTGAATATGTTTTATTAAAAGTAAATAAAACAGTTTCACAGTTTAAAAGGATTTTGATTTTTAGATTAACGATGAAAATTTTATAAAACAAAATATGTAATCAATTTTCTAAATGAGGTAGCACATTTTTGGGATTTTTATTAAATACTTGTATTAAAATATAATAATTTGATTACTGTAATTAAACACTAAAAACAACTGCAATCTTGATTAAATATATTGTACAAGTTGCAATCTAATTATATAGGTCAAGGAAACAATCAATTTGAGCGCCAAAGAAATTCACTTAACTTCCATTGAACTCCTCATGTATAAAAACTAACACAATAACGGTGAGAATCGATAAGAAGCGCTTCCAACTAATTTTTAATTCGGTTGTCGTAAAAGTGTGCTAGAAATTCTTATAATTAACAATAAATTTCCCAAATAATAAATTATTGAGTTAAGAAACGATCAAATTCTACTTGACTTAATCATTAAAATTTTTGTGATATCAACAACTCAGGTGAGCGATTAAATAAAAAAGCTCGTACCCTTTAATTGAAGTGTAAGCTTTTTTGACATCAAGTTTAAACTTGATTTACGCTACTGGAAATAAAAGTAATCAATAACTAGTTAATTAAAAATTTCAATCAAATTAAAAAACTTTCATATATTGTATGTACATAAGTAGGTAAAACAGCCAATATAAGAAAATGCTAAGAAAGTTTAAAGTTTGTATTTGGTGTTCTTAAAATAGAAATTGAATGAATGTAGAATTCTTATTAAAAATATTATGACTTGTGCAGAGCGCACAGCTACTCTCGATTCATTTTACGAATTCCATGTACTCTGCATTCATATTGATTAGTCAACTGATGAATGTTAATGTAAGTGCAGAGCCAATTATTGTTCATGATTGTCTGCTCTTTAGGAACTAATTCATTCCTGTGACTTAACGCATGCGTAGCATGCTGGTTTTGTTTAGTGTATTTATATTATATGTACCTTCATGCAGAATCTTTCTTCTCTCACTTTCTTCTTCTTCTCATCATGTGCTCCAGGTTCTCCCATCCCTCTCCCACATAATTTACACAACCGTTTTTTATCCACCGCCCAATGTTTATTTACATTTTCTTTATTTTCACATCTTTCTGTTTTCTTTTATATTTCTCTCCCTCAATATATACATTGGCACACTCGCGGTTATTATCTCTCGATATATCCAGTTGTACCTTCTTCTCTTATCTTGGTTTTCCTTTCTTGGATTTGTCTGTCTTCATCTCTTTGTAGTATTTCCTTCCTCAATTTTCCCCTTCCTCTCTTGTCATTTCTACCTCCTCTCTCGCGTATCTTTCTTTTTATAATACAACTTTCTTTCTTGTTATTCATACTATATCCTACCTTTCTTTACTTCTTTCCAATAACATCTTAATATTTTGTTTTCCTCCTTTTGCTCCATTACTTCTTCATATGCCACTGCCCTATTCGCTGTTTGAATTCTTACTTTTTCCACTTTACATGGTGTCCAGAAACTTTTTGCCAAACGGAAACTACAAGTACTAGAGGTTATTTTACGCCGATTTAACTCAAATTACCTTAATCGAAAACGCTTCCTAAGTGAGCTTCATGACATCGTTATATGAGTTTTCGTTAAATCATTCCAAAATGTCGTTTTTACAATCACTACAAGCGTGTTAGTAGGGGGAGACTAACTGGTATTTTTATTAAAAATGTTTTATTTTTACTTTTTTTATCAGACACCAAATTTGAGAAATTCAAGAAAATTTTCATAAAAATAATCTCTTCTTTTTGAAATCGATATCAATAAGTTTTAGCTTTTTTGTGTTTCTAACATAACATCATGTTGTATTATAAAATTGTATCAATAATTGTAATATCAAGTTGGCTTTGAAAAATCTACAAATACTAATAAAATTCGTAAGTATAATTTGTTTACATTGTTTTGGAAATTTTAAAATAATTTTATTTCGTGAGGGTATAAAACAACAATTAATATTAAAATAAAATACAAAAAACAAAGATAATTAACAACATAAATAAGATAATTAATTTTACAACAGATGCTCTACATGACGACCATTTGTCACAATATTCATTCTTTTCTCTAAAGACCGTCTAATTTTAACGACATTTTTGAATGATTTAAAGAAAACTCATATATCGATGTCTCCTTCAAAGGGCTGCAGCTCACTTCGAAAACATTTTCAGATTAAGGTAATTTTAGTTATCTTAATCGATATAAAATAATCTCTAGTACCTGTAGTTTCCGTTTGACAAAAAAGTTTCTGGACACCCTGTATATTCTAGCGTCTTCTTATCTAAACCTAATGTCCATCTCCAATACTTTTCCTGAACTTTTTCTATCTGTTTTGTTCCCATTCCTTGCACTTTTACTAATTTATCAAACATCCATCTTCTTCCCTCCATCTCCTTTCCCATCACACTTTCTCCCAAACTCTACACCTGTCCTACTATCACATTTCTTTTCTTTACTAAATCCTAATATCTGCTTCGTTATCATTGTCATACTTTAGCTTATATCCTAAATATGTCACTTTATTTACACCTTCTATCCCTTCTCCCCTTACCACCACCAACTTGCCATTTTTCCCTCACTCTCCCTTTTGAAAAACCACCTTCTTTGTTTTCTCCACATTAACTCTTCAGTCTAAAAACCTTTTTACTACTTTTATCATTGCCCTCATTTCATTTTCTTTCTTTGCCACCACCACCAAGTCGTTCGCATACGCTGACACCCACACTTTGATCTCACAAGCACCACACCCCCACACTGCTGCCTTCACAATTCTTCTTCAGGTCGACTACATATAATCCAAACAGATCCGGGCTCAAGGACACCCCTGTCTCAGCCCTTTTTTCATCCAGAAACTCCTACTAATTACCCCATCTATTCTTACTTTACATTAGTCGTACTACAATAAAAATAAAATTAAGTACTACAATAAAGTTTTTTGTTTACAAAATGTCTAGCCGAGTTTTTTTAGCGTAAGTTTTGTTGTAATGAAAAACCTAAAAGAAATGTTTTACGGTTACTTTTTTATCAAAACATGCAAAATCTAGTTAGTTTTTAAAACAAAATTGTTTTAACATCATAGTAACTGTGTTAGGAGTTGCGGGGTGCTTAAATTCAATAACAATAAAATATACCGAGGGATATACATATAATGTCTCTGCATAGTTATTAAAGATTACAATGTAGTTTTTCAATTAAGTAATCTATTTACTGAAAAACAAAAGAATATTATTATACTTGTAGTACTTTCAAACATGAAGAATTTTTGACATAAGGTGTGTATTAGTTTTAAGAGGTTCCCATCAAATTAGGAGTTGGAATTATTGCGTGTGATTATTAACATAGATTGTAATTTGTTATAATGTAAATTTAAAACTATAGTACTTCCGGTCACAGCGGAGGTGAGCATTTTTATTTAAACTAAATACCATAAGGTATTCCTATGTATATCACACACACCAACATAATCTACGGATATATTTGTTCCAAAAAAAAAATAATTTTTACCTTTTTTTCCAATTTTTGCATTGAAAGGTGAAATGTAAATTAAGCTATTAGTGAAATTGACTTAGATTAATATTTAACATAATTTAATAATTTATTAATTAAAAATTCTACAAAATAGAACCAAACAAGAATTCAAAGTTAAAAAATTTGATGATTAAGAAATTAATAAAAGTGAGTTCTCCTCTGGAGTTGAAAACCGTCCTACATCTTCTTGACATAGACAGAATAAGATTGTCCAAGTGTTCTTGTGCGTATGTGGCAGATATTTTCTCTGAAGCATTAACCATGTATGTTCAATGAGATTGAGGTCTGGGGATTAAGCCGACTATGGCAAAACCTCAATTTTTGCTTCATTTAGCCAATCAGTAATAACATGTGGACGTGCATTGCTATGCATAAGAGTTAAATTTTGGTCCAACGTTTCTGCAAGTGGTTCAAGAATATTTGAAATATATTGATTAGCATTTAAGAATTATCTGGAAAAACGAGATCAGTTCTCCTACCCAGCATAATTCCCACCCACATTATTACAGTACCACACCTCTGTGGCTGTGCACTTTTTGGGCACGCTGTAGCCTTGTTTATTTCAGACTAAAGCAAGACTCTTAATCTGCGAGTATCTGGTTTTAATCTAAATCGCGAGTTGTCAGAAAAAAGTATAGTGAGCCATTGTTCTTGAGTCAAGTGTTCTCGAGCTCGGTTTACGCGATGTCCTCGATTTTCCTTGTTAATGGTGGAACCCTAAGGCGTATCAAATCCAGATGATTATGCTAAGTGACACTAAACTACGATGCAGCGAAGTACGGTGTACAGTGTTAGAAATACTGTAACCCTGCGTTTAAAATATTTGGTGGCCAACTCACATACACTAATTGGTAATTTGTTAAATACAGTTACACTGTAACAGTTTACTGCATTTCGTAATTTGTTTACCCGCTTATATAAAAGAGGTAAATGTATTTTATACCTAGTCTGGTAAAAAATTTATTTCAGATCTGGTGGTATATCAGTTTAAATTTTCTTTATCAAACATTTTACATTACAATTTATACCAACTAGGAAGCATGAGTATAAGTCAGAAACTTAGTAAGCACCATAGCTTATATAAGAGATTATACAAACAGCCCTACGTTGCAATTTAAATACGTTGAGTGAGTTTGACTCCTCCGTTTTATAAATAATTATTTCTTTTAGGATTTTCCAAAAGTGGAGTAAGTCACTGCCTTTTATAAAGTTACAGCTGACGTTTTGCCCCTATGAGATATTGGCTTCTTTAAAGAAAGTTTTTCACCTTGAAGAAGCCTTTACTTAAAGGGGCAAAATGTCGGCCAATCTTTTATAAAAGGCAGTGTCTTTAAACCTCCACTGGAAGATCTAAAAGGAATAATCTTTATTAATAACAGGATTTATATAGGCAGAGCAGCTCCATAACAAAAGTTCATATCTGAATAAGGAATGAATATTGCCATAATATGGTGTCAAAAGGTATTAACAAAAATAGATGGTCTTCTAAGAAACAAAGTTTGTCATGATATTCTTTGCATATGTGGTTCATATGATCATTCCATTGCAGTTTCTTAATGTTAGATGTATGTTGAGAATATTTAAAATATTATTTCCATTATTTCCAAAGTCTTTGATATATGAAAAAAAAAAAGAATCGGCCCGAAAACAGAACCTTGTGGTACTCCATGAGGAATATTTTGATAAATGGGTGATGACGATGCATGACTCACATATTCGAACCTATCAATCCAGTACGATTTAAGTAAGCTAATTGCATTAGAACCCATGATAAAAACATTTCAATTTTCTTACAAAATTTTTGTGCGTTATACAGGACAAAAAACAACGTGGTCACCTGTCTCAAAATATATTTACCAATTCTATTAGAGCATCAGTAGTGCTTTAATTTCTTCTAAAACCGAATTAACAGTCATTGAAATAATTGTTAACTTCGAGATAGCCAGTAAATTTGTATAAAAACTTTCCGTATTTTTCCGATTATCGGGGTGGTTGATATTGATCTAAAGTTGTCATTATCATTTGAACTTTTTTGAAGAAATTGGTACAATTTTAGCTATCTTTAAGACATCCGGAATACAAATACTTTGAACGCAATAGTTAGGTAATTTGGTTAAGGATTGAATTAGGTTTAGAAGCGTTTGTTAGCAGAGCCATGTTTAAACTTCTTTTATAGTTTTTATATCGGTTAAGACACAAAAATGCACTTCCATACATTAAAATAACAACAACACTATGACAACGCAACTACAAACGCCACTAGTAGGTTACTTGATTACAAGTTGTACCTGTTGCATATGCAACTTCTACAATACTCAACTTAATGTTAATTGACATACTCACTGCGTTTTCATGAAACGAGTGTTTATTGAACGGCAAGTGATAGTATGGCATTACGCATGTCAAAATTCAATATTTATTGCAGGACCAGGTAAAGACGTGAGATAAACTCTGTAGTCACACTGATTTAGAGATAAGCTACTAATAATATGTGATGGCACATTAAAAAATTGATTTAATAACATTATCGTTAGTAGGATTGCTTCTTAACATGCTTGTCAACATTAGATTTTTATTTGGGACTAACAATTTTTGATTTTCCAATAAAGGCATTATTCATTGCATTTATTATTATTTTGAAAATTTGACATTTTTTCACTTATACTCCAGTCAATAGTGCAAATAATAAGTGATTTTTGACAAAAATAATAGTAGGATACCGCCTGCACTATGTAATTGTAAATAGTACAAAGTACCTTATATTCCAAGTTTTATACCGAAAATGAATGTAATTATACAGGGTGACCTGGATCTAAATGTACATACGTCACCACAAGATAGATGCCATCATAAGTGGTTCTAAATAACCTACCTTTAGTGTATCCATCTTCGACGGTTATCCAGATATAGAATGATTTATAATATTTGGCACATACTTATTTTTATCATATCTTTTTAAGTACCCCGTATAGAATATTCATATTTAGTGAAAATGTTTTGTATTTCCAGTCGTTTTAAAATACTCATATTTTGATTTTTAAAAAATTCAACACCCTGTATATCAAATTTTTGAATAATATATTTTTTATTTCGAAAGTACATAAAAATATTATTCTAATGACATACTTTCTAAAACTGCCGCACTAAACAATCAATCTTAAAACAATGACAAATTTTCTTCTTTTTGAAATCAACAAAAACATCATATACTTAATTTCTTTAGCACCAATACAAATTGTTCTATTTTAGGTGGAGGAATTTTTTGTATTTCAGCCGCTAGCAATTCGTAACCGAACGAAGCATACCCCAAAATGTTGTTATACAGGTCCGTACTTCAAAAATTTATTGACTGTCATAATTAATCCATTTTCAGGAAATCAAAAATTATCAGAATGTAATTAGAAAAGCAATTTCCAATTTCATTATTGGGCCAAGAAAATGTGAAGAAGTCAATAACAGGCATTTTGAATTTACACAAATAATTGTTGCTAATTTTTGTATTTTGTTTTAATTTTGGTTCATTATTACTTTGTGATACTGCTTTTCAGCCTTTT